>MU911919.1:47493-94030 GCA_036418165.1 Cooperia oncophora | reverse complement strand
TATGAAGGTACGTTCCTATAGAGGAACACAGTCGAAAGCGGTCGTCGTGAACAAATAACGCGAAGTGAATGAAGTGCCACTAGCAGGTTAGGGATCTTGCTTCACATGCTGCTCCAGATTTTGCTAGGCGTTGGTTTAGATTTCGCGGGAAACAAGCTTTTGCAATTTATTAATAATGTCTATTTTGAGTCTGAATGTCACTCTAAAGCATTGACATAGTCGCACATCACGAATGCAGTCGGTGACCTATGTGATCTTTTCCTAGTATGGGCTATCTTCGTTCATTCTTACACGATATCACCCCGAAAGGATGACTTCTTTACCTCATGAGCAAACGTGATATCCTGATACTGAGTGATCAAGACAGAGAAATCCCGCGGTGAGAGCAGCAAATAACAAAGAAGAAGCAGGCAGTGAGTTCTGTAAAGCCTTTCAACAACAACAACGACACTAACGATTTACCCTCATTTTCGCCCACTGTCTCTTATAAAATGCAGTCCTTTCCGTACTTTGATCCAGTTGATGTATACAGTCGCGAGCAACATTTATACGGCTGTCTTGTGTTCTTTCTGTTTACGGGATGAAGCTGTGTCCAAACAACATGCTGATGACCTCAAGTTCTACAAATTCATAAGCTCCCTCCAGGATATGCTTGAGTTACAGGCCACAATTCATCGGCTTCTCCATTAGTCAGCGAATCGGCAGATACCGCTTTCGAGTACCAAAACGTTTCATATGCGCATAGGCTCTTCTTCCCATTGCAACGCATCTTATTTCATGAACGATAAGGAGATTACCAAGGTCAATGAGGCCAAGGATCTTGGATTTCTGTACAATAATAAACTTGACTTCTCCCGCACTACAAGCATATATGTAAGAAAGCCCTTCATCGTACCTATTGCGTATCAAAGGCACTCACTACTTCGGATAGCAGGATGCTTGTTAGAGTTTACAAGACTTATTTTCGGCTTTTGGTAGAGACGGGAACGGTTGTCTTCGCCCCTTATAAAAAAGGGACGTGGCTCTTATTGAAAAAGTCCAAAATAATCTCACCAGAAAGATGTTAATCCGTCGAGGTGGCTTTCTGTATGCTAAAATCCCTAAAGCAGAAATTAGGAACAATATTTTGGTCTACCCTCACTACATTCCAGGCGGACCCTTTTTGACTTATGTATGTTGCATAAACTGTTTAGGGATAAATCCATACTTGATTTTTCTCGACTTTACACCCTTATTCCGTCCATAACAAGATGTGGTCAACATAAGCTTATTTGCACCCCTAAAACAACTCTTAGGCGCAATTTCTTCACTATTAGAGCGGGTCTCGCGTATCTACGGTTGGGCAAAACCACATTGTTTAATGGTTCTATGACTTCCTTCAAACGTGCCATAGCTAAGCAAGTACTCAGTGCGTAGGTGCCATGTTTCATTGTTGTAATGTTTATTTTTTGTTTGTTTTATGTTCAGTTTTGTTCTCACATATCGAGCGTTGTCTTAAACAGCGTACTAAATAAATAATGACGAACCCTGATGACAGCACTGCATTCCTCCCCCCGGTGACATGCCTTATCGATTGCATGGATCTGAATGTAGTGAGTGTCGATTTCGGTGTTGTTTTTGGTCTACGAAGTGTTTGCGATTTATCAGACCCTCTTTCAGGTTAAGGTACCCTTGAAGTATTACTAAAGTTGCACTCTTTCACTATCAGACGCAATTCGATTCTCAGAAAAGTATTACCTTTATTAGTCTTGTTCTGCTGTGGAGCGGGACTATGTACACGGGGGGGGGGGTGTAACCAAAAAAGACACTTATTTCGACTTTCAAGGCAACATAAGTTACACCTTATTAACTTCTAATTGGGCATTTCCACCATCAAATGCAACAACACATTGTACACAATCACGAAACTCCGCCACAGCCTTCTAGACAAATGCCAACGAGGGATTCTGCCAGCGACCGTGGTTCGGTGCCTGAGTGAGTCGTTGATTCTTCGCCACTGTAGACCACCCTGTTGAGCTCCGCCCTAACCCGGTAATCGAGAGGGCTTAGCCAGGTGGCACACTTGGATATTCCGTCTTCTTCAGGTTCTCAACGCCCTTGCATTCCGCGTAAACGAAGGTTTTTTCAGCACCTTTCGATTCCACGTGCTGGCACCCAATCCTGTAGCAGTACCAAAATTGCAAGGTGGTACAGAGGTACAGAAGACGACATGAAAGCAGAATATTCTTCTCCAACTGTTTGATATAGCAGTCACCGTTCACTTTCAGTCCGGGGTCCACGGAGAAAATATCTCCCTTCCCCGTCAAGGAACTTCGTGTCTATACCATGAACACGCACCTTGGCGACTGCAGGGAAGATGATATCCTGGATCACAGCTACGTTATCGGAGCTGCTCGATTGGAGGCCAGATCAAGGGTGCCTGTCCCCAGGTTGCTGTTCATGGGTGACTCGATACAAGAAGTTTCGCAGCTGTTTGGAGGTGACGTGAATTCCTTGGGCTTTCTTCAGTTCGGCTCCCATTGCAGATGGCTTCATACTTTGGTACATGAAGGTGATGGACGGGATCCTGCTTCTGCTTATCGAGGAACATTTTGGATACCTTCCTCCCTGGTTCTCCTATCCACGACTTCTCTCTGTGCTGCGTATTCTTCACTGATATGTGCTCGAGCAAAAAGTCTTTTTTTTGCCCCTCCCCTCCCCTGTACAGTTAGCTATGGCAATCAGTCGGATCTGTTTTGAGAGGGATGGACTGACTTCACCTGGGGGGGCAGCGTAACCCTTCTACCTGGTTGTTTCCTTCCTGAATCCATCACTGAGCGATAACCATGGTAGAGCAAAGCGGCCGGTGACGCGCCCTCTTCCTACCGTTGCCGACTGATTACCACATTCGGAACTATAGCTACGAACCACACATTCAATTTGAAGCCTGAGGTCAATTCGTCCATCTAACTTCCGCTCAGTTAGCACCTTCCATGGGTTAGCTCTTGACGATAGATCAATCCTAGATATAGTCTGAATTGCCTACATATCACTTTCCACTTGTGAATTGCCTACATATCACTTTCCACTTGTCGTCTGATGTATAAGCAGGGTACATTATCGGCAAAGTGTCAAATGCAAAGTCAGTGAGATAAGACCCATCCTCCCTCGGAAAGATGGTCGATAGTTGTGGTTACAACTAGGCACAACTTTCCACCACAGAGGTTTCCCAAAATTTCCCGTCGAGCGGGGTGGGGGGGGGACGGCGCTGATCAATTATCCGGGATGGGGGTTAGCCCCCATTGATGGGATTTGCACAAGGAGATGACGATAGGATCCTTCTCTTGTTGGATGACTTTGAAGTCCAGTTGCGCACCCAGCTAAGTCTATCAAAACTTGCTGATTGAAGCAGTGCTATGAGGGGCTTCAGAAGTGCCACTTTCATCGAATTGCTTGACTCTAAATCAAGTAAAATGTGACAGGATTCCTGTCGCTATCGCTGCTAACGAAGTGTAAGGCGGGAAAGTATTGGGCATAAGTTATTTAGCCAATGATATTTTCGGTATGGTCATGCTTCCATGTTTGTTTTTGTTTTGCTTAGCTGTTCATTTTCAAATGTAGTATAGGTGAGCCGTGGAACGCGGAAAATTGGATGAGCGGCACTCGCCTCATTGACGGATAATTGGAAATGGCGCTTGGAGCAATCACCGAGCTCCGCCGAAATTTCCGGACGGGCGACATACTTCAAAGTCCCCGCCCACTCCAGATCGTTCACGCATATCTTTCACCATAGTAGGCAACACTGGCAACACATCTGGTACCTCACGACCTCAATGAGGGAGAGGATTTCCAAGGTTGTGCTAAGGTGTTTTTACCTGTTCCTTGAATTTTCATTTTTTTCCTCCTTCTCCAAAGAATGTAAATAGCTGACCACACACTGAACATTGATATTTGATCAATTCTATTCATCCATTCCCTGCAAATACGTCGGTTTCCGTTTGTGATTTTAAGGAATTTTAAGCGCATTTATAGTACTAACGATTTCTTGCTAGTACATGACGACTCCTTGAAATTAGGACTTATGTGCAATTCTTTTGCTCGAAAGGCGATCTAAACACGGTGTTTTCCGAAGCTTCGTCAAGATCTGTCAGATCTAAAATTGAATGAAACGCCATGGTAGCGTTTCTCGTGTCTCAAAAATGCTCCTTAAAGTCCGACAGTTCATAACTTCTATTGAGTTGTCGTGTGTGTACGTGCCAAACTTCGACTTTTTGCTTGAATAAAAACTCATAACCAGAAAATATTAGCCAAGAACACAGTCAACACGAGACGATCTCAATGGGAAAGGAATGAGCGCGTTCTCTTCTTACTGAATTTATCATTGACCATTCACCACAGGCAGAACAAGGCAGCCTGAGGCGGGCTTATTCCACCCCTCCTCACATCGCCCGCCTGGTCGCAACGTTGTCAACTTTAGGTCCTCCCATTTGAAAACGTGGACGGTTTTATTCGAATAAAACAAAGAGTAAAACAGAAAGGAAAGAATACTATTGCTTGATCCTTTAGCCTCCCAAGATTGTTAAAGACGTTTATGACCAGTGTTTCGGCGAAAATCGCCTTCTTCGGAGTCCTGTAAAAGTCGAAAGCACATTATCGAAACACTTCGCCCAAAACCAACATCACTTACAAAAGAAAATCAAGGGTAGGGAATCAGGGAACGAAATCGTAATGGACCTTTAACTAATCTATTACTGATGTGAAATTCTACCGGGCACTCTGAGCCTAGAGTCTGAGCGATGTTCTTATATGAGTTTCAGCTCCAAGTTTCTCGGGTCAAAAGGCTCTAGGGACCATATGGCACTGTGTACATCAGGTCAGAGCCTGAAGGAAAGAATTTTGAAATTGGGCATGCCAGGTCAACCGCCGGGTGAAAGACCGGAAAGGGGACACACATAATAGTGAAGACCGGGTCACAGCCGAGAAGGGGTAAAGGGGGCGAGAGGGACAGTTTTCAAAAATTATTACTGTATAAGCAGGGTCGAACAGCTGTAAGCGTCCCTGGATTGATCATGTAGATCAAAATCCCAAATACAGCGGGTCCCTGCCGATCGCCCCGCCCTCACATAATTATCGTTTTAGAGGTTGCAGCTGGGACCCCCCCCCGTCGGCGCCTCCACGAGGGTATGGATTACGTAGGTCAAAGGGCGCAAAGCTCAGCGAAGGGTGCGAGCTCCCTGGTAATCGCCATGCACTCGTCCTTCGTGTTGATCTTAGGACTTTCGGCAGTGATCCACGAGGCTTCAAGGTCCTTCGAGCTGAAATGTCCTAATCACGTGCTAGGATCGTGACTTTCACCACAATCTCCTCATCTTGGTATTTCCGAGCCTTGTGATCACCGAAGGGAGTGAGACCTTTTGGTGATCTTTTAAGACAATCCAAGTGGCTACCTTAGACCCTGTGCGCAAGAAGTGACCGTACCCGTTTCCGCCCCACTATTTCGCCGCCGCAACAATTGAATCAGTGATCTAGATAAAGCTACTCCTGCTGCGGTCATGGCAAGTCCCATTTCCTTGGCGAAGCTGATAATTGCGCAGTGAATGTTGGTTGGTAGAGTCCGGTCATAAAGGCGATTCCAACACCTGCCTTTTCTGAATTTCGAGGAGGAATCTCAGTCTGGGCGTGCGCGTGAGAGCGAGTGCGCGCTTTCCACTTTTGCAAGCGCCAAATAGCAGCACTCACTGGTAATCTAGACATACAGAAACTAAAGCGTAGCATCGCCTCTGGCTTTTACCTTCTCGTCGTGTCTTCGGTGGAAGTCCGTCCTGTGCTATGTTCGCTGTCCCTAGTGGAGGAGTATAGCCATTTTCTTGGCGCGATACAATGCGCAAGTGTTACGAATTCTGTTCTGGGGCAGCGTGCCCTCAGAGTGAATACTGTTAGAGTGCCTAGGAACAAGTTGTGACGAATGGTGGTCAGTAGTAAGTAGTATTCGACCACGGCTAGTCCAAGCTGCAGTTCACGATGATATTTTTACTAGCTCTGCTTCCGGTATCACCTGGTTTTATGAACGCCTCTGAGAATTGAATTTGGACATCTAAAAAGGCCAACCAATCCTCCGTGGGCTTCTCGCGGGTGAACTTTATGTGTACCGACTGCTGATTGAGCAGCTCGAAATAAGTATACATCTCTAGTTGAGTGGAACACACAATAAAGCAGTCGTCAAGGTACCGGCAGTAAACAATCGGCTTTCTATCTAGCACAGGTTTTTCGATCTTAGACTGTGCTATTGCCAGAGCAGGGGCTAACTTCTGGCCCATTGCTAGCCCTCTTATCTGCTTGAAGTATTCGGCTAATGCCGTTTGGACTCCAGCAATTTCGGCACCGAGCTCATTTTTAAATTGCCTAAGTTACCAAACCCGCTGAAAACATGTACACAAGGGTTATTTGACATCGTGATTACAACTATGACACTCATTCTTGGCGCTGGCGCCAAGAGATGACACTACGATTACCTCCTGCGCTCAACCTTAGCAGAGCGCAGATAATCGTAGTGTCATCCATTAGCGCCAGCGGCGAGAGTGAATGGTATATTCGTAACTAAAATACTAAACTACCCCTATATACAAGTTTTTAGCAGATTTGGTGACTTAAGCAATTCAAAAATGAGCTCGGTGCCGAAATTGCTGGAGTCCAAACGGCATTAGCCGAAGTATTCGCCCGACCACCTGAATACGTTGCATTGCAGACATTCATCTAGTAATGTCATTACTTGCGCGATAGTCAGGCCTAGATTGAGTCTAGCATGGTGCTAAGTGAGGATCTCCAGGACTGCTTGCGTCGCATCGCTTCTGGAAACGTTCGTATATAGCGATGTAACGTCGAACTATTCCATAAGTTTTCCATCCTTTAATCTAGCCTCGCGGAGTGTTTGGAGGAACTTATTAGAGTTCACCCTGGAGGAATTCAAAAAGCAGTTTCGGCGACTCAAGCGGACGTGGACCGAAATTGCTAAATCAGCAAACTTACCAAGAAGTTTGGTGACTAGGTTGAAATGCGACTTGCCCATGTGCCCTGTGTTTATGTCTTTATAAAGCAGCGTGGGTGGTCCAACGGACAGAATTTCCTGGTTTCCAAAAGTGGATCATGTATGATAATAAGAGACGTCCCGGACAATCATATGCGTTTCATTACCGTATCCCCCCAGTGTGACGAGTAACTTTTTTTCTAGCCGTGATCTACAGATAGAGATCTATACGGACGAGACCAGAAGAAAAGAACAAGTACAAGAAATGCGGAGAACGACGCCGTGAATGCGCTTTCGTTCCCTTCATTGCCTTGCTACAGTTCCTACGCGCTTATGATTAGATGTTTACAAGTTGCTTTCAGTATATCATCGAAGCTAAATGCACGGACAACATACTATTCGCATGTGCAGTAGCCTGCGGGACCGTTGTCCTCATACTTCAATCGTTTCCAGTTGTTATGAACAACTGGGTTTTCCTGACCGAACCGCGCCCGATCAACAAAACAAACGAAAATGGCGAGCAAATTGTAAGTATTTCATACTTCATTGATGTTACATTCCATCCGTCAAGTATTAGGTTGAAGCTTGAGTTTCTGAGGATCTAGTCTGAGATTCACTTAGAGACTTCCGGAGAGCTCAGGGAATACCTAATAAGTGCAACATTGAAGATGTTTGGGTTGTTTTATCGTTGTTCTCTTTTGTCGCTTTTCTATTTACCTTTTTGTTTTTCTGAATTCAGAAACGGATTGTCTAAAAGGGAATGAGCAGCATTCCGGACACCTGTTCTTCTTCGCTTTATCCACACCAAAGAAGCTGCTGAAGCAACGTGGGTGTGCAAGTTCAAGTAGGGGGGCCTCCCTTTCGAACTCTCGGAATGTGGCTTTGACAACTTGTGCAACATGGGGTCTGGCATTGTCGTGAAGGAGTATGGTACTTTGTCAGTAAGACCAGTTCAGTCGTACATCCTTTTTCACGCGATATTTGAGCTGGGAAGAGCTCCTTGTTGACAGTGGCATTCCTTCCAAGTGATTCTCAGTGCGCCATACCCACCCGGTCCCACCAAACGCAGATCGTGCAACGCAGATAGAATTCCGTTTTTGAATTTTGCGAACCATTTCCGTAGGTGTAGGCTCGCCTGTGATACCATCTCCGCATAGATTGAATATCCCGAGCTGCTCCAGCAGCTTTTCGGGGTTATGCCCAGTATATATGTCAGATTCTAGGATATAGGTCAGATATGAGATATGGTAGTATAGCGAAGTGATCGTATCGCTGAGGTCGACAGTCAACAGATTTCCGTTAACGCCACCAAGAAGACCAGCTTGTCTCCATCAAACCGCCCACAATCAACTCGATCATTCCGAGATGTAACAAGATTGTCAAGTTGGAATCAGCTGGAGAAGAGCAGGTGTCGGCTATAATCTGCCAAGCCACAGGAATGTTAACTCACCCAAAGAGAGCCTGGCAAAAAATCCTGTCGGGGAGACCGCCTGATTATTGGCACTGTCGTTTGGCATTGTTCTTGAACGAACAGGAGGGAGACCAAGGCGACGCGTGTGAAGCTTGGCATATCACTCTTACGAGCGGGACTGGAAAGGTGTCGCGAAACCGAGAGAAAGAAAGAAGAGAGAACTAAGCAATCGCTAGCTACCAATGACAAGGCGGAGGCTCTTGTCGCCATTTTAGAAGAAAACAGGTTCATCGTTGTGCCAGAAAACGCTCCACGGCAGCGCGAGGCTTCTTTGACACTATGACTTCCAATCAAGATGGCAATTGAGTGTTTCTATACGACTTTAACAGAATCAAGAAGCCGTGGTAAGGATACCGCTATCTAACGTAGCCTCTTATCATTGGGTAGGAGGAAGGAATGATCCCGACGGGCCGGTCACAGAGTATCATCGTGTCTATACAAAAGAAGTAAAAATATAGCGAGCTGCGTTGGCTGTCGACCGATACATCTAATGTGCCACACTTCGAAAGTCTATGAATGTTTAATGGATACTAGACTGAGAGCATTTGTCAACACCAATCGCATGTGGTGCGGACTTTGACGTGAGCACTGAACTGTTGACGCTTTCCACGCTGCTCGTCGTTAGATTGACTTCTCTGGGTCTGAAAAAAAGATCCGATCATGTGCCGTGTCAGCTTATTTGGGAAACCTTTTGGGATCAGCACGTTCTGAAGGACGGAGACACTCCGGTTGGTGTTGGAGTTAAACAACAATCATTCCTTCTGCCGCTGAAGTTTCATTCACAGTTCGCCTCTGACGTCGAATTATGTTGACGGCCTACTGCTGACTGACAACCTAAAATGAACTGGAAGAGCGCATCAGTAGCTGAAGAGAAAGCTCTTCCGGCTATCGACGCCTCGTGGAAGAACGCGGGTCAGCTACAGACTATAGCTTTCCGCGAGCAGGACGCAGTATATGTGCATAGTCGCATTACTTCGTCAATCGTGGTCGACATAACCTCTGTTTCTAAGACTACGAAGTTCTCGTACCTCGGATCTACGGTGGCATCGGATACAGATGCCAGGGATGATACAACTGACAGGACCAACATTGCATGGAACAGCTGTTGACTGTTGCTGGTATCTTTTGCGACAACAGAACAACAGAAAGCCGGTTAAACTGAAGTCATAAATTTCAGTCGTTAACAGGCGCCAGCTATGGAACTGGGACAAAGACAGGCTGCGGCCGAGAAAACATGAGCTCAGTAATGGAAATGGGAATGCTGCGACATGGCCTTTAACAGACACGGCTTGACGAATTCGAAATGAAGTCCTTTATTAAAAACGATGTACTGCCAATAGTCGGTCACCCTATTGCATCCTCGATCGTGACACTACGCAAAGAAGGAAAAGTAAAAAAGAGGAAAACTTTGTCCTTATAACTAATGTCTCACTTTTTTTTCAAAGGTTCAGCAGAGCGCCAAATTTTCTGTCGAAGGGGGAGATAGTGTTGTGCAGTCTGAGCTGCTCGAAACTCCCTCTTGCGACATAGCAAGAGAGTTCGTTCGGAACGTAAGTACGCCCATAACGCATCTTTTCACTTAATGAAATTGAGAAATGATTCGCTCGGAGTTAATTAGTCTCATTTCTGTGTGCGTTATGCCTTCGACTGCGGACGATGTGGGTGTAGATGTAAAACCTCTACACAATGCTTATCCACGCAATCCAACATTCCCTATGGCACAGAAAGGATCATTGGACGTCGAATAGGCTTTTTTTCAAATCGCGTGACTTCAAGATTTCTGAAGCAGTGTTCCCGACGGGGCAATTCCCGCTCCCCATAGATAACACCATTGCTGCGCTGATCACTGCTCATTGATGCTGCGCTTACAAACCTCCTAGTAGAACGTCCAACAGCTATTCATGTACAGTTTCCACTTCAAAATCACAATTTTTCACCGAATCCGCCGCACCTGAAACCAACTTTTTTAATCAAACCCCATTAACAAAGTATATCATTGAATAATTAGGCATACGCCTCTTTGTTCATTGAGATCGTGGAGAAAACTGTTTCAGAGTAGTACAGCGCGTCTTAAACGTTCTCATAACCCTTTGGTGATGAAGGCAAAATCCTTATTATTTTCATGTACAACAGACGGTTACTGGTAAGTACCAGAATCACAGTATATAGATGGGAGAATTAGTGCCAAAAGGGGCGGTGCAGTGACTAGAAATGTGGGCTTAAGTTTCGAGAGAGTTGGACTGACCTCACCTGCTGCCCTTCCACCACTGGTCATTTTCGTCCTGAGTCGATCACTAGCCAATCACCAGCTGCCTCCGGCTGCCTCGCTTTACTAATGGTGATCGGCTAGTGATCGATTTGGGACGAGAATGACCAGTGGTGAAAAGGCAGCGAGTGACGTCAGTTCATCCTCCTTGAGACCGACCCGACTGGTGATATTATTAGGTTGACCGGAAAGTTTCAGCGTTTTGAGTGTTTACTTTAAACGATCGCAACTTTCTTAATACTCATCGGATTTAATCGAAATAAGCACCGCTCGTTCGAATCATCACACTTTCACCAATGTGACACCAGTCAATAAACCTCAGCAAAGAGAAAAACTGGGTGGTTAGAACCCACGAAATCCACGGAGGCTTTTTTTGCCTGGTCCTGATTGATTAAGTATTCTCCAGCAAGGAATTTCTGAAAATGTTTGAAAAGATGATAGTCGGTTGGTGAAAGGTCCGGAGAATATGGCGGGTGAGGTAGAACTTCAATCCCAACTTGTTCAATTTATGGATAGTGGTTTGTGAAAAGTGTGGGCGGGCGCTGTCATGTAAAGGAAACGGACCCTTTCTGTTGACAAGTGCTGGCCGCAGCTGACGAAATTTCCGGTACATTTCGTCGATTTCTTCACAGTAGGACTCTGCTGTGAAGCTGTTATTGTTTGATAACTGCTGTTTAACGCCGTAGTGTGCGTTCCGAAAGTTATCACAAGAATGCTGAGCTATGGGCAAAGTCGGACCACGAACGGGATTCGAACCCGCATCTTCTGCTTACCGGGCAGTTGCGTTCCCTATTACGCTATCGAGGCCACTGTTGACCACTCAGCTCAATGGCTATTTGTGCCATAGCCTTACAGCACTCACACGTTCAACGTGATGAGCCGGTTAGCCGATATCGGCAATGAACCGCAAGGCTGAAGGCTTTTTACAAGTTTCAAGCTGTTATTGTTTGATAACTGCTGTTTAACGTCTCAGTACGCTATTCGAGAGCTATTGAGAAGTATTATTATCAAATAGCCATTGAGCTGAGTGGTCAAAAGTGGCCTCGGTAGCGTAAAAGGGAGCGCAACTGCCCGGTAAGCAGAATATGCGGTTTCGAATCGTCCGTGCTCCGACTTTCGCCCATAACTCAGCATTCTTGTGATAGCTCTTCTGTGATAGTTTGACCTGGCGACAAAAAGTTATAGTGGATCACAGCAGCCGATAACCACCACACTGTGACCATAATGTTTTTTTGGTGAGGATTCGGCTTTAGAAATTACCTCGGTGGTTCTCAGCATCCAACCACTGTCCGGAACGTCTCCTGTTATCATACATGGTCCACTTTTCATCACAGGTGACAATTCGGTCCAGAAAGGGCTCGTTTCTCTTAGGCAAAAAGAGTGAAGAAGAAACCTCGAGACGTGCCAGCTTTTGCTGGTCACTCAAATTGCGGGGTACCCACATGTCGAGTTTTTTTGACCTTCGCAATGCGTTTCAGACCATCCGCAACAGTGGATTTGCCGACGCCTAGCTTTTCTGCAATCTCCCGAACTGTTTGGGATGGGTCAGCCTCCACAAGCGCCTTCAAATCCTCGTCAGGTATTGCTTTAAATCGACCGATAGAGGTTCACCTTCAAGGCTGAAATCTCCAGAACGAAATTTGTCGAACCATTGTCGCACGATGCTTTCTCCAACACTATTGGGTCCCCACACCTGGTTAATTTTTCGAGCTGTTTCGACTGCCGATTGCCCCAATTTGTAGTCAAGGAAAAATATCTCCGAAGTTGCTCTTTTGACATGCTCCAAAAAGTCTTGTGAAAAGAGGGTTTATCAAGCAACGGTGGAACGGCAATTATACCATCAGATAACGCAAAAATTCTTTTTAGGATGTACTAAGAATTTTCTTCAGGATGTACTGAGACCGCAAGGGCGAATGAGTTCTATAAGCAGGCGTCGGGTGTGTGTGTGGTGTGTGTGTGTGGTGTGTGTGGTGTGTGGTTGTGTGTGTGTGTGTGTTGTGGTGTGTGTGTGTGTGTGTGTGTGGGTGTGTGTTTGTGTGTGTGTGTGTGTGTGTGTTGTGTGTGTGTGTGTGTGTGTGTGTGTGTGTGTGTGTGTGTGTGTGTGTTGTGTTGCTGTTGTTGTGTGTGTGTGGTGTGTTGTTGTGTGTGTTGTGTGTGTGTGTGTGTGTGTTGTGTGTGTGTGTTGTGTGTGTGTGGTGTGGTGTGTGTGTGTGTTAGATTGCTACAGAATAGACAGAGAGGTTTATTAGGAAACTGCACTGTAACTTGACCGCTCAGAATGCAATCGGTTATATACTGACTCCGAGATCAACTAATGGGGGTTGTAATTGTAAATAAATGTTATATTCGCGGTAGGTCTTAGACCGCTCCGATATCTAAACATTCTTTTTTTAAAAATGGGAAGGAAATTGATCAGCGGATATCACTGGCAGTTCTTCTTGTGGGGGTCCACCTGAATCCGTGAAGGAGTCGCGTGCGCGTATCGTCGCGACTGGTCATCGTTGTTCGTCGTTGTTGGCATGACGGCATTTGGCCGTACTGAACTTGACGTGCGCAAGTTGAACATCGAACGGTGTTTCCACATCCTTGTCGTTATTGGATGGTTGTACATCGTGATGTCGGAAACGGGGCTGATTGGCATGTCGGACACAGATTTTGTCCACAAGTAATACCTTATAGAGTACTCGTCATACTCGTTGAAGCACTTTTCCACCGTGCCATTCCGACTGGTTTCCGCTGTATTTTCGTGCGTACACAGGATCGCCATGGCTGAACGAACGTCTCGGGGCGCAGTGATGCCTGCTGAATTGTTGCTCCATTGGTGTGTTACGCGTTTGCCTTCGTCGTGGTGTCGGCTTCAGCAGCAAGAGAACAGCACGTAAGTTTCTTCCAAGGAATAGTTCAACCGGAAACTTCATCCCATCCAGTGTAGGGCTTGGGGTTGGTCGATACGTTAGGTCGAAAACTGTAGGATTTCGGATAGGGCTCCTTCTCCTTTTAGCTTTGGCAGCGTCCTCCTGAGGGTATCGACAAAACTTTCGGCCTGTTCGTCGGATTGTGGGTGATGGGGCGGCGAGCAAAGATGTTGTACGTCGTGATCATTGCAGAACCTCTCAAACTTGTTCGAGGTGAATTGTGTCCGTTGTCGCAGATGAGCGTTTCTGGCATACCATATCGAATGTCGGCAGCAGGAGCGAAATCGTGGCTTCTGTCGTCATGCGATTAGTGCTGAAGGTTTCTGACCATTCTGAAAATGCGTCTGCGATTACTAGGAAGTACGTTCCTGCAAACGGTCCAGCGTAATCGATGATATGCCAGTCCATGGCGCGTCTGGTTGAAACCATGCGGCAAGCATTATCCTGACTGAAAGCATGGCCACTGAGGAGCATTTTGTGCAGCGGGGTACGGCGGCTTTGATGTCCTTGTCTATTCCTGGCCAGTAGACTAGCTCCTTGCTAAGGCTTTCATCCGTACTATGCCAGGGTGTCCATTGTGCAGATGTCGCAGTACTTGCGGCTGTAGCGTAGCTGGAACGACCCCTCGATCGGCAAATAGTAGGCATCCATCGAGTGTTGATTGTGCATCACGGCTATTGTAGAAGCATTGCAAGTCCGGATTGGTTATTTTTGCTGGCCATAATTCCCTGTTGTAAGTTTTCACTTTCTGGAGGATACGGTCCTTCGCCGTCGATTCTTTGATGTCTTCTACAGTGACTCTTAGTGCTTGGATTGCGTTGAAAAATGCGTGTGTGATGTCGTTATCCACAGATATAGCGGTCGGCGATGACGGTATCTTCTTCTGGAGTAGACTGGTTTGCTATAAGTCGTGAAAGTGCATCCGCTTGTCTAAAGTCTGTGGTTGACCGGTATTGGATACTGAAGTCGTACTCCAGAAGTGTTCTTAACCAACTTTGTAGCCGATTGCAGAGTAAACGGCAATGCCTTTCTTTGAGTCGAACATAGTAAGTAGAGTAGAGTAGAGTTATGGCCCGTCAGGAGAGCAAAATGTTGCCCGTGAAGCATCCTGTCGAATTTTTGAACAGCGAATATGAGCGCAAGTCCTTCCTTTTCGTCTTGGCTGTAGTCTTTCTCAACTGGAATTGGTGAGCGAGAAGCATGAGCAACTGCTTTCTCTGATCCGTCCTTGTAGCGGTATGAATGAGTGCGCCGAGCCATAATTTGAAGCATCAGCTGCCACAGTAACTTCTTGACTGGGGTCGTAATGGGCAAGAAGAAGATTTGATGAGGGTATCGCTTTCACTCAATTGAAGCTTTCATCACAAGCTTCAGTCCAGCTGAATTTCGCATTCTTTGTCGAGAGAGAGTCTAGTGGAGCGCGAAGGCTTCTCATTTTTTTGAACTGCGATAGTAGCTCAGAAGTCCGAGGAACGATCGCGGTTGACTGATATTTCTTGGAAATGGCATTTTCGTGATGACGTCTATTTTCTTCGGGTCGGAAGGTCGGCCCTGTCTACCGATGATATATCCGAGGTGGATGATACGAGAAATCACGAAGTGACATTTTTCTATGCGCACGTGAAATCCACTTCCGGTGATTCTCTTGAAAACAGGGTGGGGATTATTCTGGCACTCTTCCTCTTCCATTGCACCTCCCATGACGATAACGTCATCCGAGTAGGCTACGACCCTTGCAGACCGGCCAGCGTTGTGTCCACGATCTGCTGGAAAATAGCTGGAGCAGCTTGACGCCGAAAGGATCCGACTGTATTGATAAAGTCCTCGATGAGTGTTGATTGTGAGCAATTGTTTTGACTCTTAGCCCATTATTCCATTAATTTGAAGATATGCGTCTGCAAAATCGATGTGGGAGAAATATTGTCCTTCGTAGTGGTAGTGGATACCGATGAAGGTTTAGGGCCCCGTTTAGGCCCGTGAAGAAGTCAGCACAGATTCGCAGTGATCCATTGGCCTTTTCAACAACGACTATGAGAGCAGTCCATTCTGAGCAGTTGATCTTCGGAATCGCTGCATTTGCTTAGAGTCGTTTGATTTTCTTGTCCACTGCTGGGAGTGCGGCGTATGGTACTGGACGTTTTGGGCAGAACACGGGTTTTGCCTCCGCCTTTAGATGTAGAGTAGTTTTGACAAGTTGTATAGTCCGAGGTCGCTCCTGAAAACTTCTGGATAAGATTCTCGTAGTTCTCTGGTAATCTGGTCGCAGATTGAAGTGGTGTTGTTGATGGTCGCAGATTGAAGTGGTGTTGTTGACGCTTGTTGCAACTGGAGTTCAGGCTCTACTCGCGGGAGCGTGTACATGAAGTTGTAGATTCTCATCTTGGAAATCCATTCCGTACCAAGTAAGTTGGGTTGAGTACGGCCGACGTAATATATTCCTTGAGCTGTCGCTGAGTTGAAGCTATAGGTGCAGCCACGTTGACCAAGAAACTGGATGCGATCTCCGAAGGCACTGTGGATAATCGATGGAAGCTGTAGTGGAGGTTCGCCCATAAGTTCCCATGTTAACGCATTATGAAGATGTAATGTGTCGCGGCAGCTGTTGATTGAAAATTTGACTGTTTTGCAATCACTACTATCGCTGCATCTCGTCGATAGTTGCCATCTCTGCTCGACACGGGTGAAAACTGCATTTGATCGGCACTGCCCACTTCGATCAATATCGACTGGATGCAGTGGGCGGTTTGTTCGTCGTCTGGCAGAGCCTTTCTTTGTGACCGATTTTGGGGCATTCAGAGCATTCATCGGTCGTCGATTACAGACAGTTTTCTGCACAAAGTACATTGCTTTGCATAGTCCAGCATGGAGATGGAGGCGGCTTTGAGGGAGTGAGGAACGGCTGCGTTTTTGTCGCGGACCGCCTAGGGGCGTTTACTCGATTGAAGCGGTGGCTCTGCTCATCCTTCGCTCTATGTCTGACCGCATGCACTTTTGACGATCCATCCTCGACCATTTTTTACCGCTGGTTGACATTTGTGACCGCCGTTTGCGTTCTTCTGTGAGAGACGGAACTGTGCACTTCTGACCTGGCCTCGATTTGTCAAGCAGCTTGAGCTGCATCGGAAGCATCGCGCTCGATTGTACCCGCTGACGAAAATGGACACTTAAACTGGTTTCCTCTCACTCAGGGTAGCTTGAAGCTTGGTACGTTCACGCGACTCTCGGTCAGCATAGTGGATGAAGTCTTTGCTTGGATCCTTTGCTAGCCCTCGATGCAGTCGTAACGACGGCAGAATAATGACCTCTTGCGGGTCTAAACAGGTTGGTCAGTGTCAATGACGAACTTTATCGAACCGTGACGTCTCGTGGGTGTCTTCGGCAGGACGTAGCTTGAATACTAGCGTCACGTTTGTGCAGGAGTCGATCGCGAAGTTGACTCTTTGAAGTGTGTATGCCGTCTAACTGTGAAGATGTCCTCGTCTCGGTAATAGGCTTCAAAGCGCGAGGCTCGTCTTCCGTCGTAGGAGAATTACAAGATTCGTCCCTGCCAGCACGTTAAAGGTCTTTCGTTGCTTCTGCCTGTTGGTGTCGTTGGCTGCTGCGGTTGTGTTGTTGTGCGATTCCTTTTAATGGCGTCTGTAGTGCAGTGAGGAGTTGCTGAACTGCTTGTCCGTCATCGTCGTCCTCGGAATCCTGATCGCTATTGTTGTGTCGCGGAGTGTGCGTGTAATGGCAGTAGAATAGGCAGAGCTGTTTATTAGGTAAACTGAACTGAACTGAACCGCTCGGAATGACCAGCCCTATATACTAAGTCGCATCACTAGCGGTTGTTACTGTAAACAAAAGGTATATTCGTGATAGTTTCTTACCGCTCCGATTTCTAACAACACTGTGACAATCTCTGTAGTTACGCTCACCATGCATTTATAGCAAATTTGAACGCTTAACTGCGAGTTTTAAAGAGCACTTCCAGTTTCTATATGTTAGCCAGCTTTCTGGTCTCAGTCAATTCACCCAGGTCTCCACTAAATTCTGTGGGGAGCTGTGAGACCTCTGTTTTTCACTTCCTTCACTTTCCCTCCCATTTTCTCAACTTCTGACCTTCCCAGGGTGTTTTTAGATACATGATTCCCACTGCAAGTCAACATTCTTGTGAAGAGCACCATGATAAAGAATAAATGGACGCGAGACCTAATATCTTACAAACAAGCATGCTCCCTAACGACGTGAGAGCGGAACCGAGCCATTCTTAACGCATACAGAACAATAGTAGTGGTCATCATTAAGCATTTTATAAATGTTTTCAACCTCTAATGTGGAACAATTCCCTGAACGAGCTTTATGGGGTTTGTCCCTACGTTTTTTTCTTCAAAGCGGCGCGCTGGCGCCGTAGCGTTTGCACCCTGTAGCGCGACAGCCCAACGTTCCTCGTGCAAAATAGGAATTATACTCGTGTTTAGGGAGTCAAGTATCCTCTAGCGACGGCCCTCTAGCGACGTCTCACTCAGCTTCGAAGAAATGGGGTCAGGATAGTCTGGCTGACTGTTAGTCATACTACGACTAGCCTACTGGTGTTAATTGGTCTCTGAGTTGAAATAACTCTTTAGCCATGTCTTTACCCGAGGAACAATACTTGACTCACTTATTCGTGCCGTCTGCATTATTTTCCTGACTACCGGGAGGAAATTCCATCGCGACACCAGTCATCTATAGTAGGTGAGCTCCAGTCTGCTCCTAAATACCCACAGAATAAGCCTCATTTTCCCGGTTATATCGAAATATCAGATTTGGCTAGAAACTTGCCAACGGAGGTAATTGGACCTGCTGAACACGAATACCATTCTATTACATTGCAAAAACCCTTTTTCCACGAGTTTCCGCGAGCATGGGGAGCCCGTTCGCTACCTGAAGCTAGTGTCACGTTTCACGACTACTCTCCACATATATGTAAGGACGCCTCCACGTTTCCTTGCGATAGCATGTAGAACAACCACGCAGGAATGGAACCCTTCATCACTCTTTCAGAGAATCGTCCCGCACTCTGAAAGTAGATTTGAGTTAACTGTCTCAAGACGCGTGCAACCGTATGCACGTCATTGGAAATGGCCGGGTTGACCTGTTAACCTCTCCTGGTTGGCCCGACTCGCTAGGACCGCATATTTCTATTGCAGACCATACCTTATAAAAAGCGATGGGCTACTTTTTTTGTTTCGTATCCTACAGGACAGTAGGTGGAATTTGGGAGACCGGGTGACTCCGACACAAATCTCCTTTGCTTCAGCAATTGGCATGCCAGCGGTCCTTTTTGCAACGATTTATTCTTTTCGAGCGTCCTATAGCGATTTCCTTCTCTACAGTACTGAAAATAAGAAAATTATGACAATGGAACACCCCCATCTACATAGAGTGAGAAACAACAAAATCAAGGTGTTTGTTCAAATGCGAGATGGCCAAAGTGGTCGTTTTTCAAAGAGTTAAGACGGGAACGTTTCTCGACATTCTGTTGAAATTCGGTCTTGATTCCCGAACTCATACATGTGTTGGAGTTATTTTCACATCGGAGACTTTTCCAGAGATATCATGTAGCATGGTGTGAGCTCATCCACGGCGTCTCCACCACTGCTTCTTTCCTTTCTGAATCGTTCAGCAACCGATCATTATTTTCACTTCTACCAACCAGAGGCGGATTTGTCAAGGATCTTCTGACGAGGTGTACTCAATACTGAACTAATAAAAGGATAAAGATTATGTCTCCGCCATTGACCAATCCCTTCATGGGATGCGGCTCGCATTCTACTTCCGTGCATTGTAGTGCCTTAGAGAATGCTGTGACCTACAAATCACTTGCGGGGGCCAGCCGATGTACAAGTGTTCTTTTTCTCTCACAAGGAAAGGATAGTAGGCTGAAGTGACCATTTGAAATGAGATGTATACCGGCTCAAAGGTCTTTTACGAGGATTATGAAAACGTCTTACCACACCTGCTGCGGACCTCCACGAGCAGATTACGCCTTTCTAGAGAGAGCATACACAAACCAGGCACTGTCGAAGTAAATGCAAAACAGAGCATACTGGCATCCAGTACGTTAGCGGCAGGAGGCTTCTCTCTCTCTCCTCTCTTCTCTCTCTCTCTCTCTCATTCTCTCTCCCTCTCTCTCTCTCTCCTCTCTCTCTTATGCCCTCCTCGCCTCTCCTCTTCTCTCCCTCTCTCTTCTCCTGAAGCAACGTGGTCGAAGTGGCCTCATCACACACACACACCACACACAACACACACACGACACACACACCATCACACACACACACACACACAACACACACCACACACACACACACACACACACACACAACACACACACACAAACACATACACACACACACACACACATACACACCACAGACCACCACTTCGAAGGGTATTGAATCCTTGATGATGTTGCTGTTTGCATTCTTCGACAGTGGTCTTTGTGCCTCGAAGTTTCGATAATTGCTAATATGCACAACAACATGTTCTGAGCACCACAAGCGATCCCATCATGGACATTTTTGGCTGTTGACTCTTTTTTTAGTGGCTTCAAGGAGCTATTTTCTTCAATAAGAATGCACTCGAACGAATGAGTGTGTCTTGAAAAATAGCCTTTTCCAAACTACAGGGGGCTCAAAACACGCCAGAAGTTTGTGCGCGAAAAGATGACCTATTCTTGTAAAGGCTTCCACGACGTGGTTTTTGATGTGACACTCCTGCCAGAAATATATGCGGTCAAAAACGCTATTCATTTCATACTCGGTCGTGTGACAGAATTCAACATGCAAAAAATGCTCCGCTCCATAATGTTGCTATGAATCAAAAACAGTACACGACATTATAAAGGTTAAGCGATTTCAAATGCACAGACCACTGTCGAAAAAATGTAAAATTAGCATGTGCATCGAGGACTCAAACCCTNAACCATGTTTTCGTGAAACTACCACGTATCCATCCGGCCACGCTGCTCCGAGTGGTAGCCTTATGCCTCTAATTAGTACTGAAGGCCAGTAGCTCTCCCTAGAAAGGGCGTAACTTTACTCGAGGAGGTCCGCAGCAGATATGGACGACGGTCTCGTAGTCCCCGTCCAAAACCTTTCAATCGGTGTACATATCATTTCAAACGGCTACTTCGACCTACCATCCTTCCCTTGTCAGACAAATTCGGTACCAACATTCCGTCCCAGAGGTTAGAAGGCTTGGTTGGCCTACGCGGGAGCTGATTCTAGGTTGAACCCTGGACTGTGCGCTTGGTAAGCGCGCCAATTGCCACCACACCACTTTTCGCCTTGAAGAAAGTCACGACCAAAAAAGAAGTTTGCCGAAGACTTTTGAGCATTGCTATGTTTCCAGCGACGGCGATGACGAAGCGAAACGATATGGCAAAGTCCCAGTACCTTGCGGTGAGTCGTTGCTTCCAGGAGTAAAGCTTGTGTGTTTTCACCAATGCCACGCCATTTGAATTACAAATATTTGTTCCTTCGTTACGGCAATATCGATAGAAGCTTAATCGCTGCTGTTTGGGAATTCTATTTCCCTGCCAATACCTTATCGCAATTTACTCCATCATATACAGGGGGGAAGCAATAAAAAAATCTTTTCCTTCGATCCAGGCGATGTAGGTCACACTTTATTAAATTCTGGATCGACATCTCCACCATCATATTCAACACCATGAGGCGGAGGTGGTGTAGGGACAAGTGGCGCGCTTACCTCTCGCGCGGCGCCGGTTTCGAATCCCGGGTCGACTCCCGCCCAGGCCAACTAGGCCTTCTATCCTCCGGGGACGGTAAATTGGTACCAGATTCGTCTGGGAGGATAAAACACTGACCTGTACATTGGCTGGCTACCGCAAGTCATTGTGTTGAGTCGTTGGAGGTAGATGGCAGTGGAGTAGGCAGAGAATATTTATTAGGAGAACACATAACTATCAGAAAACGTTGGGTTTATATAGTCACTTGAGATCATTAATCAGGCCCGAAAACTAGTACCTAATACGGTAGGTTACGATCAAAAGTACTGGTCATGGTGGGTCGGTAGATCAATGCGATATCCAACACATTGTATAGGCCACATCGCATTCAATAAGCCACTACGATTCTGAATGGAAGTAGAATGCGTGCCGCATCCCACAAAGGAACTGATCAACGGCGAAGACTTTATCCTTTTATCCTTTTATTCAACAACACATTGTACACTATCACGATACTCCGCCACAGCCTTCTGGACGAGCGCCATCGAGAGATTCTGCCACGCGACCGTGAATCGGTGCCTGAGTTCAGCGAGGTCCTCCGCCACTGTAGACCACCATGTTGGGCTCCTTCCGAGCCCAGTAGTCGAGAGGGTTTGGTCAGGTGACACACTTGGGTATTCCTTCTTCTTCTTCAGGTACTCAACGCCCTTTCATTCCGTGTAGGCGAGGGTTGAACACCCTTCGATTCCATTGGCGGCACTCAATCCTGTAGCAGTACGTAGTTTCCAAGGT
Organism: Cooperia oncophora; assembly: GCA_036418165.1. Lineage (NCBI taxonomy): Eukaryota > Metazoa > Nematoda > Chromadorea > Rhabditida > Trichostrongylidae > Cooperia > Cooperia oncophora. The sequence goes on along the minus strand of MU911919.1, from coordinate 71,869 downwards.
GGTAAGAGCAATGACATAAAGGCAGCTTATTTTCCTTGAGCTGTACCAGTCAGCATCCACTTTCAGTCCGGGGTCCACAAAGAAAAATCAGTCTTCCCATTCTGAGAGCTTCCGGTTCATACCATCAACACTCGCCTTAGTGACCGCAGAGAAGATGATATTCTGGACCGTAGTGACGTTGTCGAGCTCCTCGATGGTGGAGGTCCCCAGAACAAGAGTACCGGTCCTCAGGTAGCCGCCCGTGGGTGACTTCATACAAGGAGTTTCGCAGCTGTTTGGAGGTGACGTGAATTCCATAGGTCCTCTCCAGTCAGGCTGCGAATGGAGATGGCTTCATATTTTGGGGTACATGAAGGTGATGGTCGAGAGCCTGCTCCTGCTTATCGGAAAACATCTTGGGTATTTCGCGCTCTGGCACTCGTATCCACGTCTTTTATTGGGCCCGTGTACATCATTATACGACGCGAAAAGAATGAATGCTTTAATCACCATTTCCTGCACTCAAATCAAGTGAATGGTTCCACCATGTACGCTCATTTGTGGCTTTTTTTTCTACTTGCTCCTAAAATAAATATGTCGTTTCGGTTCCCTTTTATTATGCAACTGTCAATCCACTGTGAAGCTATCGCGTGAATTCATCCACTTTGAAGGGAGTAGCTCTGCCACAGCTCGTCGACCGAGAACTTCATATTTATAGGAGCATGATCCGTATGCGAAGGAGAAGAGGCATCTGTATTCGAAGGAGAAACACTGCTAACCATCAGCATCAATTTCCGAAATTTCCACTCACTCGTCAGAAGGAGAATTGGCTGAAATGACGACATTAGCCAGTCGCCCTCCACTCGGGAGTCGCTCGCGGTAGTATCCAAAATATCGCGGAAGGCTACTGAGGAATCCGCACTTATATAATGTGTAGAGGCCAGTACTTGATCACGAGACTAATGTGAAAAGGCTCACAAGAAGCACCTATGGTTGGGACGCCCAGCGTGGAGGAATCGCTGCTTTTGAAATGATCGAAAATTCGCGGCAACATACACGCGACGGACAAATGTTCGACACCTGATAGCTCCGACCCGAGAGAAGATAGAGTTCACGACGAAGACACAGCTTCCAAAAGATTCATTTTATCATAGGATGTCCACTACATGTGACGCCATTATTATCAATAATACGTTAGCGGCAACGCCGTTTCGCACAAAACTCCCGTTTGTCGAGCGTTCGCGGCAGAAGACACTAAGCCATTCGTCCCGTCTATGGTTCAGCGAGCTCGGAGCGGATATAAACTTTGCTAAAACATTAGCTACGCCAAGCCTGGGGGTCAGGCAGAAAACCGTCTAGACGATGTTCCAGCTTACAGATCTTTGAGATAGACGCATTGCGTGGCTCACGCTCGCAACTAGTCAGCGATGAGTCACCGGTTGAAAAGTGCTAGACACATCCGTTGTGGTTGGAGCGGGGGTGGGTGGGCGAAGCTAGACTTAAAAATTCGTAAAACGCTTCCAGAGCACTTTAGACATCGGTAAAAAGTCGATTAATGTCAGCGGTGGGTTACCTGTTGAGAAGTAGGAGGCACACCCGTTGTGGGCGGAGCGTGAGGAGAGCTGGGTGAGGCCAAACGAAAAGGACTTTGAAACGTTTCCAGAGCAGTGCTAGACACCGGCAAAAGATGAGCAGAGGTAGTCTCGGCCATTGAAGTGACACGTCCATTGTGGGCGAAGAAAGTGTCGAGATGGGAGGGGCAAAAGTCAAAAAATCACGAGTTGCTTGCAGTGCAGCATATGCACCAGCGACATGTGGACTGAAGGTCACAAGGGGTTAGTGGATGAAATGGGGCAGACATCCTCAAAATGGGTGGGACGTACTGGCGGGGCTTGTTTGCTACGAGATTTTATATTTCAGACCTGACTTTAGGAATTGCAAAAAAAATGATGAAGAAAAGAAACATACAGCGAAGGTTGAGTGCGTCTGGGGTGTGCAGAGACTTGTCCACAGTGGGCTGTGCGTGCCTTCAAGCATGAGCTGCCTACTTTACAGAGCTTCAGAAGTCCTTTAATTGCGCTTTCAAACATGAAAATAAAAACAACCCAAGCGTCCCACTCGTTTATTCTAAGTATTTCTATGGCTTTGGCGCCGGATTCGCGCCGGATCGTAGAAATTTACAGGCCAGTTTATCTAATTTGCCTTTCCTTGATTTTTTCATTTTTGTTTTGTTTACATTTACGTCATTGTGCTTCATTTCTAGCCTGTGTCATCTTCATCTCCTTAAGCATGGATTTTGAAGTATGCGCAACACCCAAAATTTTATTCGCATCAGGAAATTGCATCTTGCTTGTATTAAACTAACGAGTATGCCGTTTTTATTTTCATGTTTCGTGGAAATACGTGGCCTCCGAGGGATGTTGCAGAAGTGGCACAGTTGCTTTTAAGTTCTGACCCTCGTCATCATCTTCTGTTCTTGTTTTGTAGCACCTCCAATGTTATCCGCATCAGGAAATTGCGTTTTCCTTGTATTTGAGAGCACAATTGAAGGACATGGCAAAGTGCCAAGGAGCCGCACGCGACAGGCGCGCTTACGACGGATGTTATGAAGGGCGGGAATCTGCGCCGTAAAAAGACAGTGGGCGGAGCATGCAGGAATTAGCGTGTTTCACGGCTCTGTATCTCCATTCCTGGGCATGTTTGGGCGGGGGGACCACGACACATCGACATCTGGGGGGTTGATAGTCTCATACACCCTCAATGTGTATGAGCGTACCATGTGTCTTTAATCACCCGTCGTCTAAATGCATTAGATACCAGCCGGCTAGCCAGCTGACGCCGGCCCGCCTCCTCCGTGATACGGCCCGACCTTGACGGGCGGGCGTGGCTTCGTCTATCCTACCTGCTTTCAAACGTTCGAATGCACGACTGACACCCGGCTCTCTGTCATCTCTGCACTTCATATGTTCCTTACCATAATACCATGCACAGTAATTGTGTTGAAAATAGCAAGTATGATGTTATTGGTGAAGAAGCGTTGGTTATCTGTTCAGATAAAAGAAATGCCGCATATCCGTTTTGGATATATGGACATGTGGAAGAAGGAAAGCGCGGCGGAGCCGCGCCGGCCCGGCGAAGCCGGGCCATATCATAGAAGGAGGCGCGCTGGCGTCAGCCGGTGAGCCGACTGGTATGTATATAACTGCTAGTGAAAAAGAAAGTAACAATAGCAAAAACGAGAAAAGAGCCGTTTGTTCTTTCGGGAATACACGGTTCGCCTAAAAAATTTTTTTCGAGTGTTTTTCGTGAGTACATGCCTCTTCTAATGTGTGCATATTATTTCTCTATTGCATATTTGATTATTTGTATCCTATTCTTCCTAGAAAAGAAAAAAGTATTAAAAACGAGCTGATATGCGCGTGTACTTCGGGTGTGCACGATTCGTCGAAAGCGGAGTTTTTTCGTGTACGCCCGGGAGTACACGCCGCCTCGAACGTGTTAACAAAGTAAAAATCCATGTTCAAGCCTATCAGTAAAGGGTTCCAAGGAGCTCGAATCCAATTGGATGCAAAGCACCTCGTGCATGTGACTAATATTAGGTTATCTTATTGTAATATTATATAACATGATTGGTAGCTCATGAAAAGGTATCGATGATGGCGTCCTTGTGCGCAAAGCCCCCGATTACAATGAAGAACAAAGATCTTTCAATAGCCAGACCTACACCCACATAATCTCTCTGTGTGTTGCTTTCTAGAGAAAGGAACCATAGATTGGAAAGAACCACCACTTCGGGCACGTGAATTTATCAAAGCCTGGGCGGAATCAGAAGTGGACTACACGAGGCGCGCAGTCGGTTCTATCACCTCACGTTTGAACACCTGTGGGAGCTGAAGGCGGATATCTCGGACCTCTGACAAAATTTGTTGTTTGGGACCTGTTGCAGTAAAAGCAATAGAGAATTTGTTAGGAAAAGCAACATTTCTGCATGAGGACCAATCTTGTGTGCTTATCATCGAGAGGTATTTTAGAAAAATTGCTTGCATGCAGGGGCACGTCACTGGACCGTTGGGAAGCTTGTTCGCTTTGAAATGCCTGCGATAAGGTTACAGCTGTAATCTTCTAAGTAGTCCATTTGACGGCTTCAACTTTGATGGGAGCACCCTTGCCTTGTCATCTGAGCCCAAACTTCATTAACCATACTCACCTCTTGTTATTTCAAGTGTGAATATATTAGGTTGTCCGGAAGGTTTCGGGTAAATTCCGCACTTCTTGTTGGGAGAAGTATATTGTTGATGGCGTTGGCGTTGTTCTGCATAGGCGGTAGCAGTTACCAGCTGGAAGTATGGAGGCGCTACGACTCCTGACCCCTTTTACGTCACCATCATCTTTCCGGCTTTTCTCTCAGTTAGATAGCGGGTGAGGCACTGTCACCGATGCTAAACAAAAAACCCTCCAAAATTCTACTTATTATTAGTTCGATAGCTTTTCGATGTGAAAGTTTAGCTTCGATGATGCGTACACCCCCGCTTTTCGGTACCCATTTCATTCCGATTCTCACGCAAAGTAATCCCCCCCCCCCCAAATGGTAAGTTGAATGGAAAGGACAAAATTTGTCTCACTATTAGTCCTTATCACTTGTTGTTTAGGGTTTGTTGCATTGGTTAAGGTGTTTAATTGAATCTTGACAGAAAATTCTCAAAAACTTCTGGACACTCTGGACATCAAAAGCCATCTAATGACTAATTCTTTCAGGAAGCACATTTAGTACAATGTTGGCTATTTCAAGTGCCGAATGATACCAAAACAATCAGAGTGGCATCATTTACAACGAATATGCAATCCCAGATATAGGTTGAAAACGATCTACATAGAATTATTTTCAGAATGCTTAATGTTCATATGTGCGCAAAGCGAAGCCAATAAAATAACTATTGATGGTGCCCATTGCGATTTCCACCTAACGCAGAGAAATAATAGAGAGATAGTGTCCATTATCGACCTTAGATGGGATTATCAAGGATAGAGGGAGGCTCTGATTGTCAAGTGTTTTGAACTTATCTTGAAGTTCAGCGATGGTAATCATGGTTGGATTTCGAGAGATAGGAAGGTGTAATGTTGTGCAATAAATGGAGGGACCATGTGGTCGGACAGTACACCCTAAATTTGATGGACAACTTTGTAGCAACCTCGGTTGTAATCAAAAATGTGACTGAAAGTGGCCTACCAATCAGGATGACTGTAAGGTTTTCATTCAAAGGGATCGTACATGACCTTAATTTCGGGGTGTTTAGCAGATTTTTCTGACAGGTCGGGTCACAATCACCGTGGCAAGCAGCAATTTTAACCTTGCCCGTCGAGAAAATAGAAAACCGCGGTGGAGATATCAAATCCAGTTACTCTGATCCATTAAACTTCGTCTTAGTCAGCTAGAGCTGCTTGATGGTTAATCAGCCATTTCCGTATTTTGACTTTAGCAACGCCTGAATAGCGAGTCCGCTTGCAGCTCTTGTAAGCAGCTAAGTGCTTTCTGGGCTCCTTGCCTTCTGCCACCGGCTTATATTCTTCTTCTCTGCTTGACTCATTCCCTGGACTCCCTGTTCCGAAACCAGGCTGCCTTGTCTCCTCTGATGCAACCGGCATCTCTCCAGGACTTCCTTTCACACTGTAGGATGACCTCGACTACGTGGGGTGCAACTGCCCTGAAACTGGCCCGCGAGGGCTGGGACCCCCTATCCCAACATTCTCCAGCGAGCTATGCTTTTATACCTTTGCGCATTTTCCATTACCGAATTCTCCACTCTGCTCATCACCCGTGTCTTCTTGGAGGTCATGGCATGTGGGCCAGGAGAGGCCTGTGCTGAGGGCCAGCTCTTCCTTAGGCAGCACCCTGATATCCTTGACCGTTCTGAGAGACAATCTGTCTGACGCACGACATGATTCTATTTCCGTCTGTCTCTCATCCACTGGGGCTGTAGAGACCCTTCTTTTCGTTAAGAGGGCTGGCAGTATTACTATTCGTGGGCTGTGGCTATGACTGAGATCCGTTCTCTCCTCACGTCTTCGCTCGCTACTCTTGCCTCGTGCACCTTTCCTAGACCTTCTGTCACTTCCCATGGCTATTCAGTCCCCAGCTATGAGTGGTAGTCATCTTCGGAACCGATCTACGGGCTCGCCAGGGTCAAGGTACCATTATCATCACTTTCTCTCCGCTCGGAGCAAACCGGATTTGTGGTGCGTACAAGTGTAATGTGTGTCCAGTAGCCCTCCGTCGTTGTTCATTTCCTCCCTATCGATCCGTCACTCGGCTCTGTTTACTCAGGGCGACGCAGCCCCTTAGAGGATTCTGCCACCGGCCATGGCACGCCATTCCGCTATGGTGCTCATGCCTCCATTGTTAGAAGAGTTGTTGACACCTTCTTAAATCTGCTTGCCTAGCACCTCGCAACCGCGTTTCTGAGCATAGTGATTTGATAATTGCCCGTACTCCTGAGGTCGGCAACCTCCAAAGACCTTTCCAGGTAAACGACCCCCCTCAGGGGTCCAACTTCGAACTATCTTATCTTTGGCCGGAGGTCGTTCCCAGTCCTCGGTTAGACCGTGCGCATACTGACCACATGAACTCGGGCAAAGGTTACTGCGCGCTACTTCCGGTGACGGTCAACTACGTCTAACACTGATACGTCTGAGACTTCTCATTATTTGTTGGCGACGGGTTTCCTCCATCCCGCCGCCTGTCAGCCTGGGTCGACGCTAGTGTCGTCCCCGATTTTTGCAAATTTTTGCAAAGGCGGTTTGGTGCCTCGGCAGAGGTTGAAGTCGTGCTCAGAGTGAGATCATGAGTCTACACTCTTAAACGACTTCGGCTATCCTGCCCACATTATGACTAATATTATGAGAGAATAGAATTAATTCCAGCTTACGGAATCAGGTACTTCGTTCATGTTGTCAGGAGGTTTGGAGGGTAAAAAGACTCTTGCTACCTTCAAGAATTGAGTAAAAACAAAAAGGGTTGAGGGACAAAATGAAATGGTAGCTACTCATCGACTCAATTACACTCCAATAAAGCAGCACACTTTGAGTGTTTTATTAAACTAACAATGTATAACAAATATATAGTGTTACTGAACTATTTCCTGGTGGGGAGAAGAGAGAAAGAGTCTCTAGTTGTTGTAATAACATCGTGATGTCGCGACAGTTGAAATATACCAGAAATCACAGAGCACAGCATTAACAGAACAGCCCACATTAGAGTGAAAATGTGCTTGTTAGTAACGAAAGAAGCTGTAGCGCAACACGAGTGAATTGAAAACGAAAAAAGCAGCACCGTACGGTCATAGACTTAGCGGAAACCTGGTGGAAGTGGTGAATCAATCGGAATAGAGAAACAGCAGCTAGAGCAGCGCTCTTGAGAAAAACGTACATTTCAAAATAACCGCGAGCTTCAACTGTGTCAAAGTGTGTTCCGAACAAAACAAGAACAGCAAAAATGAAAAACTGTAAAGAGCAGTGAAAAAAAAGAATTGGTAAAGAACAAAAAAGTTAACTCACGCAGCAGAGTAACACGACATAGCGGCGAAACTTCAACAAAATTCGTTCCGAAAAGGCAACGAGCTTTTCACGAGGAAGCCACAGAGACAAAGGAGCAGTCAAATAAAAGTTAACACAAAGTGAAATTAAAACTCACGCAATAGGCTGGCTACACAGCATGTACATGACAAAAACGTGTTTAAAAAGACTGCAAACTTCAAACTCTGACAAAGCGTGTTCTAATCATAAACAAGGACGCTACATGGATAAAGATGACTAGCAAACAAGAAGAAAGGAAGCTCGCGCAGCCTGAAGAAGAAGGGCCACAGCGGCTTGTCGGAATAAGGACGTTCCAGTTGGTCTGCAAGGTGTTCAGTCACTAATCAGAACACGTTAAGAACACAGATGAAGTAAGAGCCAAAAAGGAAAAAGCACGGCACCAATCGAATAAATCCCTGAAATTGGAAGAATACAAGGGAAATGTCAATGTAATAGGCAATGAAAACAGAGGAAATCAGAGCCAAGACATTTAAAATTGTTTAAAAAAATCACCCTTGCTGTTTCGGACTTGAAGTGCTGAAATGAGAAATTCGCAGCCGATTTCCATCGAAACCAGCAGATAGGGTCCGGCGACTATCACTGAAAAGGCGCCAGCACCGTAACTGTGCGCGCAAATGGGGGCATGAATAAGAGGGGCAGTTGACTGTTGTCCCATTCTGCTGCGGGCAAACAGCACCAAGCCGCACCGCTGTCGCATCACAGTGCATCGCGGCTCAGCCGCCCGACAGCCGCAATGATGAGGACTGTAATGTGTAGCATGCCAGTGGCTTCGACAGAAATTTGCACGCTGAGAAAATTTCTCGCCCAATTGTTGAGTTTCGACAATTTTTCTTGTTTCATGTGTACTATATACCCCCCCCCGCTCGACAGTTTTTTGGTGAAAAACTGGAAATATGAGGGGAAAATGGTGGGTAGGTGTGGAGAAGAGCGGAGGGAGGGGTCGTACCGAGACCCTTCTTCGAGAGGGGGGGGGGAACTGACATCACACTTCACACATCACGCTGCTGTACCTTGCGCAGCGTGCATTCATGGAGCCTGGATTACTGGACGGAAAGTTGCCAGACACTATTTTCTTCACACGCGAGAGACTACAAGAGTGAGCCCCACAGTCAGGGCACATATTTGATTCCTGAATACGTGGACTTGAGAAACGAGTGCCAGAGAATTGCTGCTCTATCGAGAAGGGATGCGAAATCGTTTAGGAAATAGGGTGCTATAGAAACTTTCTATTGCAGTTGTTTATGAAATTCATTCAAGTACGCACTCCGGGTAAAAAGGGGTAAAACGCTCGAGAAGAAGTATACTTGGCACAGTTGACGCCTTTGCTGCCCACTTTTTAATAAACCAGCGAGGATCTTTACCAACTCTCTCTCTTCTCTCTCTTCTCTCTCTTGCCTCTCTCTTTCTCTCTCTCATCTCTGCTCTCTGAAGTTAGCTCTGACTAGAAACCGACCCCGAGAGGTAATTTGACTTCCTAAATACGGAGATCACATCCACTCGACACTGAACCGCCTCGAGTCCGGGCTGCAGGTGCTAGTCATAAAGAATGGCTCCCTGGCTCGGACGCTTGCTCCAGCGCCAGGCGGTTCCGTGCCGACGGATGTGATATACGAATTCAGGGGTAGGGGCAGCTGCTAATGAATTTTCTATGGCAATGGCCGACCGAAAACAGGTGAGAATCTAGCCTGGTAAGGGTGGGGCAGTATAGAGTGAAAAGTGCTACTTGCATCAGTCCTCAATTTTCACAGCCTTTTTGTCTTACTCAGAAGCGCGCGGCTTTAGTAAATCTCATCTACAGCGAACCGTCTCGATAGCATCCCATTCAATAAACGACCAGCAACCCTTGAGCGCTTCTTCTAGACTTGCCCTCTTTTTATACCCGTGAGGACAAATTTTTAGCTGGTTTGGTGGTTTGAGCTGGTGATTTCAGGTTTCCTAATGTTCGATAGATCAGTCCGCCATCAGATAATCCGCGCGACATCGCTATCGGATCGCCGCGCGCGAAACTAGACAGGACTCTATAAGTTGGATCCCATTTTTATCTTCTGAAAAATTAATGTAGAAAGGACATATCTCAAACATAGTACCGTGAAAAAGAAACAGGAGAAGTTGGATGATGGAAGAGTCCATAAGAATCCGTGAAATAGAAGTCTGGGACAGGCAACAATAAGGAGAAGTTCGTTGTGAAGGAAGTTCACAGTAACTTCAAAAATACGTCCAACTTTGTTAATTTGCAAAACAACGATGAGATAGAAAGTAAGCTCAACTCGATGTGTTAGCAAGACAAAATCGAAGAAAAACCGTACTATTCCACTATTATATTTTCGAAAACTCGAATTTTTTTTCTAGATTGAAACTCTGCCTGCAGATGCTATTCGGTGTCCTGAATACTGATCCTCATTCATATTTGGCGCTGGCGCCAAGGGGCGCCATTTTGGCGCCATCACCTTTCTCACCAAAATCTATGAATCGTGCACAGGGGCTGTATTTGACATCCTTATCAGTAATATGACATCCGTTTTCGTCGCTGGTGCCCTTTCACGCCATGACGCGCCCATATGACACGACCAGCTCTTCCATCAAAACCAATGAAAACTTGCTTATTAGAATTGATCGATGCCCCTGATCCTTGGAGGAGAAGCGATCCCCTTTCCCTATGATCAACTTTTGCAGAACCAGGTGATCAGAGTTCGCAAAATTGGCGCCGGCATTCACAGTGAATGCCGTATTTGTAATCAGGATGTCGAATAACCCCCGTATACAGGTTTTCATCGCATTTGTCGAGGGAGGTGGTGGCTCCAAATCACCGCCTGTTGATGTCGAAAAGGCGGTGTCAAATTGGCGCCTACTAGCGCCAAATGGCGTCACCGCTAAAAACGATATTCTGTTCTTGATCAAGGCACTGAATACCCTACATATATAAGCAATGTTCCAAAGGAAATTTTTTTCTTGAGGTTTTGGAGTAGTGGTAGTGGAATAGTGCCGGAAAAACAATCGAATGAAAATATGTGCGCTCTCACGTCCACATATTGGGACACCCTGAACAAAAAGAAGGGTAAAAGAGAAACTTTCGTCCAAATTTCTTGAATCCTCTGTCAGCGTCGGTTCCTTTTTTCAACACTACCATGCGGTTTTCTTTGAACTTCTTTTGAGTGAGCTTCTAATACTGAAGTGGAGATCTTCTCTGTCTGGGTGTAAACTTCAGTTATCAACCTCTCATCATTTCCTCAATCACCCACCCTTTACTCTGTACTTTTATGATCACATCTTCTAGAGACCTTCTTCTTCTTCTCTCTGGCGTTAGTCCCGCGCCGTCGCAGAGTCCGCTGTTCTTTACAGGGCAGGCCATTACGTTGTGATCATTTCCTGAAAAATACGACTCCCTCTCTAAATAAGGCTCTTGATACGACCACTCCCCCCCCCCTGTACATTGCAAACGTTCTGTTTCGCATCGTTTTCCTTTGCTTCTTTGGCCGCGCTGTCAACAACAAACCCTCGCAAAACATTAAAATTAGACGTGGGGGATACGGTAGCCAGAAAGCGCGCAAGGAGGGTAATTGCATCCAATCGCCCATGCGCTGCGTCCTTCTTGCATTACACGTCACCCACACGCGGTGCGCTAATACAAGCTCATTGGTGTGCTTTATTTTTCGTCCTCAAGCCAATTTCAAGCCAAACACTCAAAAGTACCCCTTTTTTGAGCGCCTATAACTTCGTTAAAGTAAAACTCTCGGAAAGGGGGAAGTGGGAATGAGTAGAGCTAGGTTGGCTCTTGTTACCTGGATTAAACGATTTCTGAAACATTTCCTTTCTAGAAACTTTCACCTTTGTGATCCTCTTGTGATTATGGGGCCAACCGAATCGGCCACGCTTTGGACATCCATGGCAAGCTTCATACACGGCCTTTCGAAAAAAGAACTGTGCCGGGCGCAATAAAGCCTTCCACTTTCCGGCACAACTTTCATTTTATCGTTAGGCCTGCTATTCGAAAAAATTTCCCCTTGTGATCATCTCGAGACCACTGCCCCACGACACTAAAAATCAACACCCCGACGCCACAAAACCTCCGATGGTTTAAAAATTTTGATATGGCTTTTGAAACGAATGTTCTGCAAGGATATCAAGAAACAGTTCAGTAGGCGCCAATTGGCATCACTTCTGCGATGCGCCATGCAGCTTTCACGCATAGCTATGAAGGTGCAATTTCTACAAAGGGCTTCCTAAGTGCAGTGCTCCCGAGACAGAAAGGTCCGGAGTGCTTTATCTGTTTATTTATTCATGGTGGATATTTATTGGCGCGGAGTTGGTGTAGTGACAAGTGGCGCGCTTACCACTCGCGCAATGCCGGGAAATCCCGGCTCGACTCTCGCCCACGCCAACTAAGCTTACTACCCTCCGTGGACAGTGAAATGGTACCAGATTCGTCTGGGAGGATGAAACACTGACCCTTACACGGCTCTCCACCGCAAGTCATCGTATAGGCCACATCGCATTTAATACGCCACTACGATCCTAAATAGAAGTAGAGTGCGTGCCCACGAAGAGGTTGATCAACGGCAAAGACTTTATGCTTCTTCTTTTTTCATTTATTCATGACGTCGTTGTGGGCGATCATCGTAGTTTCTGTCATCGCCCATTCCCACTTCTGCGCTGGTATGTTGCTTCTGTCTTGTGTTGGTCTCTTCAAGGGCTCATCACATGGATAAGTCATTCATCATTGAAGTTTAACGACATCTGGTTATCGCTGCTCCCTCACATCAAAAAAAGTCTCCGCGTTTACGATCCCCCCTCCTCCATCGCCGGCAAATACGACCCCCCTGGTGATTATCACAACGATGGCGTTCCCTGGTTCTTTAGACGTCGCCACTTGTTCCGATCCACTACATCTTCTGCTAAGCCTTCACTCAGTGAGGTCCTTCTTGATGACGTTCCTCCATCTCTTCCTTGGAGCCCCTCGTAGTCGCCTGCCCTCTACTTCGGATTCCAAAGCCTTCCCTATTGGGTGGTCTTCACGCCTCCTCAGTACGTGCCCATACCATCGCAGTCGATGCTTTTGTGCCTCAAGGCGGATTGGGGCCGTCTGTGTGACCGGATCGCTCTGAAGTCCTCGTTTCTGACTCTGTCGAGTCGTGTCTAGCCGCAGGCCCATCTCAGCAACCTCATTTCAGCTAAGTGGAACTGGCTTTCATGGCTTTTGCATATGGGCCAGCATTCACTGCCGTACAGCTTTAGCTTTAGCCCCATCGTACATGTCCTTCACGATGGAGAAGAGGTGCTCCGGAACCTTAATTTTCTAAGCGCTCTGTAGAGTACAGGCCGAGAGGTTGTCGAACGTCTTCTCAAGGTCCAGGAAGGCTAGGTAGCACGGTTGCCGCTTCTCTCGGTACCGCTCAATCACATGTCTAGCGATCAAGAGGGCATCAGTGATGGACCTTTCGAGCATGAACGAACTGTTCCTGCGAGATAGGGACAAGTTCCCTAAGCCTTGTGTTGACCAGGAGCTCGTACAACTTCATGGTATGGGGAGTCGACTAGTGCCTCGGTAGTTGGAGCACTCCGTCCCATCACCTTTCTCTTCGAAGGTGAGGACAATTGTGCTGCTTCTCCACGCGTCCGGCACCCTTCCTTCAGCCGCGAGGTTGTTTAGGAAGTGTGTGAGTCAACTCACCCCATGCTCTCCAAGGGCCTTTCATGCCTCTATCGGTACTCCGTCTGGACCCGCTGCCTTCCCAACCGGGGATTGTTCATTCAGGAATCCCTGGAAGTTTTCGTCCCACCTCTTTCTGTTTTTGACCGGTTTCCTGAGAATGGCCCCGTTGCTGACCTTCACAGTCTGTACTACCCTGACGTCTTGAACAGCGCGATGCCGAGCTTTAGCCAGGCGGAAGACGAACTTGTTCCGTTCTCGGCCTCCCAGTTTCTCGTACATGGCGTCCTTTCCGTATACTTAGCCTTAGCAATGGCTGCTGCCTTAGCGAGTCGCTTGCAGCTCTTGCGAGCGGTGGTTCTTCTAGTCTCCTTGTCTTTCAACAGCGTTTGTATGCTTCCTTCTGTTTAGCGACCCCTGGGAATCCTCGTTCCAGAATTACGCTGCCTTGTCTCCTCTGATCCACCGCGCATCTCTCCCAAGACCAAGACTTTCTTTGTTGTGGGATGACCTCTGCTGCTAGCTTCACGTGCCCTGGACTAGCCCGTGTCCTCTCTAGTATTCTTCGGCCAAGGCTATCCTTTCTACCTTGTGTCTCCAGTACCGAATTCTCTGCTCGGTTTTTACCCTCGTTTTCTTGGGGAGGTCTGTGGCGATGTCTGCCTTGAGAGGCCTGTGCTGAGGGCCCAGCCCCGGCAGCACCTAGGTATTCTTGACGGTTCGAGAGACGACCATTCCATCAGGACATGATAGATTTCCGTCTGTCCTCCTCCATTGCTGTAGGTTATCTTACGGGTCTTCCTTTTCGCGAAAAAGTGCTGCAGATTGCTAAGTCGTGGCTGTTTCTAGGTCAAGGATCCGTTCTCCCTCGGCGTTCCGTTTCTAGCTCCTATTCCTTGAGCTCCGTGCACCCTTTCTAGACCCCTTCTGTCACTTCCCACATGGCCATTCAGATCCCCAGCTATGGTGAGGTGTCATCTTCCGGAGCCGATCTTATGACCCGTTCAGGGCCAGGTGGAACTCTTCCTTTTCCGCTCGGAGCAACCGGATTTGCGTACACGGTTAATACTGTCCAGTGCCCCTCCTTCGTAACTTCTCACTTCCATGATCCAACCACTGATTCTGTTTGCAGAGGAGACGCAGTCCTTGAGGTTTCTGCCACCGCTGTGGCAACGTCATTCCGTTCTGTGTTCTTCCATTGTGAGCGCTTGAGCACATCTTTTAAAGATATACTTCCGAACCAGCTTTTTCTGGAGGATACAACTGGATCAAGTTTTATGGGTCTCATGCAGTGGATCTCGATTCGCTCGGCTGCAATCGAAGTGTGGCGCTGACTTATCTAATGGCGACTTGTCTACCGGACTAGGATGTATCTCGGCTTCGACGCCTGCAAACGGTGGTTCGTGCTAAGTGGAACAGCGCCATGGCACGTACTACAGAGTGAGATTCACAAAAGAATCTTGCCGTTAGCAGTGCAATGGAACGCTTAAATAGCAATAATGATCGAACTTTCCATATTGTCTTCACGGTGTGTCATCCACTGCACGTGCACAATTTCGCACCAACCTGTGCTCCTCCATGCATAGTGCAGGCCATGGTTGCACTATGCATGGACGTTTTCATTTGGACATTTGCACTATCCTGGACATTTTCACCAGACCGGCAACTGCGCATTCGAGTACATCGCGTCCCAAAAGTATACAGCCAATAAATCTCACAATATCCCTCCCTACATGACGTTTTCAAAAAAAGCCTCCAGTATAAAAATGCAGTAATTACCAGCACCAATTTGCATGGCAACTCCGAGAACTGACTTTCCACAGCAACTTCAACTTTCTTTTTTTTTGAAAATTCCTCACTATGACAATGTCCCACAAGTATACAGCCACCGCATATTTTCCCATTGCGTCTCATTTTTTTCGGGTACTTCTCATCATCTGCTACCTTTGACCTTTTCCAGGTATGGCGAGAGGCTTTCACTGTCTGCACTTTCGAAAAGGGGCAGATTATAGCAAAGGAAGGCCAAGGACTGTCGAATCGTCAAATCGCAAGCGAGCTGGGACCCAGTCATTATGTTATCGACTCAGTTTGTCAGGGATCCCGCAGGATATGGGGTCAGAAAGAGTTCTGGGCTCCTCCTTTGCTGTGCTGAACGAGATAAAAGTCGTATCCTGAAAGAAGCGTCCAACTCCACCATGTCATGCAGTGGAATAAAGTCATCGGCTGGAATCTCAATGTCTCGAAAAATACTGTTGGCGGTCTTGAAGAAGTCAGAGTTCATCATCAAGAGAAAATGAGGAAGGCACCGTTCCTGACAGCCGCCACGGAAACCGACTCGCCTTTGCTAGAAGATGCTGCCGGAACCGGACTCGAGCGAGGTTAGCTTTCGTGCTGGCGGTGCCCCCTGCTTGTATTTTCAGTTTTTTTTTTCTCCAGGTCGTGTTTCCGATGAAAAGAAGTTCAACTGCGACGGCCCAGATGGAAATAAGATTGGCACGATATCAGGAAAGATGACCTCATTTTTCGAGCGGAACTTCAGAGGGGGTGGTGTCATGGTCTGGGCTGCGGATGCATCAACGGTTGTTTGAAGCTGTGCTTCGTATCGAAGAAAATGAACTCTTCTGACTATGTAGAAGGTAATGCGACGAGATGCTCTTACCTTTCTGGCGAAGGATACGGCATGAAAGTCCTGTATCGTTTCAAAGACAATGCACAATCCATGTCAGCCGGAGCACTCAAGCGTCGGTTCAGCCGTCATCAGAATCACTCTTTTTTGCCTTGGCTAGCGAATAGCCCAGACCTAAACCCTATCGAGAATGTTTGGGGCTTTTATGGTACGCAGGATATACGCGACACATGCCGCGATTCGAAAATGTCGTGAGCTCAAGGGGCTGTCATTGATGCATGGCACCATGTCGACAAAACACTTATAGACACCTCTATTCCAGCATGGGACAACCGCATTTTCGAACCTTATTCGAAAGAATGGGCTGCAATAGATTATTGAAACGACGATTTATTAAATTTGTTGGTAATTTGTTCTTTTCTGAATCGATTTCGTTTATTGGCCGTATACTTGTGGGCAGTGTCATAATGAGAAATTTTCAAAAAATAAAGAAAGTTGAAGTTGCGGTGACAGTCATTCTCGGAATTGACATGCAATTGGTACTGGTAATTACCACATTTTATACCTAGAGGCTTTTTTGAAAACCGTCATGTAGGGTGGGATATGATATGATTGAGATTTATGGGTGGCTGTATACTTTTGGGACGCAGTAGTTTCCCCTGCCAGAAAAGAAGCTCCATTCTTGACTCCTCCAGGTGATTATCAGCACTTGTCCCTCACTTAATCACTTTTGTTTATCATAGATGTCGGTTACAATCGTAATGATAAAAATTAGGATAGCAGCTGAAGCTATAATTTATGCATTCTGTCCTCCTAAAGCGTCTTGCTTTAAAATACACTCCCGCGGTTCAGCAGTGGATCCCTTTAAATGGCCCTTACTAAGTTTGTAGATAGAGATTCGTGGTAAGAGTGATTAAGTCAATTGCTGCTGTTCATAACATCTCTGGTAAGCAAACCCCATGCATTGCGAATAGGCTAGCTTTGCGGTACCGTACATGATGTCGTTACTAATAGGCCAGCAAAGAATGAATTCTGTTGGAATGATCGAATCGCTAATAACTTGAGTCATTATCTATAGCATTGCTGCTGTGAAGCGGTGAAGCAGATTTTCCATGTTATCTTGTCACTTTTAGTAGGCTCCTATCAATTCCGTTACTCGCCAACAATATTCTCTCCCCGTATCACTATCATATCACCCGTATATCGCCTTTCTGAATCCGAGGTCCCACTGTTGCTGTAACGTTACGAATTAGATGACCCCCCTTCCGAGACCGCTTACCGTATCTCATAAACTGTTATCACTTTCTGTCGCTCGCCAATAATGTTCCCGTCCCACACCCTGTATCATCTCACGTATCTGAGTCCCACTGTTGTTGTTCCTGCATAACAAATTTGATGACCCTTTCCGTCCGAGGCCGCTTATCGTATCGTATCAACTGTATTCACTTTCTGTCACTCGCCAATAGTGTTCCCGTCCCGCACCCTATATTCAACCTCTCGGATCCAACGACCCAATGTTGCTGTGAGCATTAAAGGGTAGTCCTTCCTCTAATGCCCATTATCAGATTCTTATCAGCTAATACCCTATCCTGTCACCTACCAGTAATGTTTTCGTCCCACCCCCTACTTCCTGCTCGCGACCAACGTCCACTGCTGACTGGGCCGCATATGGACTGGATGAGCATCCCCTTTAGACGCCTCTTATCGGATATCATCAACTGATATCACATCCTGTCACCCACCAATGGTGCTCCCGTCACACCCCTCCATCACTTCCTGGAATCAACGTTTCTCTGCCACTGGGACAGGTGTTATGAATTCCGTGACACATACACACACAGACACAATTAGCGGATTATATAAAGTAGGATATCACAACTATCCGCCCGTTTAATCATATCAGCCAAAGCCATTTTGACCATCCCACTTTTTGATGTGATAATCGGTCAACTTCTCGATTTACTTTTATTTCGCATCTCCTATAGAGCAAAGGAAACAATCTCAGACCTTAGAGGGGGGCAGATGTATTGCCTTATTGACTTAAAAATCATGCATAAAGCATGCATTAAGAGAATATATGATGGTCGATGACGTGCCGCAGCAAGTTAGAGAGGTAATAATGAACAGCAGCAAGTGTTAGTCAAGTGAGCAAGTAGATTTCATGTTAGATTTTTTGTTATGGTTTGCCCTGGGGAGTTAAGCGAAAACCATTCACAGTGTGCAGTAGGCAGCACGGTGAATGTTTTCAGTAACCTCTGATGAATGTTTATTAATGCATTGCCCTTTTGCGTCATTAGAACGCTCAAAGGTCATTGAAGTAGACGAATGAGTTTTATTTGAGGACGGAGGGTGATGAAGTAGCGTAGATACTGTGGTTATTTTTAAGCGGAGTGTTGATAATTCTCATTCTTCGTGAAGCTTATTCAAGGGTTCTACCGGAACTCGAAATCAGGAGTAGTTATAACTTTTGAACAAGAATATTACATCTATTTGGTCTGAAACCCTCTGGCGTCCGCTCTACAGGGCCAGCGCCAAAATACCCTGAATCACCAAGCTCCCTGGGAACGTGTGCCCATGTGTAGCTTGGCCTTCTCGACACCAATATTACATCTGCATAGGTTATCTAACTATGGGTCAAAGGGGAACACGTGCCAGTGCAACTGCTGCGCTCGTCTGCACCCTTCTCCCGGGACAGGACCCTTCCTCTGCTGAGGCTGGGCCTTATCAGCGAGAAATACCGCTATCGCAGGCAGCCAAAGTGGTCTTGTCTGGTCGTGTGTCTCTGACTGCCCTAGCTCACGGCTCGGCACGAAAGGACCAAGAGTTTGCGCTACAACGCAGGGTTCAAGACAGGCCTGTGGTGCCATCGGACGGGCAAATAGCGACTCCATACCGAACAAATGTAATTTTGGTTTTCAGGAAGTCCAACTAGCACTGGGGCTAAACTTTCGGTAAATTCGGTGATTTAGTAGATTGATGCCAGCGCCTATGGCACCGGCGCTAGGCGGTCTTGGGCTAAGCGGATGCGATATTGGGGTTTAGGAGGTTCAACTTCCTGTGAGACATGTTTCGAGTGAACATGGTGATCTAGGGTATTTTGGCACCGGCGCCAGGCGGTCTCGGGCAAAGCGGAAGTGATGTTCATGTTTAGAAGGTCAAACTACCTCTGAGAATAACGTTTCGGCACAGTGCACTCTCGGCGAAGGAAGCCGGTAAAAGACTGACAGATCTTGGAAGATTTGGGCAATAAATGGTAAATACTGCTCAAGGACCTGTTCATGAATAATGTAAAAACTTCAGAAACCGAGAGTATGTACAAATGTTACTTGAACCCTTTGCTTTCTCACGAGGATCTTACGGAACAGTCTGTGGCTTCGTTAGCCGTGATAAGTGAGTTGAAGCATACACTTCCAAATACTTCCTCTGTTAACACTTGACATATTATTTGAAGATTCTTTTCAGCCTTTATTTTCATAAAATGGGACTTGTTCTAACACATTTAACATGTAAGAGCCATCAAGTTTTGCCGCAAAGTCAATAAATCCCTTGAGTACTAACGCTAAGGGCCGGATGGAACTCAATCGACCGTGCCTTCCACTCCTTTCAAAGCACTTCGGTGAGACATTAGTCTACTATCCGCCACATGAGCAGCATAGCACCTTGCCAATAGCTAACCGGACCTTTATTCATGCCCGAGTTCTGTGGCCTGCATTATACATTCATTGCAGTGCATTCCAGGAATATGAGCGAAGGGCCAAGGAAGCAGTCTCGGGTTCGGCTGAAGATTTCATGACATGGGGCAATTTCATTGAACTCAGCGTATTCTGAGAGTATAGTCTATCTCACTTCTGAAAACAACGTGAACTACCACATTTCAACAAAGATAGGCGGGGAGATTAGGAGTTTCCCCTGTTTCAGAGGAGTAAAGTCCATCTGTCGCGGTACGGTTGGCGAGACTAGGTGGGATAGTCTCTCAGCTGCCCTCTGAGCCGTCGTGCGAGCGCGACTACACCGGTCAATAGACCTCCTGCGATCCTAACTGGAACTCCCACAGTTCAACGAGCCTTCCGCGGGGCTGTACCGTGTTCCTCCTACGGTACGGACTCCGCTACCCCGGGGAACCTGCTGACCTAGCCCTGAGCGCACAACCCATGCTGACCAACCAGCAAACAGCTATGAGACCAACAACCAAACACCTAGAACCTGCAGCGCTCTGTCAGGCCCCTTGATCAGGCGCTCCCTCCGTCCCTTTCTCCGACAAGTACACAGATTTATAGTAAACTCACATTTATTGTGTCTCCTATCCATACATATTGACGGCCTACTCTTTTGATCCTGCCAAATCACGGAGTCGACCATCCATCGTCCAACTGACAGGAGACATAAGCGGCAAGGGCACGGGGCTCTCGCCTAACAGCCGGTCGCACCCTCGGGCTAAGGGGTGCGAGCCGCCGCCAGTGCTCCGCCCAGTGGCAGTATCCTCGAAATGCTGCCAATCCAAGCATCATCGCGGCACCGAAGTGCCCGGCGCTCCCCTCCTCCCGGGTTAAGAGAACGCGCCGACTGACCAGCCTGCCGCCTGGGGGCGTGGCCATGACGCGGTTTCCTTCAAACGCGTCGCGGCTTCAGCCTTAGAGCGCCACAGAGCCCAGGCGCACGGCTGAGTCGCGTTCCGCGACACCTACCGGACTCGAGGATTTGAATAATAAATTTTTTTCTTGCTGTTAAATCATGTATGGTTCTGAGATCGTACTTACCAGGGAAGGCCCTTTGAACCAAGTAAGCATTTTTATGAAATCTATATCATCAAACGCATTTACACAGCTCTGTTCTAAAAACTTCTTTCGAAATCTACCAAGAGTATCACTGAACAGAGCTATAAAGTTTTTATTCTGCTAAGGCTTATGCGTGTCAAGGTCTGCCACGCACCTCACAGAAGTTTTCACGCAAGAGGAGTGTCACAGTTTGAGCCCCATGTCTGTGGTTCAAACTATAATAACAGCCAACTCGGGACTTTTGTTTGGAACTCGCTCCGAAAAGTGGATCTCTGTGGATGGGATGTAGGCTCCAGTCAGTAGTTCTAGGGCTATCCTTAGTTCTAATGCTGAACAAGCTTATTTCGCTAATTCAGTACCAGAGGATCTGGGGCTATCCTTAGTTCTAATGCATAACTGGGGGCTCATGCCTGCGTCAATAAATAGAAAGAGAAATAGAAAAGAACGGTCCGCGATGATACACGAAGATTTAAAACATAGTGGGTGGAGGCTAGTGTGCTCTGCAATAGACAACCTGCCAGTTTCAAGGCAGAAATTTGTAAGGGTAAAGAGTTAGGCACGAAGCGTTCCAGTGACACCTTTCGTTTTCCAGTGATTCCGCATCCCGACTCCGCCTTCAAAGTCCACCCTTCAGCCAAAAGCGCTTTTACCGGACAAATGGCATGAAATGGATGCTCCACGGTCTTGTGTGGAGTCATAGGATTCATTACTAAATGTGTTCACTGGATTCGTCCCAAGACACAGTCTTTTGGACTTTTACCCGTACATGGTTGGGCTTGAGAGATCTTATTGAAAGACGTTTTGACGCCCCTTTAACATTTTCCACTTCACACTTCACGAGCCACTTGACAACTTCTGTACCATATTTGAACAGCATTACCTTCATATCGCGGACAGTTCCTTTGAAACTTTTTCTCTAGGTGTTTGAGAAGAAAGCGTCTATTACTTGTTTGTGCATCGTCGCCAACCATTCGTCATGCGCAGCGCATAAGCTTTACCGTCAGTGCGCTTTGCATTCACATCGC
The DNA here is from genome assembly GCA_036418165.1 of Cooperia oncophora. Classification (NCBI taxonomy): domain Eukaryota; kingdom Metazoa; phylum Nematoda; class Chromadorea; order Rhabditida; family Trichostrongylidae; genus Cooperia; species Cooperia oncophora. The sequence continues at coordinate 50,227 of MU911919.1, read as the reverse complement.
TTTAGCTGCATTTGTGATCTGGTCTTCTCGAAGCTTCACTTGCCATTTTCAGCATTCACCTTCCACTATATTTCTGCTTCATATTTATTAATGTTTGGAAAATCCCAACCCCAATCCAGCCACCAACGGCCACTCCAATGATAGTCGAGTTCTTGCGATCTGGACCACTTGTGGCCATTTATTCCCTCTCCAAAGATAGAACGACATTTTGAATTCGAGTAAAAATTTGCCATAAGGGGTAGTTTGAGCTCCTGAACACAAATATGGCACTCGTTCAAGGAAAGTGAGTTGAGCACACTGCTGTCATGGCTATGTCTTCCAAGCCGGAAGCAATGAACTTATAGGGAACCGCCGGCATATTCTTTATAAGCTGGCAAAGGCAAAAGCCGGTGTTCTGCAGTTTGATTCCCTTTCTTTAAACATGTCTAGAAAAATCAAGACAAATAGCGTAGCAAGAAAACGATCCCGCGAGGACCTGTGGCTCTTGCTGAGTACTAATATGAACTGACCAATTTCCATCTGTGCCATATCGTCACGAATACCCTTCTTTATCCTCAACAAAAAGGCGCTTCTGGTGCAGCAAAATAAAGGAGTGCCGAGGGGCCAAAATCTTCACAACGCTGTTCAGAGGAAAACTTGGTCGCATTCAGAAGCATTTATTTGGGACTAGCATTAAGGAAAAACAGGGTCTGTCGGTGTAGCTCTCACGTTCAGATGGGCTACTCCACTTACTTAACCTTGTGACAAGCCACATTAGTTCGCCGAATAACAAGCTCCTGCGAAGGTTTGCGTGTTGCTGTGCAACGTTAGTTCACCAACGGCATCGCGCGCCTTTAGAGAGCAACCCCCTGTTTACAAGACAGACACAGCACACAGAGAGCTAGTCGATACGAGAGACGCAGGCACAAATACAGTCGAAAAACACGGGCACGCTGCAGCACTGCGTGCTCACATCACCACGCTTGCGACGTCTATTTCGTCGCGCTCGCCGCGACTGAAAAGTAACGTTACATAGATCTTCATACAACTGACTCTATAGCTGCTCAACCTGGCCAATCCGCTAGCACTGGAAGGCTAAGAGGGTGTCAGAACACGAACTACGTCATATGCAGTCGTCGACTACCAGTTCTAAAGCGTGATTCAGCCAGAATCTACATTTATTCAATATTTCACTTTCACATTAAGAGGTACCGTCAAGAGGACCACTAACTACAGTCCATATGTTGTTAGACAATGCATGATGAAAGCTTATCTGCTCTGGCCACCACAAAACTGCTTGTTTCAAGTTTGTTTGTAGGAAAATGAGAGCTGTCAAGGGCTTCAAAACCGGCTGATCCTACTGGCCCTCTGTCTTTTTGAAGAAAATTGGAGGGCCAAACCGGTTTATCCGACTGGCCCTCTATCTTTTTGAAATGTGTGGGGAGAGTCACTTCACATGCACAAGGAAAATTGGAGGGCCAAACCGGTTTATCCGACTGGCCCTCTACCTCTTCGAAATGTGTGGGGAGAGTCACTTCATGCGCAGAAGAGGATCATGTATGGTGTAGAGACATTTCACATGCACAAGGAAAATTGGAGGGCCAAACCTGTTGATCCGACTTTCCCTCTATCTTTTTGAAATGTGTGGGGAGAGTCACTTCACACGCACAAGGAGGATTGGAGGGCGAAACCGGTTTATCCGACTGGCCCTCTATCTTTTTGAAATGTGTGGGGAGAGTCACTTCACATGCACAAGGGAAATTGGAGGGCGAAACCGGCTGATACGACTGCCCTCTAGCTTTTTGAAATGTGTGGTGTAGAGTCAATTCACACGCAAAAGGAGGATTGGCCGGCAAAACCGGCTATTTCAAAAAGATAGAGGGCCAGTCGGATCATCCGGTTTTGCCGGCCAATCCTCCTTGTGCGTGTGAATTGACTCTACACCACACATAGTCCTCTTCTGCGTGTGAAGTGACTTTCTCCCATCTATTTCAAGAGGATAGAGGGCCAGTCGGATAAGCCGGTTTCGCCCTGCAATTTTCCTTGTGCATGTGAAGTGAATCTCCCCACAAATTTCAAAAAGGTAGAGAGCCAGTCGGATCAGCCGGTTTCGCCCTCCGATCCTCGCTGTGCATGTGAAGTGATTCTCCCGACACATTTCAAAAAGATAGAGGGAAAGTCGGATCAGTCGGTTTCGCCCTCCAATTTTCCTTGTGCATGTGAATTCACTCTATACCACTCATAGTCCTCTCTGCGTGTGAAGTGACTTTCTCCCATACATTTCAAAAGGATAGAGGGCCGGTCGGATCGGCAGGTTTCAGCCTCCAATTTCCCTTGTGCATGTGAAGTGACTCTCCCCACACATTTCAAAAAGATAGAGGGCCAGTCGGATGAGCCGTTTGCGGCACATATGTCTCTGCTGAGCCCGCACGGGGACGAGAGCATACTATGTGATTGTCTCGCGCTGCCAGCAGTTCCAGTTTGACGCGGTCGCTGCTGCACTCGCGTGTGCGACCCGTCAGCTGCCTAATCAACTGCCCGGATGACGACTGTACCATCCATTTGTCGATGTGGCCCTTAAGGGTCAGGCAGCGACACTTTTGCTTCCTGGAGAGCCGCTTGAAAACACAATGTGAAAATTTGTCGCCAATATGATTATCCGCTTGGACCCACGTAACCTTCACGACAGACTTTGGATAGCTCCTTTCATCTGCATTCATTCGAAGTTGACGCTTGTGAGTTCGCTTCGGGGTAC
>MU911919.1:27510-44589 GCA_036418165.1 Cooperia oncophora | reverse complement strand
CAGTCTTGTTGACTGCGGATGCTGGGGCGTGGGCTGGGTTAGGCGCGGCGGCAGCGCGTATTCTATCAAGTGTTCTCGCTTGTCCGTTTCAACAACTGGTGGAAAATGGGTTGGCGCCGCGCCACCCCAACCACCCTGATACGCCCTGGCGTCCTAAGCGAACAAGACTGTAATGCATGTCACACCTTTCAACGTACGATCTTCACTTTTACTGCTGGTTTCAAAATAGGTACAAAATAGGTCGGCGATTGAGCAGGGGCTTCTCTATGTTGGACATGCAGGCTATAGCCGGACTGTTGCCGACCGCTGACCCATCTGCTTGTAGTACTGCCCAGACCACCTCGAAAATGGAACACTGTAGACACTCTTGACAAGTGTCATCACGTGGGTGGTCGACAGGCCATAGATGGATTATCGCTGTCTCGTGTTCTCGAGCAGTTCAAACGTGTTCTGCATGGCACCTTTGTTTGATACTTTGGTGTGAAGAGACGTGACGTCAAACGACTCGATCACATGGTTCCTCCTGAACCTGGCCACCCGCAACTGGTCGAGCAATTGGTTTGTGTTACTGAGGTGGGCAGGGATGAACGGTAGGAGTTGACCCAGAACCAGATTTAGTAGTCATAATATCCTATCCCCCCCGTCTAACTACACTGCTTATTATTAGGCGCACCTTGAATCCTGAGGGACTGGTTGAAGACAGGGGGCCTGTAAAAGTTTGTATGTTTTCAAGAAGGAGGACATAAAGGACAGGACCCCTTGGGAGGTGACACTTTAGACGTCATCTTAGAACTTTTCGTAGCCTGTACAACCTGCGGTAGTGCTTTTTTGGAAGGCCAGATTCAGGATTAACTATGTGATCGGATCGTATTGATGTCACGTCCCTTCACACCAACGTATCAAACGAAGGGGCCATGCAGGCCGCGTTTGAGTTATGACCTATTGACCACCCACGTGATGACACTTGTCAAGGAATGTCTACAGCGTTCCATTTTTAGGTGGTCTGGGCAGTACTACAAGCAGATCAGAGGGCTGGCAATGGGTCAGCGGTTGGCACCAGTCCTGGCTATAGCCTACATGTCCAGGATAGAGAAGCCCCTCCTTGAGCGCCGACCTATTTTGTACCGCCGGTACATAGACGACTGCCTTATTGTGTGTTCTACGGCGGAGGAAATGGACGCGTGCTTCAGCTTGCTGAACAACCAGGCACCAAATATCCGATTCACCCGTGAGAAGCCAGTGAACACTTGGCTTCCCTTCCTCAACGTACAAATTCAACTTGAGCGGGGGTGCTATCGGACGAAATGGTACCGCAAGCCGAGTAACAAGAACATCCTGGTCCATCGGCGCATCCACTGGGGACAAAGCAGGCTATCAACAGGAACATGTTCAGGACGGCAAAAGTGGTCTCCTCGGGTGAGCAGGAGAAAGCGGAGTCTCTGGAGCTTGCGCGGAAGATAGCTCTCTTCAATGGTCACTCCCCTCCGCCCCCAAAAGATAGACCCCTCCTGGACCACCCAGTAGGCGACGAGATAGGGCTGCGAACGAGGATTCCGAGAAGGTGCCGTTTACTTGCCCTTCGTCAGTGATGGGATCAGCTCCGCCGTAAGAACGGCCCTACGCAGGTCCAGCCTCGACGCAATGGTCCGGCTTGTCGAGATCCCTCCCGTGTATCTCAAGCAGGCGACGAAGTGTCGTAAAAATGGATGCACTTGGTGATATCCCCATGTGTATACTTGAGTATTTGTGGTTCTCTGACGAGACTATAACATTTGGCCACGTTCTACTGTCGATCCGTTGGCTGATCGAGCTGATCAGTCAGTCTGGAGTTTTGCCGAGCTCACGGAAGGTGAGCAGATCGGTCTCTCCCGGAATCGGGAGGGGAGTTTCCCAACGTCGTCGTGAACGACTTGGAGATGGACTCTACGTGGTAGAGGGCTCCCCCTGGCTCAAGGGAAGTGTCGCGACGATGCGAGCTTCATTCTCTTCACTTGTTGTATCTCTGAGTGGAAAGTGGAGATTCAGTAGTGCGTACGATGTGGCTACAGATGCATGTTGGCCTAGGCGTGATTAATAGCAATAGTCGTCCCCTTTTGTTTACCAGAAGATAGGACAGGATGGTTGGGCGTCGTCGGTGTAAAGAGTTGTCCAACATCCTAGATTCCAGCAGAACTGTGGATAGTACCCTTTTCCTTAGCTTGGTTGAGTCTAGAATCTAGTAGCGTAGATTCTAGCACATTGGATTTCTGCGTTTGGCATAGGGCCATTCATTCCTTCGTGAAATACTGTTTCAAAGGTTTGTTACGAAGAGCGATCTGTTACGTAACTGAAACTATCCGGTGACAGTTATATAGCACCCACAGCTGTTACGAAACCGCGGAATACGTGGGACGTTCAAGGACTTGAGATTTCAAGCCCAAACCCAGCACCAGCTGGACGGACACCCACGCGATTCCAACATTACCCCCATTGTGTTGTGTGCCTTCATGGGAAGCAGGGTGACTGCATGGCATCAGGTGTGATCTACCTGATCTCATGCACCCTCTGTGGGGACGAATACATCGGCGAAACTGGGCGACCACTTTGCTCCAGGGTGAAGGAACATCTGGACGGTTTGAAGAAATCAAGGCCATCAGACCCCTCTTGGGTGGTCACAGAATGTATGGACACGGAATCCCATCTCTGTGAGGATCTTGACGCGAGAGCCCCACAATTCAGCCCGCAAAAACTTGAATGCGTTAAACAAGGAAGATGAATGCCTGGCAATTACAAGTGAGCTCGTCCCTTTGCTGACCTGTGTGGGCTTCAATCGCCATCGGCTTCGGGTCGAAGGGCTGGGTCAGCTGAAGCCACCCACAGTGAGTCAGTTTAGCGGTGGTCGAAACTCAAGCTAGCCGTGCTCTCCTAAGGTTAGTTGGTTTGTGCTTGTGAGCTACGAGACCTCCCTAGACGCCTTTAGTCTATGGTGAGCTGTTAAGTCTGAAATGGCATTCGGCGGTAGGTCACCTTATCTTTGACTTTCCAGGCTCCGACGAAGGCGACAAGGTTTGTTAATATCTTGGCTGTGGTTTGAACAATTAATCAGAAAGACCCCACACGATTCCAAATTCATCGAAAGTCGATCATGGATGCTTCGATTTCGCCTTTTTACCGCTAATCAAGGTTGTATAGTAGCAAATGCTTTCATATAAAGGCGCAGTGTAGTTTGAACTATTGAAAGGTAAAAACTTCGACTTAATGGCACGTCGAATTCGTGAATTTGTTTTGCGCTAGATGCCCTGTTGAGTTACATGTGGAGTGGCTGTCTCATACCGTTGTGGACCTTTCTCATTGGGAAGACAGCAGGGTCAAGCATACGTCGCAGAATCCGCAACTGGGGAGTCGTATACGGTCCCCTCGGGAGGGGAGGGGGGTTGGGCGGAGATCAGACATCATGTACATGGCGCATTCAGTGGAGGTGTTGGTCAGCGCCTCTGTGCATGAAAACTTGTGCTGACACTGAGTTTCCCCAACGAGTTCACAAATAAGATATTTCTCGAAATGGGAAATGTCTTAAATAATTATAGGGCATTATAACAAGGAGAAACCTGAAACTTCGCAGTCCTGCTTTTTTGCCGTAGTCTCTACAACAAGGAAAGCTCGTTCCAACGAAGGGTAATTGTGCGATTTCCTGCATAAACTGCAGGATTTTGAGAAATAGCATGCTACAATACCACGACAGATGCGCGCGATGTCACGTACTAGATTCTCCTCTATGACGGTGTTAGTTAAGGAAATAACATGTCTGGTCACCCGTTTAATTGCGTACTAGAGGGAGCTACTACAAATTCAGGCCTGACTTTGGTGTGGATTTCACTTCCATCGCATCCACTTTAGTTTATGTGGCTGCCGTACCACGAGTAACGGAAAGTGAATTCTGATACAGGTTCGCTTATCTGCCACTTTTTACTCGAACATTTGTTAATTCTTATTATAATGTCAGTAATAAGGGAAGACAGTTAATGTCATTCCGGATAATACTGCTCTTTGCTTATAGTGTCCAGACAGCATTGAGCATGAAATGTCCAAGATATCGCTTCAAACGCTTGTTTGACCTCTTCACGACTACTGCAGGTCTAAACTATCAAATGCAATGCATTAGCAGCATTTCCAAGCTCCACACTTTCCTGCTCAGTTATCAAGGAAGAGTGTAGACGTGGGAATGAAATCCCTTTTCTCGTTCTTTGCCCTTGGCTACTGCTGCCTTTGCGAGCTTTTTAGTACTATTGTAGACAGCAAGATCTCCTGAGCTCCTCGTCTTTTGCCAGCTTTACACGCATTCTTCTTCTACCCAACGCACTGGACATCCTCACCACCTGCTTGTCCCCCTTGACTCCACTTCGCGCATTACCTGGCGTTCCCTTAGCGCTTTCAAGGATGACCTCAACTGCGCTGCTCGAAGATTCCTGGGCTGGCCATAAGGTCCTAGTTTGCATTCCCAGATATTCTACGACCAAGATTATTCTTCGCCACTCGGTGCAGTTTCCTTGACAATACGCTCCTCTTTGATTTACTCTTACTTTTGTGGAATGGTCTGGGTGGAAGCTGCATTCTTTGAGAAATCCCGCCCCTCTATGGCGGCGTTGTTCCATTCGGAGTCTCCTATATTAAGGGAACGTTCGACCCCTACTCCATTCTAGCATTCTTTGGCTCCTATGCAGCGCGTCTGTCTAGTGCTTCAATATTCTTGTGTCTCATGGGGTCAGAGCTCTATCCCCACGATGGTGACCGGTCCTATGTTTGGGGTCCCGGTACGAACTAGCTGCCTTGGTGTCGCAGCTAGTTCGTACCGGGCTGGTGTCGTTCGCATCGGGAGTCGTCTCATATTCACCTGAGAACTCGGACGAAGGCTCTGCACGCCGCTTCCAGCGTCCAAACACTGCCTCTCTTTGCGACCTTCAATCATTCTTGTTGTGACTGGATCCTACTATATATAAACGGCAACGTCTGTCTGTCTGTCTGTCTGTCTGTCTGTCTGTCTGTCTGTCTGTCTGTCTGTCTGTCTGTCCGGAAATTCGGAATCACCTGAAGAGCCAGTTGGAGGGGCGGGTCAAGGGTGGGTTGGGTAGGGCATGGGCCAAGATGTACGGAACACACATGAACTGAGCTAAGCCCCGCCCACTGTGGGCGGGCGTGCGCACAGTTGTGAGCTACATATTTCAAAGAATCCTACTCCATATATAAACGGCAACGTCTGTCTGTCTGTCTGTCTGTCTGTCTGTCTGTCTGTCTGTCTGTCTGTCTGTCTGTCTGTCCGGAAATTCGGAATCACCTGAAGAGCCAGTTGGAGGGGGCGGGTCAAGGGTGGGTTGGGTAGGGCATGGGCCAAGATGTACGGAACACACATGAACTGAGCTAAGCCCCGCCCACTGTGGGCGGGGCGTGCGCACAGTTGTGAGCTACATATTTCAAAAATTCGTAGTTCGGTTCTAAAAGAGCCCGAGAGTGGAAAAAGTGGCAAACGATAGGCAATCAGTTGGCGGACGAAATGGGGGAGACACATCCATGTTGGGAGGGGCGTGATATAGGTGGGCGGTGCTTGCTTTGAAAATTTCACGTGTTCCTATTTTTGTTCCAAAACGGCCAGGAGAAAGGAAAATGCGGAAAGCAGTAGGGAATGAATACGCAGAGGGTTGAGGGAGGCACACCTACTGTGAGCATGGTTTTAATCAGAAATTCGTAATCCAGTCCCAAAAGCCAAGAGAGCGGGAAAAGTGGGTAACGACAGGAAATGGGTAGGCGGGCGTTAAGCATGCGTAACTGCGCGGACGAGGCTTCGGTAAAGTACTAAATACTCCTCTACAAATTGAAGAATCATCACTTTTTCTACATACTTTTCACTCTGATAATCTGAAAAGTTGCTTACCTACGCTGAGCAACTGGAAGCAGCCGAACAGCAGGAGAATACTGCTCTAGCTTCAACATTAAAACAACAGCATTCAACGCGTTCTCAACAACCTGCAGGACCGCTGGAATATAAAAAAGTTGGGAAGCTGCTCACTAGTGAGGGGGGAGGCATATGTCGTAGATGAAACGGTAAAATATGGAAATTTTTGAAAAAACGCTTTCCGGCTATATGGTAGCTGACGCTCATCGTAGTTCCGGCGAAGCCGGCCAATCCGACTGGCCCTCTATTTTTGGAAGTGTGTGGGGGAAGACCCACTGCACACGCAGAAGGAGGATCTCAAACTGGGCCTGACACTAGTATTGGCACCATTTTGCAGATGATGCGAGGCTTGTTTGTGCCGGCAGGGACTTAACGCCTGGCTCTTAAAAGCGCAGACATGAGACTACTGTCAACCTGTCGGCTATCCCAGCCTCGTCATTCTTTGTGCATTATGGTTTCTACTAACGGGAAAGGATACCAACTCGTCATGGTCACTGGTCATGGATGTACAATCTAAGAAGCGTTTTCGACGCTGATATCAGATCTGACTTCCAAATCTGCTAAACGATTCTGGGTGAGAAGTTACGGACCTTTTTTGCTACCGTGCTTAACCATTGCGGTGGCCCCCTGCCCATGCTTCGCGCTTGTGAACCCCTCGTGTGTCCTGGTGGCTCGATGGCGCAGCAGGTAAGTGGATGGACTCATAGTAGTGGGACGGAGGTTCGGATCCTTGATGCATTTCCTAGTTTTGCTTTTTCTTCAAACGTATGCTAAACACTTGGGAAGTAGTTTTGCGTACCTGTCCGACCACCAAGACCCCTCCCTGCTTCTTATTAGGCCCTATGTGTGATTTTTGAGAGGGGTTTCATTTTGACTTCAGTGAAAGCATTCATTTTGATAGTATCTCAACTCAACTTCCGCAAGTGGTATTCGGTAGCAATGAAGCGGAACCTGCTCTTCATGCATGGAAATGAGGCTTTTTTGCACTAGAACGGTAGAAGGCTATGGCTTCACTCACCTAAACCACACACATACTATGCTATGGAGTTGTACAAAGTGAAGTCGTAAGACAATGAGACTATCAAACTACTTTCTCTATCGGAACCTCCACATCCCCAAAAGTGACTGAAGCTGTTCTTCTAGCTCTGAGGGAACTTTCTTCATCGCCATCATCAGGTGACCAGAGGGGATCCGTATGGTCGTCCTCTACGAAGCTATCTTCCTCGCAGTCGATTATAAGATTGTCGTGCAGTGCGTCGCGCAAAATAGCAGAGAAGCTATCTGCAATCTTCCTCTCTTGCGGGATGTGATCGAACAATATCGCAAGATCCAAACTCTTTCACTAGGTCTGATAGCACCAGAGTCGGGTCGAACCAGGGCACATCGTTGTTGGACAATCCCCAATAGGGTGGGTCGTATTTGGCCGCCAGGAGAGGGGGGTCGTATTTGGGCTGGGAAAAATTTATTTTGATAGTTGATTTTTCTCGCTTCACGGACGTTGTAAAGGGGGGGGTCGTACTTGGTCATTGTTGGGAGGGGGGTCGTATTTACGTTTTGGCGTTGTAGGAGCGGTGGTTGACTTTTTGTGATTTTCCTGTTTCATGCGTAATATATACCCCCCCCCGCTTGACAGCCCAAAAAAGGGGGTCGTACAGACCGGCTAAAATCCCCAACCAATGATGTGCCCTGGGTCGAACATTCTCCAGTTATGGTAGGCACGGTCGTAGAGCTGTTGGCTGACGTTGTGAGCGTGGGTGAATAGAGCTACCAGAGATTTCGAAATCTTTCGTTGGCCACACACGTTGTCATCCTACGAGATGGTGAAATCTTGCAATTCACGTGCTTCAGGCAGGTATGCATGTGTATTTGGTCCCTTGCTTGAACGAGTTAGGTAAAAGTGTAATTTTCCACGAAAATCGTTCGCGGGGCTCAATAAAGAGCAGGGAGGGGTCTTGGTGGTCGGACAGGTACGCTAAACTACTTCCCAAGTGTTTAGCATACGTTTCAAGAAAAAGCAAAACTACGAAATGCATCAAGGATCCGAACCTCCGTCCCACTACTATGAGTCCATCCACTTACCTGCTGCGCCATCGAGCCACGGGACGACGACACACGAGGGGTTTCACAAGCGCAAAGCATGGGCAGGGGGCCCACCGCAATGGTTAAGCACGGTAGCAAAAAAGGTCCGTAACTTCTCACCCAGAATCGTTTAGCAGATTTGGAAGTCAGATCTGATATCAGCGTCCGAAGACGCTTCTAGGAGTATACATCTCATTCTGAATGGCCATGACGAGTTGGTATCCTTCCCTTGTAGGTACTAATTGTACTCTCCATTCTCCGCGTTGTGCACTCTCCATCTTTTCTTCAGCTTCATCTTCGCCAGTTTGCTAACCTGTCTTCTCTCACTAGGTGTGCCAAAACCTTAGGCGGTTCGCGAAGGAAGAGGTCCGACCGTCTTTCTCATCATACAGTCTAGGCGAGTTGAGAGAGACTGTTGGATTTGGATTACGTACAGTCCTACGTAGACTTCCGAGATGTAGAGATCTCATAATGGGAGCATAGAGTAAACCAAAATGTAGAAGCAAGAGAGGCGCACTCATTAATAAACACAGGAGGAAGATACTGCTAGGAGCCTGAAGGCAACAACGAAAATGTAAAAGGGTGGTGTAGTCCCGAAACACTCGGATAACTCTGATTCATTTGCCAGAACGAACCTATTCACTTCTACTCCTACCTTCTATTTTGTTTAAAGGTGTTATTCTTTCTACCGCTGTTCTCATGGTCGTCTGCGTTGTCGATGACGAATTAGCCCCTCGTATGAAACCTAACTCCGCTGGTGAACCAAGCAAATTCAGCTATATATATGGTGAACCTTTCGATAATATTTTTGTTCTGTTTTTTGTTGTTTCGTTAAGTTCTGTTCACATGTGAAGCTAAGCTTTTGCAGGCTACCCTTTCTTCTCAGCAGCACTGTCATTTCTCCCGGTTCAAATATGTGCGTGCCTTCAAGCATTCCTCTACTTTAGGTGATCACTTCACTTCTATTTGTTATTTGGGAAAAAGTCGGGATGGATCAAATGGCGGTGTCAATGTGATACCCCTTTCTCAATCTATTTACCATCTTACCAAATTTTTCCGAAATTTTCCGCTCAGCTGGAACACCTCCGATCAACTGTCAGAGATGCAGTTTTGCCGCGTCGTCATCTAGATAGAGAGAGTAAAGCGGGCGTGGAACGGGAAAAATCAACAAAATTGAAAAATTCCTGTTGAAGTCAGATACGATCTGCCCGATGGGTTTTCACAGCAATGCTGCACTATAATGTGGACGCTACTCACAAATATCCCGCACGAATATCTGATTGCAATGATTTGACAGGTTGAACTTATTGCTGCCTTCTACAGCACCTATTTTGATCGCTCCAACGAGAAACGGATTCGCATTTCCTTGCCTTTTTTATCATAACTCGGCTTCTGCTTGCTCCTGTAGGATATATTGAATTTTCATAGGCAGCTCGTCAGTTTCCACAAAATAACGTCTTATAATGCAATCCTCCACTTTGTTGTTCCTCCGACCTAGGTGGGCTGGTTGGCTATTGCAGCTCCTTATAGCACCAACGTAAGGATTTTACTTCTTTTTGAAAGTACTCAGCAACTTATTGAATTATTAAGCACCGGCACTCTTAGTGTCTTTTTTCGTCAAGAGCTCACAAACAGTGGTGTTTAGCTAATAAACAGGAAATCTAGTGAGACTACGATCAAACGGCTCTATAACATTTACCTATTTACTTTGCAAAAGAGAAATCCCACGTTCTTCGAATCCCTTTTAGAGTCAGAAACTCAAGACAGGTGAGGTTCGACATCACTTGGGGAGCGACTTTGCTTTCTTGATAATGGGACACCAGGAAAGGTCAACAGATCAGTCTGGCCATTTGCAATGACCAAACAAATTTGCGTGATGCCAGAACTATGTGAAAGGACCGGGATCTTAATCGCACGTCTGTATGGGTTCGTCCAATCACGGACAGCAATCGCCGCGCGCGGCGAGGCGAAACATGGCAGCCGTGACCCCTCGTGGAGTCCTAACCTACACCCGCGCATTTCCACGAAACATGACAATAAAAACGGCCTAAGCGTCCCACGTTAGTTTAATACAAGCAAAACGCAATTAACAATTGAGGTGTTGCTCATGCTTCAGAGTCCGAATAGAGGGTGATGAAGATGACAAAGGATAGAAATGAAGAACACGAATTCATTAAGATGCTACGTCCCCAACGAGTAATGGAACTAGGCGTGAGGTTACTGTAGATCCGCAGTGTACGCAATGGCACGCAGCCGCAGCTGTGCGAAACAATGGCGCCTGCATGCTAGTTGTTCGCGGTCAGCCGCACGCGAGGAGTGCAATTCCCACGCTAATACAAGCGCATTGGTGCGCGCTATTTTACGACCTGGAGCCAATTTCAAGCCAAACACTCGAAAAGTACCCCTCTTTTGAACACCCATAACTTCGTAAAGCTCTCGGAGAGGGGAAAGTGGGAATGAGTGGAGCTAGGTTGGCTCTTGTTACCTGAGTTTGAGCGATTTCAAAAACATTTCTTTTCTAGAATTTTTCTCCGTTGTGATCCTCTTGTGATCATGGGGGCCAACCACAAGTCGCTACGCTTTGGACATCCATGGCAAGAGTAAGCGAGCGCCACGCAATGGAAGCTGCACCAACACCTGCTTCGACACCGATTAGTACTAAAGTTTATCTGACATGTAAGTACATGAGTAAACGCGATAGAACTCAACATATTACGTATATAACAACGCGATACAAGACAATTACGTAGACAAGAGTAAGGCACACTGAAGTAGGACAACTACGAGAACGGTACGATATACAAACAAAAGAATGAACGGAGATCAAGCAGGCAGGTCTGGATGTTGAGGGCTTCGCCCTTAGGAAGAGAGAGATGAGGCCGCGGACCTCGGTCGTTGCTGCTGGTCGTCTCCTCGATCCAGCTGACTGTCGCTCCGCCCTGAAAAAGGTATGAGTCATCGTGGAGTACGGTCGAATACACCACACACGTGCCTTACACAAGCATTATACATCTCTGCCTTTCGTGAAAAAAAAGGACTGTGCCGGAAGCACGAAGCTTCTTCTTCCCAGCGAAACTTTCATTTTATCCCTAGGCCTGCTATTTGAAAAAATCCCCCTTGTGATCATAGCGTGATCACTTCCCCACACGAAAAATCAACCCCTCCGAAGCCATGAAGCCTCGAGCAGCTGTAGCTTGAAGCACTTTGGTTATGCTTCTCGAAAACGCAATGGTTTTCTTCGTCACAAAGTATATGCAGTGGTAATAGTTCATTGGGCTCTAATTGGCATCACCTCTGCAATGCGCCATGCATAGGGCTTTCAGGCAGAGGTGTTGGGAAGGTGCAACTTCTAGATAGGGCTTCCTAAGCGCAAGCACATGTGCTCCTGCGATCAGGAAGGTCTGAAAATGTACTTTTCATCTGTTTATTGATCGTCTCACGTGCGCGAGTCACCTTTGGTTTTGTATTATAGATACTGGTGTCCTTGTGGCCGGTCATCGCGTAGTTCCTAACCATCGGCCCCTTCCTCGCATGCTTTGTCTGTACTGCTCCACCAGCAAGCAGTCCGAGGGCAGCGACGATCTCCAGAGTGCTGGGCCGTGCTCGTAGGTACTGCGACCCCCCTCCCGCTCGACAGCAAAATTTTGTAAAAAAACCCAGAGATTTTTCGGGAAAAAATGGGCAAAGTGGTAGGAGGTTGGGAGAATCTGGGAAAGTGAGAGGTAGCACGGGGAGGGGGTTCGTACCTAAGGATGGAATTAGGCAGCGTTCATAATTCGCGACAGCAAGCCGGCGATCCGCGCGACCCTCGGCGACGCTCGACGTATGCCGCGACGGTAGGTACGATGGCAGCTCGCGTGCCCAACCCTATTGATGGGACCGCTCCGATGAAATGAAGGGAATCCAACTTGTAAGACCTTCTTTACTCTTAAAATGGCTACTCACTGATAAGTTACAACTTTCTATGCATAAGCAGATCTGGAACATGAGGTATACGAGGTTCACTTCTTTTTCGGGCGGATCATGAGGCAATTCTTTTCCTGGATGAGCCTATGTTATTGCTATTTATATTGTTGTTTTTATTCGCTTCGATTCATACAAGCGCCTCGAAAGTTCTATAGGTCTGAACCGTCGAACGCCGTCTCGCAACTATCCAAAACATTTATATTTACCAAAGTCGAGTTAAAAAGCAACCGAAGAAAAAAAGAAACAGAAAGATAACTCACCTGCGGCACGCAAAACACTAATCCATTTACGCAACATTAACAGGTGAAAACTTTATAGCCTCATGTATAAGCTCAAACAATGAAAAAAGAAACAATAAAAACCTACCTTAAATGAAGCTATTACGCTTTTTGCTCATTTCTATCCTGAATCAAGAAAGAAAATAGAAAACAAAAGCAATTAAGCTGGGTTCACCTTTCACTTGAGTCAAACTAAGCTTCAGTACCTAAGGAAATTGTAGTTAAAGAAAAGCATGAAATTGGTCGCCTTAGCCGCTCCCAAAAGCCTTCTGGTAGGCGCACGTATATGTGGACGTTGGGCCGGCGCTCGCCAATGTACCAGACGATCGCGAGCGTTCCGCCGAGGTCGCGAGGTTGCCGCGATACGGCCCGATGCTGTTGCGAAGTATGAACGCTTCGCCTTGAGGGGGGGGGGGTCGCTGCTTTTCAGAAATGATATAACACAATGGCGCGTGCCCTGGTCCGCAGAGAAGCTACACACCTGGCAGCGGGTCCATCTTAGATATGTTTGCACTCCACGGCGCGAGTTCCACACTTGGCTGAGATCAGACTGCTATCGAGCAAATTTTATCCCAAATACTTGAAGGTTCTCGTACAATTCAGCTCAATGCCATTGATCTTTTCTTGTACATGTGAGCTCGATCGGCTATGATCGCAGATGGGATTGGCCTCGGCTCGCCAGTAGCTACTGCTTCCCTGATGTTCAACGGATCTGGATCCAGAACTTTGTTGGGCGACCAGACTAAGCTTCACTCGTTGCTCGAAACGGCACTGCATCAGTTTGCAGAGCATACGCAGGGACGGCAAGGTACAGTTGTTGCCCGTGCTGGGCGACTGACAATCTTCATCAAGCGGTCATCAAAACGCTCCACGCTTGCTATCGAGTCACGGAAACGTCGGAGGACGATTAGGCAGCGTTCATACTTCGCGAAAGCAGCGGCGATCGCGGCGACCTAGGCGATCGCGCGATCGTCGGTACATGGCAGAGCGCGCTCCGACGCAATTACTTGGACAGCTCCGAAGGATTTTGGGGAGATGCGACTCAAGTTCATGCTTTTTTTCCTTTACCTGCAATTCTCTCAGATACTGAACAGCGGCAATCATTGGTTTGGGGATTCTATAGGTGACACGCCGTACGACCCGACCCCCTGTTGGGGTTTGGTACGAACCCCACCCCTATAACATAAACTTGAGAAGTTTCTTCCCTCCCTTCCCCCTCCCTCCCACCCTTCAAAGGGGGAAGATATCTCATAAGTTTATGTGATAGAGTCGAGCGTGAACAAAAGGAAAAAGTAACAATCCTGAACGAGGCCCCCTCGCTTTTTGCTCATTTCTATCCTGATTCAGAAAAGACCACCGGACTAGAAGGTCCTGCCCAGAATCCCTCCCCCGGTACCTCGGCCTTTAATAGTCACGTGAGATGGTCGGCAACTGGCTTGCCTCTCGCTTCGCTGAATTTCACTGCTTGTCGGGTTTACTCTTCATTCTCTATTTATTCGAATAC
This sequence comes from Cooperia oncophora, assembly GCA_036418165.1. Classification (NCBI taxonomy): domain Eukaryota; kingdom Metazoa; phylum Nematoda; class Chromadorea; order Rhabditida; family Trichostrongylidae; genus Cooperia; species Cooperia oncophora. The sequence continues at coordinate 30,836 of MU911919.1, read as the reverse complement.
TCGAATAATTTATCTTCTTGCTCGCTGTTACTCGACAATCGATGTACCTTATCGCTTCTTCTCAGATTTACTGCCGAGATACGCGTCAAGAGTCGGGCCTCAGCAGATTTTGCTTGACCGCCTCAAGTGTTTTACGAAGGAGTTAGGGCTTTGAGTTTCCTGGTTTTTATGTATTTAATTGCAGTGTAAGAGGAGGGTACGCCGGCCCACGAGTAATGTTGTTTTGACTCGAAGGGAAAGAGGAGACTGGGTTGCAACCGGTAATGGAGCCTCATCTTTTGTTATTCTACTTTTCATGACAGCATAGAAACTGAGACAACAAAGCGAGGGTGCGGCGTCGCTCCCGGGGAGTTGTCACTTTTGATCCGGATTTATGTTCACGTGCGCCGGCTCATCTTGGATAGGACGCCGTGAAACTTATGAGAATTCTTCCTCCTTGAAAGGGGGGAGGGGGGGAGGGGAAGAAACTTCATAAGTTTATGTATAGGGGGGGGTCGTACCGAACCCCCAAAGGGGGTGGGGTCGTACGGGCTTCACCAAAATCCCCAACCAATGATGTGCCCTGTTCAGTATCTGAGAGAATTGCAGGTAAAGGAAAAGAAGCATGAAATTGAGTCGCTTCTTCCCAAAAGCCTTCGGAGCGCAAGTAATAGCGTTGGGGCGCGCTCTGCCATGTACCGACGATCGCGGCGATCGCCGAGGTCGCCGCGATCGCCGCTGCTGTCGCGAAGTATGAACGCTGCCTAATCGTCCTCCGACGTTTCCGTGACTCGATAGCAAGCGTGGAACGTTTTGATGACCGCTTGATGAAGATTGTAGTCGCTGTCGAGCAACAACTGTACCTTGCCGTCCCTGCGTATGCTCTGCAAACTGATGCAGTGAGCAATCCAGCGACGAGTTCTGGTCCCTGCTTGAGGAAGAAGACTGTTTAGATATCAAAAGGCATTGTTCAGTGACCTAAATAGTCACGTACACACTGCGAAAACGGCTACAGTTGTCGTGGTTGTTCCGCTTATGGGTCACGTGATGCTGATGGCGAGCGAATCCTCGATTGTGCAGAAGCCCACAACCTTGTCATCGTCCTTGGACGCTTCTCTACAGAGGTGGTGTTGTGCTCGCCAATGAAGGTAAGGGCCGTTTCGAGCAACGAGTGCAAGCTTGGTCTGGTCGCCTAACAAAGTTCTGATCCAGATTGAACATTCAGGAACAGAGTACTTGGGACCGACAACGACCCAATCCCGTCGCGATCAATAGCATCGAGCTCACATGTACAAGAAAAGATCAATGGCATCGAGCTGAATTGTACGAGAACCTTCAAGTATTTGGGATAAAATGTGCTCGATAGCAGTCTGATCTCAGAGGTGAACTCGCGCGTGAGTGCAACATATGCTAAATGGCGCTCCAGGATGGAGCTCTCTGTGACCAGGGCACGCCATTGTGTTGTAATCATTTCCTGAAAAACACGACCCCCCTCAAGGCAGCGTTCATACTTCGCGACAGCAGCGGCGATCGCGGCGATCGCGGCGACCTCGGCGACCTCGGCGATCGCCGCGATCGTCGGTACATGGCAGAGCGCGCCCCAACGATATTACGTGCGCTCCGAAGGCTTTTGGGGGTAAGCGACCAATTTCATGCTTTTTTTTCCTTTAACTACAATTTCCTTAGGTACTGAAGCTTGAGTTTGACTCAGTGAATGGAAAGAGAAGAGGAAGTCACGTTAGCGCGATACGGAAAGAAACTTACATCGGCTGATTTCGAAATCAGCAATGCGTATGGCCACAAGAAGCAACGGGGGAAGCCTTCGCTTTCTCATGTATATGGACTTCCTGTAGCTAGGAGGACGCGGAAGCACTCTTACGATTGAATACCTTTTTTGGAGCCACTGCTACAGTTCTGCTGGTAACCCTTATCCCCAACACACATTATCACAGTCCTGTTGACTTCGAACTTTCCAAATATGGCTCCCATCCCCTTCTAGGGGGCCGGACGCGATTCTCCCGTTCAGGATGCCTCAACGGATGCTTGACCCTGCTTCCCCTGCACCTCGAAAAGCGGGTGTCAGTCTTCTTCTACACCTCGTCTACTCCAGCGATCAACATGGAAGGTTTATAGTGGGACAGCAAAGAATGTGCATACGACGACAGTATGCTAGCCGTTCCGAATTGCGCATAAATTACTTTTCTCAAAAAGATCGATTCTGTGCTGTTTCAACGAACAGAAATCTAGGAATGTACTAAATTTGATTTGATTTTCAGACGTTTTTCATCAGTGGCAGAGAAGCTGAAGTACGTCCCAGGACTGGAAGCTAAACGTTCGTTCCTTTGTGATGCTTATGTGACATTTTTTGTTACTGATTATCCAGCAATTTGAAAATATTGAAGAACGGACACACTCTAGGTTGACGGAATGCAAATGCCCAGTACAGTCGCTTTCCTGCTTCTGATGTACTCGCCCATCTGGCTCTGTGAGCGTTCTCATTAAGGAGTTTGCTTTCTAGAAGATGGAATTTTTGAATTTGAAATGAAAATGGATTCTTTTTGAACCATGAGCGACCTAGCGCACTCACATCATTCGACATCATTTACAAAAGTCAGGTTGACCGTCGACCGTAATAGAGATTTGTGCAATGTGCCCGGGAAAAAAATTTTGCGCTCTATTCATAGCTGCGTAGCTGTTACTCTATTCTATTGTCTTGATGAGTCAGTTTGTATGTTGGTTCGTCTGCAGGTTTGTATGTCTGGTCCGTATGCTGCCCGTCTGCAACATTATTCGTAAGTGCAACAGGGAGAGTGATAGCAGAAATCGACTGTTAGCCAAAATATCAAAGGTGTTGCGGTTTATCGCGTGGTCGTACTGAGGCAGAGCGTGGCCAAACGCAGGCATGCTTGGTGTACTGCAATAACATGCTAAGTCGAAGGGTTGCTCAAGCCTCCGCGGAGCATTCCTCGAAGTCAATCCAGATAAAAGAAAGGATTGAAGGATCAGCTTCGGCCGTACCCGTAGAACCTGGTGCTTGTGATTAAAAGCGATTCACTGAGGTCTACCGTGTACCCGCATAAGGGTGTGCACTAGTCAAACTGGTTTAAACATATTTACCAAAAGGTAGCATACAGCGATATTTGATAACATGTCAGTTCATCTGTTACTAGAGATCACACGAAAGATAAACGCCACTCGAAACGATACCGCAGATATCGCAAACTTCGTGCGGTTTTTGCTTTTGTTCCGGGCGACGGAGGAGACTCTAACCGTTGCCGTCTAAAAAGGCGAAAATTCTTAGCAATAGATAAAAATTTTGCTAAATGCAGTAGTGCACGTGGCTAAAG
>MU911919.1:10944-27410 GCA_036418165.1 Cooperia oncophora | reverse complement strand
TGAAAAGAACGAAGTCGAAAAATGTTGCAAAGGTTTAAAACATGCAATAAGTTTACTAAAGAGTGGGCGAAGTCGTATGTGTGTTGTGTATTTATTTATTCCCATACCTCAAGATGTGCTTAAATACACTGAGCTATTAAAAATATCCATGTGTGACGATCCGAATCGATTATTGCTTTGATAAGGTCGTCATCAACCTCAAGTGGGCGTTCCTTCATCTTTGAGTGAAAAAATCACCAGAACGAAATTTGGCAAACCAATTTTGACACTGCCGTTCTTTTAAGGCTTCGTCACCATAAACAGCACATAACTTTTTGTGAGCTTGCGATGCGTTTTTCCCTTTGCGGAAATAAAAAAGTAAAATATGACGAAAATGTTCCTTTTGATGTTCCATTTTTCAACGAACGCCAAACAAAACTATGCAACCAATCAAAAAACTTTTTATACCGATTGATAGCTGAATTGCCAACTGTCTAATAACAAAATAAGTTTTACACTTGCTCTACGTCAGCAAACCTAAAAATTCAACTGAAACCATCTATGAGTGAAATCCGCAATTACTTAGTTGCCAACCTAATATTTCACGAACTGGGGAAGATTCAGATCGCGAGTAGGTAGAAAACGCAACAGTAGAGACATCGCCCCAACTACTTCCACCTGGCTAACAGATCTGTGGTCAGTTTGATAGGATGAAAGACCCATTTGGTTTAAGTCATTAAGGAACGCAGCAGGCTTGTGCTCAAAATAGAATGTTTCACTTGATTAAATGATGGTGCGCAAACGGCACCACAATTCTCCCGTCACCCTTGCCGAGAGAGACTTCTGTTAACGCCCTCTCAGGGGAACATTAATAGCAAAGAATTGTTCATTAAGATACATTGCCAACATATGCTCCGGGCAATAGTCCAGCTAAGTGCCACCTTTTTTGTTTATGTCCCGTTATCAAATAAAGGGGTAAAAAGCAGCGTTACCCTTATGTCGAGCTTGACCTAAAACACGTTGCTGACTCTCTCTGACTCTACTGAAAACCAGGAACCTAGAGAGCCTCGGATATTCTTTCTCGATAAAGAATGGGTAGACGTTGTCAGATGGTTGTGTTTTGAGATCTCTTGCTCGACTATTCTGTTTAGAAACAAACTCGTACTCATTGCGAGGTTTGGTAACATTCTTGCAGTGTCGACGAAGATGTTCAGGAGATTAAAAACGAAAATTTTATTGAAAGCAAACATTCAAGGTAACCGCAGCGAAATCGGTGCCGATGAGAGCGTCCCTTATGTATACGTGCCCGTTACTTCTGGTGGAAGGTTGCTTTAGAGTTATTGTATTCATTACATAATACGTACAATTTTAGTGCGCCATGCACAGTTGGACAAGGAGCTTGGAATTCCTCCTACTGAGTCATGGCGGCGTGGATCACTGGCTTCATACCTACCACCACCTTCACTTTCAACGTTATCACAACGCGGATCAAGAAGAAGTAGTCAAGCATCATTCACGATCCCTTACGTTTTCGTACAACAAGTCTAGCACTAAACAAAGTATGAACTAGCGTTATTTTACAGTGCGTGGAATGGGACCAACTGTTAATATTTTCTGAATTTACATTTTCTACATTTGGGCGGAGTGCTTAAGTCAGAGAAGTAAATTGTAAGTCAACTATAAAGTTATGGAGTAGGTGTTTTCTATTTTTCGTCTATGTGTGCGTCAACATGCGCTAGTCCGACAGATACGTTATCATACGCCCCTGCACTGCTGAAAAAGGCAATTCACTGAAGAAGTCGTAGCTTCACGTAATAAAAATAACCAATGCTAACTGAAACTCAGTTGACGATCTTGAATGCTACAAGACAGGAGTGGAACCTTTGAATAGTACTGACTTCACAAGCACCACTTCACACTCACCACCTTGTCACATTGACTTGAGGGGTAGTCGCGCTCAGTTGACGACGCTGATTGCTATCTCGCATTCTCAGCTCAATGAGTGGAGCGTAGATGAAGCTCAGAAGTGTGAAATGGTAAAATCTCTCAAATCGATTGATTTCTAGTTTAATTCCTATTTTTGTTGAAAAACTACGGAAGCTAGGCATCGCGAAGATCTCAATACAGTCCAGTGCCACATCACCCTTGATTTTTGCAAGTACGCCGGTTTGCGACAGATTAATCAGTCGCAGACTGTCGCTTTTCCATTTCTTTTCTGCCGAATTTTTCCAAAAACTCTGAAAATTAGACCAGTCGATAGCCTCATAGAAGACGAGTCCAATGATGTATGACTTCCAATTTTTTCGATTTCTGGTGTCTTTTCCGAGTGATTACAGGCTGAGTCTCGAATCACCTGTGGTGCTACCTGCGCACACGACTGCGTTCTAAATCCTTCAGTCCGATTACGAACTTTAAGCCAAGTATCTCAAGGTCGTTAATATTAACATATTTGGGGAGAGCACGATTCCGTGATCATTGTGATATTTTTAAGATAGGATTTCAGCGAGGTTCACTTGAAAATCACGGCTCATTGGCCACTTTTTTCTTAGTTTCCGGTTTCAATCGGCTATGTCATGACTTTAGGAACATGAGTTGAACAGTTGAGAAACCAAGTGTTTGATTTGTGATCAATGATACTGGGAACCTAAATCGCTAGCCTCATAGAAAACGATGGATAGCCTGGAACTGCCATTTCAGAAATTCAGTTTCACAGAATTTGAATTCTTCTTATCGATAAGGGTGCTGGAAAGAAGAATTGCCACAACCAGTGACAATTACTACTCGCCTTTCTGAGTTTCTCTTCTGGTAGTCATTCACGTTTTCTACTTCATTCTTTGACAGATTAATCATCGACCTTGCTATCGAACACTTGGCCCATTGCCTTTGCTGCAGCCAGGTCCGTTCTGAGACGAGAAGAATAGGCGAGAACATGATTGAATTGATTAATACTCAATAGTGCTCTCCTCAGTGGAAGTAATCTGTACATGTTTTCAGGCCTTAGAAAATCATGCAGTCTGAATGCATATTTGCACAGTTTTTCATTGATTTATGGTTCCATTTTTTACTATGACTTCGCAGAGTTTACTGCATCTACGACCCAGGAACTCGGAGAATTGTCTGATATTGCTTTGAACAATGCGGTGATTTTATTGAAACACATTTTCAAAAGATAAGTTCAGATCAACCTGAACTTCAAGAGATTGAAATCCAGTAGACAACAGATGGCATGAACATCGTGGCAATTGCTTTTGAATTCTGCGGAACATTTCTGTATTAGGTGATTGGTTTCTTCCTACTCTGCGCGCCTGTCTATTGACAACCGAGCCGCTAATTGACCCCTCAATATTGATAAGATCAGAACTGGCTCAATGACTTCGCCATATGCTGCAGCGCTTTCACGATTGGCGACAAGTATTCAAAAGTACATTCATTTTCAACAGATGCAAAGCCGCCTTGCTCTGAGTCTCTCTCTTAGTTTCCACACAATAATGACTAACGGGGGAGGGGGGGGGGAGCTTGGTCATTAAGGACCGGTCAACTCGGCGCAGAGGCGCACAACCAATCACAAACATAGCTAACTGATATGTGTTCAACGTTTGCACTCATTGCGTGTAACTACCCCAACTGACCCCTCCGGAGCCCAACTCAGGAACGGACATGAAGCGTTGACACTACCTCTGCACCGGTTGTCCGGTTGAACGAGAGGCTCATCCGCCATTCTAGTCATAACGGATGAAGGCGGCTGCCACAATAGATAGCACGGCCGTGATGGTTTCCACAGATCAAAAGGTCTGTTTCCTCATTCTCCCCCGTGTGTGGTACATAACAATAGATGAGGTGGAATAAGAGAGCAGAGCAATAACAGACCTTTCTTCCAAGATCCTGAGTCGTAGAATCAGTAGCCTCTTTGGAAGTCACCAGTTGACCTGCCGGTTGCGCCCGGCGCGCCTCCTTCTGTGACAGACCCGGCTTGACCGGGCAGGTGCGGCTTCGCCGTGCATACGTTCTTTTACATGTTTGGATTCTCAACTATTATCCGGTTTTCTTTCATCTGTACACATGTCTCATTTTCAACGCTCCTTAACAATAACATCATACCTGCTGTTTTCCACACTATTACCGTCTATGAAATGGTGGTAAGCAGCGTTGATCAAGTGCGTAGATGAGAGAAAAGCCGACTATTAGTTGAACATTCAAGATTTCTACATAGATGAAAGTCGACGACCACTCTACAAAAGGCTCGATGAACATCTAAGGGCTTTCCGGAACCCAGCCAGCTATCCGGATAACCCTTTCTCGAGGCATCGTTCCTCGCGCCACACGAATGAGCGTGCACCTGAACTCAAGGTGCGCGTGATCCACAGGAACATAAGTGACCCGGTGGAGAGGAAAATAAAGGAAGCGCTGGAATTCGAAGGAGGAATCCAACTGAAGAAGGGCTCAAAGCCCGAAACGTCGTCTATGCAATAAACGACTGGGACATGTTTCATTTTATCAATTACAAAGAAGAAACAGTGGAAGGTAGTAAAAAATGGAATCGGGAGTCAGGGAAACTCCGTGCATATTTTCGTAAGTGGTTTTTAAGGCCTGTCAAAATGATCATGGAAGGATGCTCTTTTCGAATAATTGGTATTCACGGCTTTCAGCACCTGATTTGGAGTTCCTAATTGGACTGAGGGGTTTACGCCGTAGCCGTGTCCGCAAACACCGCAGGTATTAGGTTGTCCGGAAAGTTCTCAGCGTTTTGAGTGTTTCACTTCAAATAACTTTCTTAATACTCATCGGATTTAATCGAAATAAGCACCGTTCGAATCAGCACACTTTTGCCAATGTGACACCAGTCGATAAATCCCATCAAAGAAAAAACTGGGTGGTCGAGAATCCACGAAATCCACGAAGGCTTTTTTGCCTGGTCCTGATTGATGAAGTATTTTCCAGCAAGGAAGTTCTGAAAATGTTTGAAAAGGTGATAGTCGGTTGGTGAAAGGTCTGGAGAATATGGCGGGTGAGGTAGAACTTCAACCCCCAATTCGTTCAATTTATGGATAGTGATTTGTGAAACGTGTGGGCGGGCGTTGTCATGCAAAAGAATCGGACCCTTTCTGTTGACAAGTGCTGGCTGCACTGACAATTTTCGGTACATTTCGTCGATTTCTTCACAGTAGGACTCTGCTGTGATGGTTTGGCCTGGTGACAAAAAGTTATAGTGGATCACACCAGCCGATGACCACCACACTGTGACCATAATCTTTTTTTCGTGAGGATTCGGCTTTGGAAATTGCCTCGGTGGTTCGTCGGCATCCAACCACTGTCCGGAACGTCTCCTGTTATCATACATGATCCACTTTTCATCACAGGTGACAATTCGGTCCAAAAACGGGTCGTTTCTGTTGCGCAAAAGCAGTGAAGAAGAAACCTCGAGACGTGCCAATTTCTGCCGGTCACTCAAATTGTGGGGCACCCACTTGTCGAGTTTTTCACCTTCCCAATGCGTTTCAGACCATCAACAGTGGATTTGCCAACGCCTAGCTTTTCTGCAATCTCTCGAACTGTTTGGGATGGGTCAGCCTCCCTCAAATCCTCGTCAGGTATTGCTTTAAGGTCGACCGCTACGAGGTTCATCTTCAAGGCTGAAATCTCCAGAACGAAATTTGTCGAACCATTGTCGCACTTTCTCCAACACTATTGGGCCCCCACACCTGGTTAATTTGTCGAGCTGTCTCGACTGCGGATTGACCCAATTTGTAGTTGAAGAAAAATATCGTCCGAAGTTGCTCTTTTGACATGCTTCAAAAAGTCTTGGGAAAAGGGGTTTATCAAGCAATGGTGAAACGGCAATTATACCATCAGATAGCGCAAAAAATTTCTTCAGGATGTACTACTGAGACGCAAGGGAGAATGAGTTTTTAATCAGCAATGAATGTACAAAAATAGTAACACAAAACGCTGAGAACTTTCCGGACAACCTAATATTAGGTTGGCCGATAAGTAATGGCCGTTTTTTCAATTGAAAAATTTGTTCAAAAGTGAACTGTTTTGCAAGCAAGCTTAATATCGTTTAATAGCAAACTTCTCGTAGTATTAGAATATCAAAACAGCTTCGGTTGAGGGAAGAGTTTTTGTGGATTTTTCAGTCGTTGAAGTTGAAAGTGAAGTCGGCGAAAATTAGCACCTTCGACAACTGCCTCTATTTACGTCTACTCGAAGTGCTAAAATCGCTTAAGCTGCTCCATACATTTGGGGTTGAGCTAGAAGTCTCAGCAAGGGAATCTCAATAGGACGCTTTGGAACTAATTTCAAGAATTTCAAAGTTGGCAACCTTCACCTTGCCAATATTGGGCAGGCTCACGTCTGTTCCACCTGAAATTTCATGCTAATAGTTGAATTAATTGAATTTGAATTTGATATTCTAATACTACGAGAAGTTTGCTATTATCACTTTTTGGAACAAATTTTTCAGTTGAAAAAAACGGCCATTACTTATTAGCCAGCCCACTGCTAGTGGGCTGGCTAATAAGTAATAAGTAATGGCCGTTTTTTCAATCGAAAAATTTGTTCCAAAGGTGAACTGTTTTGCAAGCAAGCTTAATATCGTTTAATAGCAAACTTCTCGTAGTATTAGAATATCAAATTCAATTCAATTAATTCAACTATTAGCATGAAATTTCTAAATAGAGGCAGTTGTCGAAGGTGCTAATTTTCGCCGACTTCACTTTCAACTTCAACGACTGAAAAATCCACAAAAACTCTTCCCTCAACCGAAGCTGTTTTGATATTCTAATACTACGAGAAGTTTGCTATTAAACGATATTAAGCTTGCTTGCAAAACAGTTCACTTTTGGAACAAATTTTTCAATTGAAAAAAACGGCCATTACTTATCGGCCAACCTAATATTTGGAGACTCAGTCTCCAATCTCCTTAGAAAAGACACCAAAAAAAATCGAAGGAAATCTGAAGATTCATATAGTTCGTTACATTGCAACTTGTCGGGGGCGGCGTGGCTGAGTTCACCTGCGGCTGCCTTGCTCTACCTGGCGATCGAGAAGTTATCAATTCAGGAGGAAAACAATCAGTGGTGGCAATGCCGCAGGTCGCGACCGCTGACTGCGACCCGACAGATTGCGATCATAACAGTTGTACATCATTGGATTCGTCTTCTGAAGGGCTATCGACAAAAAATTGAAGGGAACTGGAAGCTTCATATGTCATTGGATTCATCTTCTAATGAGCTATCGACTGGTCTAATTCTCAGATCATTCACACAGCTGACAACGGACAATTTTTATAAAGTCGAAGGAGACGGTATTAATCAGCACCACAGAACGACGACATTGCTCTGAAGAACGCTTACCACTTCTGCATCTCCTAAAGCATTCGTGCGTTATTATCATGCTCACCTGCCAGCAGCACAATTCAAGGACATTGTACAAAGTAGAATCAAACTGGTTCTAATAGAGAACCGCGATAAGATGAAGAAAAAGTAAACTATCGTCAACGATCATTTTCTTACATGGGAATCAACCCAAACTAATCATTTTTTGTAAGATCATAGCCTCTGAAGAGCAGCCAACATAAGATGGAAAGAAAGAATATGTATATAAACCAGGGCACATCGTTGGTTGGGGAATCCCCAACAGGGGGGTCGTATTTGGCCGCCAGGAGAGGGGGGGTCGTAATGAGTGCGGTAGCCAGTAACGAGCAGCGCAAAGGTGTCAGTGTGCTGAGTCCTGTACAGCGAAACTTGCTTTGTAGAGAACTCGGATATGTAAAAAAATAGTACAAAACTTTCATTCATCAAACTAATCCGAAATAACTGGAAATATTAATAAGTCGACATCATCTCGTAAGTGACTAAACAGTACAACTCATACTCTGGTTCGCTGCGGATGATGGGGCGTGTCCGCGATCGCGCTTGGCGCTGAGCCAACCTGTTTTTTTCGACAAACGACAGGACTACCATATCGTTCGTATCAGACGTTTTCCAGCAGTTGGTCTCCTTTATCGGAATCATTGGCGGAGCACGAATCTGGCGGCGTCGACAGGGACACGCTCCATCATACGCAACGGAAAACACTGTAAACAAGTGCACAGGTTCGCCATGGACCTCCCTGAATCCTATAGACACATTTGCTCGCGTGGACAGACATTACGCACAAATTGCACCATCCCATCACCTCTGCGCGGACCTCATGCGCGGCGCATCCAAAGTTAGCATGATTGGCGCTAAACAAACCACATCCTGCTCCTGCTCCACCACAGGATACGTTCTACATGTATTTCTGGTTATTCGAACACGCTCGCTTGAAACCGTACACAGAAAACGGACTTTCGAACAGTTCGGAGTGTTCCCCAAAACAAAAACCCCAACGCAATTGTCTCATGAATCCCGGTAACTTCAGAAACAGTTTAAATAAATTTTGGAAAGAGAAAATTTTCTAGAATTCGACATTGGTTTCAGATTTGTAAAATGTTGAGTTTCAAGGAAACTTGATTCAAACCTGTTCAGTTTGCACTGCAAACTATCCAAAAAGTGTGTTCCCAAATAAGTCCCCAACGCTGGATTTCTCTATGAATTTGGCGACCTCTTCATAAACGTTTCAGTACTTTCAGGAATATCAAAACTTCCTCCACATGAAAGCGGTCTCCCCTTTCCCACAGGTCCGTTTCGAGGAAGTTATGGCCCTTCAAAGACACCCTACTTTCCTGAAAACTCGCGCTCCAATCAAACCACCTTGCAACCACCTTGCACCGCTGGTCCTGCCCAGAATCCCCCCCGATCCCTCGGCCTTTAATCAGCTGATTTCGGCTGGCTTGCTATCGTTCGTGTTTATTTTTATATTCTTTTATTATTTATTTTCCGCATTTTCTTGTGTGATATGAGTCTGCTGCTTTAACATATTAGGTTTAGGTTATTAGGTTTAGGATCGATCGATTGGTTCCTGCCGTCGTGCGGAATTGGGAGAAATGCAGAATCTGCAGATTCCGCATTTCTGCATTTCTCCCAATTCCGCGGTTTTTGGAATCGATAGACGTATTTCCTTCTTCTGCAAGTTCCGCGTGAAAGTGAATTCCCTTTCAGGTCTCTCTATCATGCTCTCTTCACTTGGAACTTTTCCTGAAAACCTTTCATTGCGTCAACTTAGTCGGCCGTTTCATTCATCCATTCTCAGACGCTGAAAACTGAATCTTGTCTTTGCAAGTAATTGTCTGCGTGAATAATGTTGTTGAGCCACAATATACTTGCGTTACTCCGCCCATTGCCTACTTTCCAGTACACTCTGTCCAAGTTTCCCTCCCGCTAACCAAAATGACCAGGAAGTAATCTCCCTTCGTGAATACTCATGGTACCAGTTAACCGATAGGTGGAATGGCATGCTTGCTGATCGGAAATCAAATTTGCTACTTTTCAGTTGCATTCATTTTGTTTGTTACTTTGAAAGTAGGAATCTAGCAAGCTGCTGTCAAAAGTCGTTTCCAGAAGTTTTGCTCACTTACACTCCTTATCCCTGAGCCAGGGTAGGCGTGGCATTTGAACATGGCACGGAACTGGTTACTCGTGTAATATTCCAGTCTATGACAACTGTCATCTTGTTCTGTGTTGGACAAGACACGAAAACAATTTTGTCAGGATGAAAATATCTTACCAGAGGCGTAGACTCCTTCAGGTTAAGTTCAAGGATGCAGCCACACCTACCCGATCTCAGGGATTTCGAGTATAAGAAGGTGCAGCTGGTGCAGCTTTAGGTTTTAGTATAGCTTCTGATCGGTCCTTGTGAATGATTCGCTCCCTACCCCTTATCCTATAAAGGTCCCCAATACGAGTCTCAATCTTCTCTTGTGTGACTTCTAAGCTGTTTTAGTGAAATCTGCTTTCGCATAAATCATTTAGGCTGACCGTGCTCCAAAAGAGATCAGTAATTAGTCAGAAGAATTAGCAGTGGTCAGGTGCGTGACAACCATAAGAGTTGATTAACTCCAAGCACTTTTTCCTTCGTACCCCATGAAAGACAGTTTATGGGCTGGTGTTTGGTTCATTGGAGCTCTCGAACAAGGTGTTTGAGCACTTGGAGTTTTCCATCTTTGAAGTTTTCTCAGGATTGCCCTTCTGGCAATATTTGTTCAGCAAGCTCTGAATCCAAAGCATTTCATCTCAGCATTTGCAGCGCTGCAGTCTCTAGTCCAGGTTAGCTATGCGCTAGGCGTCTCCGAAAGCAAGAAATCTCCACTGACTTTTGAAGCTATCAATGGTAATACGTTCCATGGTATGTTGACTTGGAAAAGCGCTGCCTGTTTTGTCTGTATGTCATGTGATATCAGCTTGTGTTACAAAAACCCTCGTAGTGTACATATTACAGTGTATATACATACATATTTCTGCGGAGAAAAAAAAACCAAGCCGTAAAAATAGGGGGGTCGTACCGAACCCCCAAAAAGGGGGGGGGTCGTACGGGCTCGACCAAAATCCCCAACCAATAATGTGCCCTTATGTAAACTATACATATTATCGACCCATGCTCTGAGCTATACCGATTGTCGCTTTCAAGAAACGCGAGAATCTTTCCTCACATGCAGGGGGTTCGAAATAAGACATCGAGAGCTGAGACCCTTGCTGGACTTGATTCTTTGCATTTTGCGGAAGCTCGACTCAAGGATTTCAGACTCTACAGTTAGACAAATTATGCCAAGCTATGGGAGAGCTTTCGAGTAATTATCTAGATTCTGGAACACATTATGGCCTAGCGAAATGCATGGGAGTAAAGGCGTCTGTAGCGATCTCAACAAGCGTTTACGAGCGGGACTAGTGCGATATTCGTGTTCAGAAGCTCAAACTACCTCTGGGACTGCCGCTTTCAAAGTCCTCATGGGCTCAATGGAAACATGATGAACAATCGCGTTTACCTCGAATATTGATGCGCCTTCGTCCAATCCAATTCTAGTGCACCTGACGGATTCTGCAGCCTGCAGCAAGAATTTGAATTCGTTCAGGAACATGCGATCCCTAACAGCAGATCGACGTATGATGTGGAGTACAAAAAAAAAACGATAATACGAAAGGAAAAGGTAGAGCAGATCATTATAATTGATAGCTGCCTCATCAACTAGAAAAAAAGAGCAAAACTTTCTCAAAAATGGAGTTTGACGGTTTTAGGATTTATGAAAAGACGATACAGAGATATCAAAAAAAGGTCATTCAGAGCACGAAGCGTTTTTCCAAATAGGTCTCTTTGCATAATGTGAAGTGTTCAAACGTGTGGAAAATAATAGCCGAAAATTGAACATTTGACATTGCACGAGGTGAAAAGGCTGTGGGAGCCACACTCACAGCTATTTCGTAACCTCCGTCGCAAAATAATAGAGGAGCTCCAGAAGTATCGTTTGTTTGTATATTGGAACTTTCTTGATAGTGCAGCTTCTCAAGAGAGGAAAACGAGAGTGTGAAGCTCAAACGGTGGCGTGAAGCTTTGGGTTTTGGTCGCACTTAAGCCTGCGCTTAAGCGCATTCAAACTCCTTCTTTCTGAAGAACTTTCCACGTCGTGACTTCATTGTGATATTTAAGTGCCACTTACGAGTTTTCTTGCTTTGAACAGCCACAATTACCTTCACATGCGATCCCTGGAAGACGATGAAAAATGCTGTCCATCCATTGAAAAATAGTTGGCAAAAAGCTGACTTCTCCCAACCATTTGCCCTTTCCGGGATTATCAGTCGACCTCCTGTGCAGTTATTTCGCTTAGGTGGCCTAGGCACAAGAGGTTTGGGAGTCCGAGTAAAAGGGTGTTACCGTAATCCCGGTTCAGAGCGCAGTGATGAGATGGATTCAACATCGGCAGAAACCTTTGAGCTATTAGACTTCCAATGGTTATAAAGGGAGCAGCTTGCATCATTACACTATTATTTTGGTTTTATCCAGAACGAATATGAACTCTAGCGATAGGTAAACATTAATAATTCGCGAATATCTTGAAGTCACTTTTATGGGCAGACTGATGGAGCATTCGCATTAGGGAAGAAAACAGTGCAAGTAAAAAAAAATTTCCATCCAAGACGGTTCCAAACCTATACCGAGAAGTGAACTCTGTTTTGGTTTTTTTGATTCCAAAATATGGTATGATTCTTTTCAGAAGGGAAGTTGATGCCTGCTAGATTCTCTGGTTCTCTACAAAACCAATCCGCGGTTCCAACACAAAAGGTGCCACCTCAGAGCCTGACATACAACTCATGGTCTATTCATATGCCAAAAACAGTGGCTGCTGTGGCCCATTCCCATGTAGGGAACCATTGACAGGGTGGCGTTCTTCGGGTCGCTCGGGAGAACCTGTAAGAATTTGAGGGCAGAAACAAGCTGCGCAAAACTAGGAAGACGATCTGTACGTTCAACGCACAGGCGATCCATCAGAAGCTCATGCCACAGCAGAGGGATCGACGGTGCAGGTGTCCGCATCAACACGCCTCAGGGTGTGAACACCGAATAGTACGAAAACCCCACGAGCTGAATGGGACATTTGCGATTGGGAAGGTGTCGTTCAACTCCGGCACTGGCAATCTTCGTCGTCTACGCCCCAACATCGAATTACTACGACGATGAGCTTAAAGCACATGAACTTGGAAAGGTTGTACAAGCAATACCAAATCCTCTCCAAGGTCATCGTCGGAGTTTTGAACCCTGAAACGGGCCCAGAAGAACGGCAGAAGAACTTCACATTGGGACTCACGGAACGGAGTGGAAGTGAGCAGGGTGAAATGCTGTCTGTGTCGGTCATGCCGAACGATGCCATCCTTGCGACTAGCAGTTCCAGATGCCCTAATGTCTGCGCTCGACATGGGAGTCCGGTGGTGACACAACAAGGTCGACCACATCATCTGCAATTGAAGGTTCTGCCTTACCGATGTCGCTGTTGTTTCAAAGCCGTATCCGAAATCGGACCACCGCCTCCTCCGCGCAATATTTCATTTTCTGATTCTAGGAGAGACAGGCACATTTCAAGAAGTGGAGAACTCTGACTGGGGGCTGCCTTAATTTGGACCTCTTCACTCCCTTGACTGGGCTCTGAGAAGAATCCGTCATTTACCATCGGAGAGGAACATGAACAGCTTCTCGAACATTCTCACGACCGAGCCAAGAACTCACAGTGCTCCAAGGCTCTCGAAAAGCTTCATATCTGACCGCAGGCAGCTAGCTGCAGGCAACTACCAGCATACGTCTGAGATTGCGAAGCTATGCAGAGAAGCGATGAAGGAAGACCTCAAGGAGAGAAGAGCAGCAGTACTGGTGGAAGCCGCAGAGGCTGGGAAGAGCATTTGCAAACACTGTAGCGACATCACCAATTTTATATTCAAAAATTATCGGCCTCGACGTCCGGACGGAACAGTCGAAGGGCAGTGGAAGGAGGAGGTTACCCACGACCTCTACTCTGGTCTCTTTTCGACAGCCATGTCTAGCCTCTCGGAAATAGGGAAGAATTTAGGAATCGTACCCAGCACCCCGGTCCCGACAGGGTCGACTCAAACATGTAAAAAATTTTTCGCTTCAACCAGCAGGACTGCAGTTCTGTACAAGGAGGGAGATCTGCACGACATTGACAATTATCTCCCACTCCACCTGCAGTCTGCCAGTAAGAGGCTCAAATTTCCTCCCTGTGGTACACCCTTTTTCTGCTTATAAATATTATTTGCAAAGATGCAGAAGCTGTTAGTTAGTAGATATTCTGTCAAATATAGAAGGTCTTCCTTTTTATAAAACCTATACTGGCAGAGATCTTTGCACTCATTAGAATAAAAGACTCGGTATCCGTTGGTAGCTAGCCCATTTTTATCTGCGTTCTTAAAACAGATATTCAATAATTCACTAATATTTTTCATAATAAGATTGTGTTCCAAGTTAGTGAACATGTCCGTAAAGTCAGCTGTGTAAAGTTTAATGTTATCATACCGTAGGTTATTGAATTCATGACTAATATTTATATTATTTATGGACCAGTAGTTCTTAATGGTTCTATTACGTTCTAACGTTACTTTTGCATAATTCTTAAAATGATTTTTAACGTGCGTGAAAAGGATGTGTAATTCCTTAGCTATGTTTTGAGACTGCTATATAAGCACCTGTAATAAATCTGAACCTAATAGGTTGTTTATGTAATTTTGGTAAAGCATATATAATAGGTAAATCTGCATGATCTTCAAAACTAATGTTGTTGTTAGTGCATAATTGCTTGTGCTTATCGATGAGAAGTTTCTTATCACCATCTTCCAAATATTCATAAGTGCTGTGAGTATTAGTATAGCAGTACTTGTGACTTACAGTATCATACTCAACACCCATTTCTTTGCCTTGTTGCGCGGACATTGGCAGAAATGGGAAGTGGTTTTGTCCTCGGTTCCAGTGCTGTGTGTGACGAACAGTGACCTAGGGATTGTCACGTTTGTCTTCCTAGTGCACGTCCTACCCTAATATCAGGTTCATTACCACTCTCATCTCCTCGTTTTTTATCAGTGGGCTCTGCTCTTTTTTTTCTAATGCTTCCCTTATTTTCCTCTCAACAGAACTCTCCACATTTCTGTGCAGAATGGACACCCGGACGTCAGGCGAATTCCCCTGGGCATGCCGTGGTGCATGATGCCTCGAGAATGGATTATCAGTGTAGTCTTGTGGACTAAAGAGAGATTCTATGTGTTCCTCCATTCTCTTGTGTAGTGGCTTCGATGTTCCTCCTTATGTAAAATTCATGACACGAAAGGCACACCACCTTGTACACTACATATTTTTCTTGACACACATGCTCTACACTCACCTTAAAGGCAAAGCCCGCGACCACAGATTGTGGGTAACGGAACCCACATAGGAACGAAAAAGGGCTAGGTATCTGATTAGCGGAGAAAAGCAGCAGAAAAACAGCCGAAAATGCCCTAAATAGGATTCCATATCGACCCCAACTTGTACATGCATGCAATGAAGAAAACGCATGTTTGTACGAATTTCCACTCGTCGTTATCATAAAGATATCAGCTCTTTTATCGTATCACCTCACTCTCACCATTCGGAATGGAGAGAGATAGCATAGTGGCTACTAGCTAGTAGCTAGCAGCCGGTGGGGGTCGGCATGGGCCTAAGGGGCGCCCTTGGGCCTAATTGGTTAGCTTGAAGCGGAATTCTTGCCGGATTTTCACTTTCTAAAGGTAGCGCAGCCTCCGCAATCTCCTTCCGGATCGTCTGACACATTTGAAAGGTCATAGCCTTATTTTATCGCGGAAAGTGCCTTTAAATCGCAGAGCTGGTATCTTCACACGACTTTAATAGGCAGGATACAGCATCGTGATGTGTGAAATGGTGGTTTAGGTGCGACAGCCCCCTCCCCCTCCGACAGAGATTGCTAGTACGACCTTCCCCACCTAAGGGAGGTCTCGGTACGACCTTCCTCCTCCTCCCTACCTACCTACCAGTTTCCCTCATTTTCCAGTTTTTTCCACCCAGAAAATTTTCCGTCGAGCGTGGGGGAGGGGGGGGGAGGAAGGGGTATATAGCCAATGTGAAACGGGAAAAACCTTGAAAAGTCAACAACCGGGAAAAAATTTTTCCCAACGCGGCAAATTTCTCTCAAAGGCACATACGACCCCTCTCCCCTCTCCCAGCAACCAAACACGACCCCCCCCCTCCCAGCGGAAAAGTACGGCCGTCTTATGTGTTTCACACAACGATGCTGTACCCTGTTTTTTAGGGGTGCGATGAGATTTGAGGTCGTCGTAAAGTGAGAGTGTCGAAAGATCACGCTTGTTGAAAGCCGTGATCGCTTCACGACGCGATCACTTTCTTCTTCTTCTTCGTTCAATTCTTCAGCGTTTGCCCCGCACGGTGGCAGGGTCCGCTTTTCCCGACTGAGCGCCTGGTCGGGGTGGATTTGTGTACTTTCAAATCTGTATGCAGCGTATCGAGCCAGCGCTGTTTGGGCGTCCTTTGGGTTGGTTTGTGGGCACCTCGAACCGAACGTTAGTCTTCCGGACAGTGTCAACGTTTCCGCGAAGAGCATGGTCGTACCATCGAAGGCGCATTCAACGCATTTTGTTAGGAGCTACACCGGATCCCTTCGCGTATGTCATCGTTGCAAATCCGATCCATACGCGTGACACCGGCCGTCCAGCGTAGCATTTTCATCTCCATCACACTAAGGCGGCTTCGACTTCTTTGGTTGCAGGCCAGCACTCACAAGGGAGGTCTTTCAGGTCATGGCGCGCTTTTTAGAAATGGTTTGTTGCATGTTGTAGGGGTCCATACAAGGGTCACAAAAATGGGTTTCATTTTGCCATGCGTTTCTGGGGAAGCCCAAAAAGAAATGAAAAAATTTGACAAGGAAGGGCGATTTAAAGACACATAGTACGCTCATACACATTGAGGGTGTATGAGACTATCAGCCCCCCAGATGTCGATGTGTCGTGGTCCCCCCGCCCAAACATGCCCAGGAATGGAGATACAGGGCCGTGAAACACGCTAAT
>MU911918.1:210603-225210 GCA_036418165.1 Cooperia oncophora | reverse complement strand
TCCTTACCACCATTCCATACACCGTAATAGTGTTGAAAATAGCAGGTATGATGCTATTGGTCAAAGAATGTTGACCATCTGTTCAGATAAAAAAAGCCGGATACTAGGCGGGTATTGAAATGTGTGGAAGAAGGTAAGCGCGGCGGATCCACGCCCGCCCAAAGCCAAGCCGTATCCCAGAAAGAGGCACGCCGGCGTCAGCCTGCAAAGCCGGCGGTTCATGAACAAGCTGATTTAGTAAGCTTCCAAGCTGACTCAGAAAGGCATCCGGAGCGATGCTTGTCCGCCATCAAATTTGCCAGAATTATTTTGGCTGATGGGACTCTCTGGCAGCGCTGTTTCGGACCATTCACCTCAAAAAAAATTTCTGCGGCTTTGGTTTCTTGAACTTCTGCAAATTCGAATTTTTTTGAAATTGAATTGAATGAAAATTCGAAATTTTGCGTCAGAGACCGCAGGCTTAGCCACTGATTACTATACGATTCAATAGGGATCTTTAAGAAAACAGAAGACTAAGTTTTTTTTGTTGGTTCTGTCCCCACCGATTTCCATATACGTTTAAAGTGGAGTGTGAAGTTGAGAATTGAAATTGAGGAATTGAGCATTATCGACACCCCTTTGTGCATACAGTTTGTAGGCTGAAACCGCAGCTGCAAAGTTCTTAATTATATGGCCGAAAAGCAGCGTCCTTTGAAAGGGCAAGGATAGATTTGTAGTATTTAAACAATCTATGTTCGACATCACTGACAGGCATCACATAAGACGATTCGATTTGAGCTTTCTGAATCAGCTCCATAAGTGGAAACAATGCCAGAAAATGGGGAATCTAGAGTTCATTGAAGGGCTTCCCCATTCTTGTTGATTCTCACTTTTACTTGAATTGAGAGGTATAAAATCTTGGTTCATGTATAGGCATGTAGTCGCTCCCTAGAGGGCGCACAATATTGTACACTTTTGCGAAGTCGAAATCCCCATTCTTACTCACTCGTATCAGCTTTAACGCATCCTGGAAGGCATTGCTTTTTGACAGTACACATCAGAAATCTTCGGTGCTTCTGGTATTTGAACTCCTTGATTATGCGCAAAAATGCGGTACAAACAGTCTCATTCGTGCCGACCCAACGCTCCACTATGATGAACCGAAGATTAACAGCTTGAGATATAGCAGCATACTGAGCACTTTTTCTAATAGAGCAAGATCCCCTCTCTATCGAACAGCGTAGAGCACTTGAGGAACGTTTCAAGTTCACATGAAAATTTATTTGGAAAAAAAGACTCACTAGGCCAACCCAGCACCTCACAGGTATGTTACGAACTGAGCTTGTTCAAACTCCACTCACTTATTACTGAAAACTTTGAAGGGAATCGGAAGGCATTAACCTTGGATCACTGAATGGGGATTTATTCGAGTACAACCCCCCCCCCATGAGAGGGGCTTGATTTGACCCACTCTCTCAACAAGGAGCAAATACGACCCCCCCCCCTGTAGACCAACAGTCAGTTTTCTCAGATCAAACAGACGCCTTCCCTTCCACAGCGACCAAATACGACCCCTCTCTTTGGGAATCCCTACGATGATGTACCATGTACAGTACCCGCCGTAAGTGTTCAAAAAATTACGAAAAAAACGCCGATCCGCGTTTTTTTCGTTTTTTCGTTATAGAGCTGTTCCTGTTGACTTTTTGTATGGATACCCATATATGGCTAGAATCAGCTCGCCGAGCTGTATCCGAGGGTATGCTCATATTCTACGACATTGGGTTTTGGCCGGCGCCATTTGGCGACACCTTAGCGCCACAACTTTTCTCAACAACATCTGTATAAACTTGCTTACTGGGGCTATTCAGTGCCCTGTTCACGAAAGTGGCATTCATTTCTAGCCGTGGCGCCATTTGGCGCCATTAGGTGCCAATTTGGCGCCACTGAGCGCCAGTTCGGCGACACGACCTTGCCAAAAAATCTGTATAAACTTGCATAATGGGGTTTATCGGTGCCCTGATCTTGAAAGTAACATTCATTCCTAGCCATGGCGCCGTTCGGTGCCATTTGGTGCCGATTTGGCGCCACTACTTTTTTCACCAAAATCTTTATAAACTCGCAGCCTGGTTTGTGGAATGGTCACGTGATCGTCATTTGCAGAGCATACATAAATCACGTGAGCTTGCGGCGCAGGCGCTATGCGCTCACCATAGCCGTTTGTTCACGTGATTACTGCATGTCTTTATAGTTCACATTCACGTGACCATTATAATACATACAGTCTGAGCCGACCAAGGCATATCGATCGGACTCTGCATGCATCAATGTAATTGATGGAGGGAAATCAGGAGTCAAGAGTCGGTCAAAAGATACCTCAGATCACCAGATCAACTAGAGTTGTCTCACTGCGTGCATACGATAATCTTGTGCGCTTGGCACTTTGCCGGCGTCAAAGCCGTTCGCAACAGCAGACCAACACAGCTCACGTGATTTTTGTATGCTCTGCAAGTGACGATCACGTGACCATTCCACAAACCAGGCTGCGAGTTTATAAAGATTTTGGTGAAAAAAGTAGTGGCGCCAATTCGGCACCAAATGGCACCGAACGGCGCCATGGCTAGGAATGAATGTTACTTTCAAGATCAGGGCACCGATAAACCCATTATGCAAGTTTATATAGATTTTTTTGGCAAGGTCCTGTCGCCGAACTGGCGCTCAGTGGCGCCAAATTGCCACCTAATGGCGCCAAATGGCGCCACGGCTAGAAATGAATGCCACTATCGTGAACAGGGCACTGAATAGCCCCAGTAAGCAAGTTTATACAGATGTTGTTGAGAAAAGTTGTGGCGCTGAGGTGTCGCCAAACGGCGCCGGCCAAAACCCAATGTCGTAGAATATGAGCATACCCTCGGATACAGCTCGACGAGCTGATTCTAGCCATATATGGGTATCCATACAAAAAATCAACAGGAACAGCTCTATAAAGAAAAAACGAAAAAAACGCGGATTAGCGTTTTTTCGTAATTTTTTTGAACACTTACGGCGTGTACTGTACGTGAAAGTAAACTCTATCCGGGATTCTGACCCCTTGAAAGGTCTCCTCACCACATGGAGAGCACTACAGGGGTACAAGATACATAGGTGCGTTGCTGTAAACTGTCCATGTGGTTCAAGGGTGACAGTATTGCCGTTGCAGACAGGCACCACACTGAATACCTGTCGAACTGACTTAGGAGACTGAATCAGCTTCTTTGTGGAGGTCCACATCAAATCACGAAGGAGTCTCCATGGACATCACTGAGTTTCACCAATCAAAGGGAGCAGCTCAAGAACTCGGTGCAGTGACTCCGCATGAAGTTGTCGAACCCAACAAGGCGTCAAGTATCTGTAAAGCCGGGATTTTCATTTTTGATTTGATTGAACTCTTTTGAGCTGTTCTGAGAAGCATCACCTCTCGCCTCTTCATACGATCACACATAGTTTGGGTGTGCGTGACTATCAGCCCCCCCCAGCTGTCGAAGCGTAGCGGTTTCCCCGTCCTAACATGCGCAGGAATGGAGATACAGGACCGTGAAACACGCTAATTCCTCCATGCTCCGCCCAATACCTTTTGCGGCGCAAACTCCCGTTCATGGTAACATCCGTCGTGTGCGCGCGTGTCGCGTGCGGCTCTCTTGGCTTTTTGCCAAGTCCTGTAATTGCGCTTTGGAATACAAGTAAAACGCAATTTCCTGATGCGGATAACATTTTAGGTGCTGCAAAATAAGAACTGAAGGCCAGAACTCAAGAGCAACTGTGCTGCTTCTGCATCCCTCGGAGGCCGCGCATTCCCACAAAACATGAAAATAAAAACGGCCTAAGCGTCCCACTCGTTAGTTTAAAGTATTTCTATGGCTTTGGAGCCGGATTCGCGCCGGATCAGAAATTTACACGCGATTTTAATTAATTTGCGTTTCCATAGAAATACTTTAAACTAACGAGTGGGACGCTTAGGCCGTTTTTATTTTCATGTTTTGTGGGAATGCGCGGCCTCCGATGGGATGCAGAAGCAGCGCAGTTGCTCTTGAGTTCTGGTCTTCAGTTCTTATTTTGCAGCACCTAAAATGTTATCCGCATCAGGAAATTGCGTTTTACTTGTATTCCAAAGCGCAATTACAGGACTTGGCAAAAAGCCAAAGAGCCGCACGCGACACAGCACAGAGCGGCACACGACGGATGATTGCCATTAACGGGAGTTGCGCCGCAAAAGGCATTGGGCGGAGCATGGAGGAATTAGCGTGTTTCACGGTCCTGTATCTCCATTCCTGCGCATGTTAGGACGGGAAACCGCTACGCTTCGACAGCTGGGGGCTGATAGTCACGCACACCCAAACTATGTGTGATCGTATGAAGAGGCGAGAGGTGATGCTTCTCAGAACAGCTCAAAAGAGTTCAATCAAATCAAAAATGAAAATCCCGGCTTTACAGATACTTGACGCCTTGTTGGGTTCGACAACTTCATGCGGAGTCACTGCACCGAGTTCTTGAGCTGCTCCCTTTGATTGGTGAAACTCAGTGATGTCCATGGAGACTCCTTCGTGATTTGATGTGGACCTCCACAAAGAAGCTGATTCAGTCTCCTAAGTCAGTTCGACAGGTATTCAGTGTGGTGCCTGTCTGCAACGGCAATACTGTCACCCTTGAACCACATGGACAGTTTACAGCAACGCACCTATGTATCTTGTACCCCTGTAGTGCTCTCCATGTGGTGAGGAGACCTTTCAAGGGGTCAGAATCCCGGATAGAGAGTTTACTTTCACGTACAGTACCGCCGTAAGTGTTCAAAAAAATTACGAAAAAACGCTAATCCGCGTTTTTTTCGTTTTTTCTTTATAGAGCTGTTCCTGTTGAATTTTTGTATGGATACCCATATATGGCTAGAATCAGCTCGTCGAGCTGTATCCGAGGGTATGCTCATATTCTACGACATTGGGTTTTGGCCGGCGCCGTTTGGCGACACCTCAGCGCCACAACTTTTCTCAACAACATCTGTATAAACTTGCTTACTGGGGCTATTCAGTGCCCTGTTCACGATAGTGGCATTCATTTCTAGCCGTGGCGCCATTTGGCGCCATTAGGTGGCAATTTGGCGCCACTGAGCGCCAGTTCGGCGACAGGACCTTGCCAAAAAAATCTATATAAACTTGCATAATGGGGTTTATCGGTGCCCTGATCTTGAAAGTAACATTCATTCCTAGCCATGGCGCCGTTCGGTGCCATTTGGTGCCGAATTGGCGCCACTACTTTTTTCACCCAAAATCTTTATAAACTCGCAGCCTGGTTTGTGGAATGGTCACGTGATCGTCACTTGCAGAGCATACAAAAATCACGTGAGCTGTGTTGGTCTGCTGTTGCGAACGGCTTTGACGCCGGCAAAGTGCCAAGCGCACAAGATTTTCGTATGCACGCAGTGAGACAACTCTAGTTGATCTGGTGATCTGAGGTATCTTTTGACCGACTCTTGACTCCTGATTTCCCTCCATCAATTACATTGATGCATGCAGAGTCCGATCGATATGCCTTGGTCGGCTCAGACTGTATGTATTATAATGGTCACGTGAATGTGAACCATAAAGACATGCAGTAATCACGTGAACAAACGGCTATGGTGAGCGCATAACGCCTGCGCCGCGAGCTCACGTGATTTTTGTATGCTCTGCAAATGACGATCACGTGACCATTCCACAAACCAGGCTGCGAGTTTATAAAGATTTTGGTGAAAAAAGTAGTGGCGCCAAATTCGGCACCAAATGGCACCGAACGGCGCCATGGCTAGGAATGAATGTTACTTTCAAGATCAGGGCACCGATAAACCCCATTATGCAAGTTTATACAGATTTTTTGGCAAGGTCGTGTCGCCGAACTGGCGCTCAGTGGCGCCAAATTGGCACCTAATGGCGCCAAATGGCGCCACGGCTAGAAATGAATGCCACTATCGTGAACAGGGCACTGAATAGCCCCAGTAAGCAAGTTTATACAGATGTTGTTGAGAAAAGTTGTGGCGCTGAGGTGTCGCCAAATGGCGCCGGCCAAAACCCAATGTCGTAGAATATGAGCATACCCTCGGATACAGCTCGGCGAGCTGATTCTAGCCATATATGGGTATCCATACAAAAAGTCAACAGGAACAGCTCTATAAAGAAAAAACGAAAAAAACGCGGATTAGCGTTTTTTCGTAATTTTTTGAACACTTACGGCGGGTACTGTACATGGTACATCATCGTAGGGATTCCCAAAGAGAGGGGTCGTATTTGGTCGCTGTGGAAGGGAAGGCGTCTGTTTGATCTGAGAAAACTGACTGTTGGTCTACAGGGGGGGGTCGTATTTGCTCCTTGTTGAGAGAGTGGGTCAAATCAAGCCCCTCTCATGGGGGGGGGTTGTACTCGAATAAATCCCCATTCAGTGATCCAAGGTTAATGCCTTCCGATTCCCTTCAAAGTTTTCAGTAATAAGTGAGTGGAGTTTGAACAAGCTCAGTTCGTAACATACCTGTGAGGTGCTGGGTTGGCCTAGTGAGTCTTTTTTTCCAAATAAATTTTCATGTGAACTTGAAACGTTCCTCAAGTGCTCTACGCTGTTCGATAGAGAGGGGATCTTGCTCTATTAGAAAAAGTGCTCAGTATGCTGCTATATCTCAAGCTGTTAATCTTCGGTTCATCATAGTGGAGCGTTGGGTCGGCACGAATGAGACTGTTTGTACCGCATTTTTGCGCATAATCAAGGAGTTCAAATACCAGAAGCACCGAAGATTTCTGATGTGTACTGTCAAAAAGCAATGCCTTCCAGGATGCGTTAAAGCTGATACGAGTGAGTAAGAATGGGGATTTCGACTTCGCAAAAGTGTACAATATTGTGCGCCCTCTAGGGAGCGACTACATGCCTATACATGAACCAAGATTTTATACCTCTCAATTCAAGTAAAAGTGAGAATCAACAAGAATGGGGAAGCCCTTCAATGAACTCTAGATTCCCCATTTTCTGGCATTGTTTCCACTTATGGAGCTGATTCAGAAAGCTCAAATCGAATCGTCTTATGTGATGCCTGTCAGTGATGTCGAACATAGATTGTTTAAATACTACAAATCTATCCTTGCCCTTTCAAAGGACGCTGCTTTTCGGCCATATAATTAAGAACTTTGCAGCTGCGGTTTCAGCCTACAAACTGTATGCACAAAGGGGTGTCGATAATGCTCAATTCCTCAATTTCAATTCTCAACTTCACACTCCACTTTAAACGTATATGGAAATCGGTGGGGACAGAACCAACAAAAAAAACTTAGTCTTCTGTTTTCTTAAAGATCCCTATTGAATCGTATAGTAATCAGTGGCTAAGCCTGCGGTCTCTGACGCAAAATTTCGAATTTTCATTCAATTCAATTTCAAAAAAATTCGAATTTGCAGAAGTTCAAGAAACCAAAGCCGCAGAAATTTTTTTTGAGGTGAATGGTCCGAAACAGCGCTGCCAGAGAGTCCCATCAGCCAAAATAATTCTGGCAAATTTGATGGCGGACAAGCATCGCTCCGGATGCCTTTCTGAGTCAGCTTGGAAGCTTACTAAATCAGCTTGTTCATGAACCGCCGGCTTTGCAGGCTGACGCCGGCGTGCCTCTTTCTGGGATACGGCTTGGCTTTGGGCGGGCGTGGATCCGCTGCGCTTACCTCCTTCCACACATTCCAATACCCGCCTAGTATCCGGCCTTTTTTTATCTGAACAGATGGGCAACGTTCTTTGCCCAGTAGCGTTATACCTTCTGTTTTCAACACTATTAGAGTGTATGGAATGGTGGTAAGGAGCGTTGATCAAGTGGACAGATGAGAGGAAAGGCGGGTATTAAAGACAATTATCGCGATCAAGTATTGCGGGCAATTGTACTCTGTCATGCACCAGTATTCCATAGTTAGCTTCTCAGTAGAAAAAGAAGCAGAAAAATCTTCGGGAACACCTTGAACCCAAACCTACCTTTAGCAGTGGGGGCGGGGCCTGGACGAGTGTGCCGGGCGTGGCTGCCAGAATTCGATGCGGCAGCCGCAATTGCGTCCCAACTTTCGAAATAGGATACTTTCGAACGTAAGGCAGCGTTCATACTTGTAGCGCTACAGCGTCGCGCTACAGCGTAGCGCTACAGCGTCGCGCTACAGCGCCGCTTCGCAACGTACTGCAATTTCCAACGATGGGATGATTAGAGTTGCTTACAGAGAAAATTGGGAAGGTTGCTGGAGTTTTCTTGAGAAATTGACAAGAAAAAAAAGAAAGAAAATGACAACAAACCCCACTTGACAACAAATCTCCCTACCATTGGAAAAGCAAGCACTACATTCCATAAGCAAAAAAAAACTCTAATGGTTCCGCACTTTCACACATGTTTACAAGCCTGACCGAAGTAAGACCTTTAGCTGAGCTATGAGCCAACTTTGGCAAAATGCCAGTGGGACCGCGGGCTTAAAGGGACGCGCGGGCTTTAAAGGGACGGATGCAGTTCGGGACCAGACGCCTCGTCCACCTACCGTCTCCGTGAGCCTAGCGAGCCTTGTCGAAATTGCGATAACTTCCTCATCGCGCGCCATTGATGGATAAAAGCGGGATCATCTTCATCAAGGCGCAGAGGGTTCCAGAAGGCGCGAAGTCATTTTGAAGGCCTCTCGAGCGCGGATACTGTCTTTAAACGAGCAGTTGATCATACGAAAGCAGGTAGGAGCGATGGAGCCACGCCCCGCAAGGTTGGGCTGTATCACAAACGAGGGCGGGAGTGTCTTGAGTGCTTTGGAATCGCTTTAGGAATTTTATAAATTGGCTCCGCCCACCTCGCAGCACGCTCCGCTCACGACGGGTATGCCTCACATTTGTGAACCGATGACACCTCGCTGATCTTAAACTACCTTTTCCCGGTGTCTGGAGTGTTCTGGAACCGTTTTACGAATTTTTTAGTCCTGGCTCCACCCACCTTGGGCACGCTCCGTCCTCAATATATCTTCTTCTTCTTCAGCGTTTGTCCCGTTTGATGGCGTGGTCCGCTCTTTTGATATAACTACCACTTTTCCCGATTGAATGCCTGATCGGTGTGAATGCCGGCTATTTTCAAGTCCGTATGCACCCGTGTCTAGCCAGCGCTGTTTGGGACGCCCTTTTGCCCGCTTTCCTGGTACCTCGAGTTGGAGAGCAGTTTTACGGACGGTGACAGCCTTCGCGCGAAGCAAGTGCCCATTACTATCGAAGGCGGTTTCACCGGCACTTCTTTTTGTATTGGGCTACACCGATACTTCTTTGCCACGAAACTCGCTGCAAATGACGGGTCCGCCCGCGTGACGCCCGCCGGTCCAGCGCAACATCTTCATCTCCATCACACCGAGGCGAGCCTCAACTTCTTTGGTCGCGGGCCAGCACTCGGCACCATATAACGCGACAGGTCGGACGACAGTACGATAGATCTTTGACTTGAAACGCTCTGGCATTTTCTTGTCGCAAAGGATCCCAGACATGGACCACGCCGCACTCACTCGTGCGCTCACTTCCGAGTTCAGACTGTCATCGGACGCAAGTGCTGATCCGAGATACTTTAATGTTTCCGTGAGATTGAGCACCGTGTCATCGATCTCAATGGAGCCCGGCTCATTTGGGTCGGTTGTCAGGTACTCGGTCTTGTTGACGTTCAACCTGAGTCCAAACTTCGCCAGACGCTCGGCCCAAGCTTGCACCTGCTGTTCCAGTGCGCTCTTATCTTCACAAGCAAGCATCACATCATCAGGCTAACAAGCAAGGTCGAGGCACCTTCCTTCTGAGATCTCGTAGACAATGGATCCATGGCGGCAACAAAAGAAAGTTGGGAAGCGCCGAGCGCTGATGTACCCCAAGCCCACCAAATTGGGTAACTCGTCCAAATGAAGATACGTTCTTACAATTTGTTCCTTGCACAAGGCCATGAGTATAGGATTCAGTACTCATGCTTCTTATTGTTAGTTAAATTCCCAATAACCATGTTTTGTTGGGGAAATGTGCCTGTTCTAAAATTTGGACGAGTTATCTAACTGGAATGTGGTTTAGCTAACATGTTTTGACACGTCGGTGGCAAAGTGATTGCACCAAACGACATACACCCGGGCGTCGACGGTGCTACAACCCGCCACGAAGCCACACTGATTGGTGGAAAGCTGGACGATATCACGAAACAAGCGTCAACAATTCGCTCGAAGATTTTCATAGTGTGCGAGAGAAGGCGAATTGGACGGTAGTTCGAGCATTCTGCCGGGCTGCCCTTCTTCTTCCAAATCGGGATCGTCACGCTCTGCTGCCAGTCCTTAGGCACCTTCTTCTCTTCGACGATCTGGTTGAAGAGTTTCGTCAACCAACCCGCAGAAAACCAGCGTTGTGACTTCCACAAATCAGCTGCGATGTCGTCGGGCCTGTTACTTTGCCGGCTTTTATCTTCCTCAGAGTGGCTTCTGTATCCTGTACGGTGATCTTCTGAACAATATGTTGGCGCGGTACAGGGTATAAAGGGATGGGCGAATTCCACCGATGAGATGCCCTCGAAGTATTCACGCCATCGTTGCAATACCCTTTTTCGGTCCATCAGAGGTGGCCATTTTCATCACCTATGCCAAAAAACTTTTCAATGCCTTCGGTTTGGCGATGACGAGATTTGGCAAGTCCGTACAGGTACCGCTCACCGTCGCGCTTCTCCAGCTTCTTGCTGATGTCATCGTAGTGAGCGGCCTACACAGCAGCCACGGCCGTCTTTGCGCCTTCCTCGCTTCCCGATACTGCCGCCAATTGTCAGCCGACTTCTGCTCGAAAAACGCGTGATAGAGTCTTTTCTTTTCTCGAACATTGCTTTGACGTCGTGCGTCCAGAGCCATGCGTCTTTGTCAATCCTCCGCCGTCCAAGCTTCGTTGTGCCGAGGCGGCCTGGATTATAGAATCAACGGCTTTGTTCCAGGTCTCCTGAACAGCTGTGACTTCAGCTAGTCGAATACGAGAAATCACAGCTGCCTCCGCTCTTTCAGTCGCCACCCATATTTATCTTTCTGATACGCATACCCGCATCGTTCGCCTACCGTCTCTGGAGCTACAAGTCTGAGAGTGCAGAACAGTGCGCGGTGCTACGTGGCAACCGTTTCATAAGGTACTACCGTAGCGTCTGTCACGAGTCCTTGGTCGCCATGTTTGATGAGCACAAAGCCTATTTGTGTCTTGGTACTCCCACTGTAGAACGTGATGAGATGGGAGTCACGTTTATGGCGGACCTTGTGTAGATGACGAGAATTTATGCCTGGCGACAGTGCGCGTCGGCGTCCCGCGCGACGCACGTAGATTATCTCGAAATTCATAAGGCATAATTAACATAGGATGTGACCACGAGTGTTGTAAGCCGGCCGCGTTCACGAAGGCCTGTCGCCTGCATTCGTGTTTGTCCGCGTTCTGCTCACCCCGCGAAAGCGAGCAGGTCCCGGTGGCACCACTTGGAGGAACGGACGTCACCACCCCTCCGTCCTCAACATATACCTCGGGCTTTTCAACTGATGAGCCCTCGGTGACCTAATCTGTTTGTCCCGGTGTATGGAGTGTTCTTAAACTGTCTAAGGAGCTTTTTGGATTAGCTCCGCCCACCTCGCCGCGCGGTCCGCCCACAGCGGGTGGGCCTCCCACTTATTAACCGATGACGCCTCGCTGATCCTGAACTACTTTCTCCCGGTGTCTGGAGTGTTCTGGGACCGTACAACGAAATTCTTTATTCGACTCCACCCACCTGTTGCACGCCTTCACCCACAAACGTATGCCTCGCAGCTTCTTACAACCGACGAACCCCTCGCCTGAATTCTTAAACTACTTTTTCTGGGTCTGGAGTGCTCTGGAAGCCGTTTAACGAAGTTTTCATGTTTGGCTCAGCACACCTCGGCGCACGCTCTGCCTACAACGGGAGTGCCTCGCACATCCGACAATGTGATCGCTCGGAGACCATAATCCACTTTTTTTCTGTCTATAGTGCTTTCGGACCAAACTACGACTTTTATTGAACTGTACCGCCGTGTTTAGAATGCACAGTCCGTCACTGTGGGCGAGCCTCAGCACGCCGCAAAGATAGTGGACTCTTACCAGATGTTCATCTTCGTCATGGATTTTCTGCGATCTCTGAACTTTCTCACGAACCGAGTTACCGACCGTTGTGAGAAGCACCGCCCATCTCAATACGCCCTGCCCAATTTCGGGTGTATCTCCTGCATTTGCTCTGCAAACCCACTACTAAACTTATTCTGCTTTTTTTCGTCTCCGAGCTGCTTTGTAGAAAAATCAAGGCTTTTTTCCAGTGACAAGGGAAGCGCCACCCATATCAAGTACGCTTCACACATTTCGGGTATGTCTCCTCCATATGGACTGTCAGCATTTTGTTAACTTTATGCACTGTTCCCTCATCTCGCGACTGCTCTGAACCGAGTTATGATTTTTTGTTTCAGTGATATCCATAACTTTTGGCGCACGTCCCGCAGAGCTTACCATGGGTCACGGCCGCTGTTTACATATTCCCATGCCCAAGCCATCATGACCCGAACCCGCCGAGTCCTTATTCAGGTGTTATGAATTTCATGACAAACAGACACACACACACACATTCGCACGGACACTGTCCGATTATATAGCAGTAGGATATACTTATGCCAGATAATGGGGAATAAATCAAGATTATGGCATGCTTCCATATAACCAATGAGCGTCACCTTTATCTGTTGGGATAGGCTTAAAAACGGCTCCTGCATTGCACATGCAGTCGCTCTTCATTGTGCGAATTTGAGCTTCCAGTGCCGTGCACATTTACGAGATCGATATCAAGTCCGGAGCTGTTAAATTGAGCTCAAGTTTTCTAACGAGAAAGTTTTGCCTGACCAGGCAATTCAAACGTATGAGCTGCTGCTACTGTTACAATAACAATGAGGTGGTGCCAAAATCGCCACCTTTCCACCTTCTCACACACACAGCTTCAATCCCCCTGAAATTTAACAGAGTGCAAGTGGTTACAAAAGTCCAGGCATGCTATCTTGAAGGCAGTTGGCACGATAAATCCCCCAGGACGAGTAAGGTTATCGCCGGCATGACGGAATTTCCACTTAGTCTAGGCGCTGCATAATGCCTTTCCCAAGGAAGGTGAACGACCTCATCAAGCCACAACATACCGACCCAAACGCCCGCCCGCCCACAAATGGACGACCGTTCCTGACGCTCGTATTCATTCATTTGCTAAGCAAATTATGAAGCGAAGGGATTGGTATGAAGCGGCCGTGATGCTGCATGTATATATGGGTACACATAGGCAGCCGTATCTTCGGTAGCGGTGATTGGGAAACTCGTCCAAAATCGATTTTCAAGTCACTGAGAACGGAGCTTTTTCTTCGCCGGATTTTGACCGTTTCACTCCGTTCTTTCGCCATTTCCCCACTATACAGCGCCCTACTAGCATTTTAGGCTAAGTAGGAAACCATCGTGCCAACTGCCTTTGAGGCACACAGAAGTTTCCGAAGGTGTATCCTCACAATGGCACACAGAAGAAGTCGTTCTTTCGGGTGGGTCAGAGGGTAGCGCGTCTGTGACCCATCTAAAATATCTCCTGAACTAGCGGGTCTTCAGAAAAACTGTAAAGCTTATTGGAAAGAGAAAAGATAGGGCGGTTTCAAGACTATTTTAATCCTGATGAAATTGCGTTCGAAATAAGTATCTTCGTGTGAATGAAGCATAAAAACCCGCTTGCCATTTACCCCTAGCCGATCCGAAACCCATCCGAAATATTTCACGAACGGGGAAACATTCAGATTGCAGCTGGGTAGAAAACGCAACAGTAGGAACATTAGTTGCATGCTGCTAACCACTTCATCAAAAGCCGCGCCCCTAAAAGAGATATAACCCTCCGAGAAGACCCCAGGACGTTGGCAGGCCCAAAAGCCGCGCTCCAATGACGTTTTCCAATGAAAGCGGTCGCAACCTTGCGATCGATAATAGCCAAGTATAGAACGATATACTGCCGCCTGGTTATCCATTTTTTTCATTTGGCTCCGCATTTTTTTGTATTTTTCATGTTTCGCTTTGTTGTGTCGTGCATGTTTTCATGATTTCCCCGTCACCATTCATTGAATGCACATCTGGGGCCTGACACGCTGACCTTGGGGCTATTTTTTCACCAATTTAGCTTATCAATGATCACCATTAGCCACTGTTTCGAGTGTTCCTTGTTACAAGTTGCATGTCATACATGGTTGTCGAACGACGAGTTTTATTCTGAATCCTAAGACAAAATTGTAGGTAATGCGAGGCTGTTGTTCAGCCTCATATTGCATGAGGCTGAAACAGCCTATTATTGCCTGGATTTTAGAGCAGAGTCCGCCTTTCGAAAATCCAGATTCCATTTCAGGAAGCCATTTGTGGTGAACATGCATCTGGTTTTCAGTTAGAGCAGGATAGGGGGGTAGTAACTGGACCCTCTTCGACGGGGGGGGGGTCGTACTCACACCGCCATATCGCACATTGCCATTCTGTAGCCTGATTCCCTACCAATATTGAGTTGATCCATGAGTAAAGGCGTTTTTCCTATACACATTTTTGCATAG
>MU911918.1:70214-210503 GCA_036418165.1 Cooperia oncophora | reverse complement strand
GGCTTTGGAGTAGGATTCGCGCCGGAACAGAAATTTGCACGCGATATTAATTAATTTGCCTTTCCTTAATTTTTTCACTTTTGTTTTATTTACATCTACTTTCGTTGTTCTTCACTTCTAGCCTTTGTCATCTTCATCACCCTCTATTCGGACTTTGAAGCATGAGCAGCACTTTGAAAGATACTTGCATCAGGAACTCGCGTCTTACTATCCCAAAGCGCAATTACAGAACTTGGCAAAGCGCCAAGAGAGCCGCACGCGACCCGCGCGCACACGACGGATGTTACCATGAACGGGGTTGCACAAAGGTATTGGGCGGAGCATGGAGGAATTAGCGTGATTCCGGTCCTTTATCTCCATTTCTGCGCATGTTAAGACGGGAAAACCGCTACGCTTCGACAGCTAGGGGGCTGATAGTCACGCACACCCAAACTATGTGCGATCATGTGTCCCTAAGTAGCTTGTGCTGGGTGGCTTAACAAGGGAATGGTCCCAACTTCCCATGGAACTTTGGATGGGGATCAAGGTGCATTTATAGAGCCTCGGATGCTTATTACGAACACGCAGATTAAACATGCTGTGGGGCCTCTCAAAAAGTCTAGGTCACTCTCACCTCTACTCATCTCTCTTTCCTCTTCACATCACTTTTAAGTGAAAAAATTAAGGAATGAAACTACGTCAACATTCAATAGATGAATGATTGAAATTACGTCAACACTCAGTAGATGAATTATATAATACTCTTGAGTAGCTTGTGCTGCTTTTGCACCACAGTTAAGCCAAAATTTTATCAGAGTATTATGCTGTCCCGGAGTCTCATTTCATCTGCATGTGTGGTAACAGTGTGAAACTCCAATGTTTATCACAATTATCTCAAAAAAACTCAGAATACACCAGAAGTCTCGAAAGTTTTTCAAAATGCATTAGTTGTAATATTTCGGTACCTAGCACCTTCGTCAGCCGTGAAATTATTTAGCTTGTTTTTAGTTAGACACTTTGTTGAAAATGGGAGACGTGCAACAGAATCATCCGAGGCAGAGCCCGCGGCACGCGGCGCGTCGCGCGGCGAATGACGCAGCGGCTCTCGGATGCGCATTTGCTAAGTGATAGCGTCGCGATTGGAACAATTGATCTAATACAGCGTACATCCGCAACTTCAGCAGGATTCATCAATAATTAATAATCTAATGATGTTTTTCTTGATAGTAATACACAACTATTTGGCGGTGCCACAGACGCAACTCCACGAAAAAAATTAATACAAAACGAACCATATGAGGCTGCTATTATCCCTATGTTTTTGTGGTTCACATGATTCGCGCAGTCGCCAACGTCAACATTAAATAGATGAGTGGACAAGTTTTCAGTGAGCTGCCGTAAAGGGCAACACACCAGAGCAAATGTTAAAGCCCCTAATGAGGTTCATGCTCTAATGAACTTTTTCAAACGCTATGGAAAACAAAGAAAACTAAAAATTTAAAGGTAAATTAACACAAGACTCGATCCTGGGTATATCAGTCTTTACCGTCCCTTCAATATCCCCATTCAAACGGCCAGACGCATGATTCGTCTTCTCGCCGCAAGGATGTCGCAGGCCACGCCCACCCGCTGCGCCGGACTATTCTATTGCTACACACCCGTTGAAAATGACCATTTACTCAACACGTGACTTAACGCTCTAAAAATTAACAAAAACCGAGTCACCATGAAAAACCAAGCAAGTATCTCATTGAAGCAATTTTCTTTGTCACATCAGGTGGGACGCATTGCAAAAGCCCTTCATCTTTCGGAGAACTTTAAGCAAAAACGCTGTTGTAGACCAACCCAAGACAAGAGCATCATTGATTCTGCAACTCACGGTGTCGGTCAAACTGTTCTTGGCGATCAAAAATCCAAACATTTCATAACGATTATTATGAACAGCTAATATTAGGTTGTTCGAAAAGTCCTGCGACACTTCGGACCAAATTTTTCGCACTAAATTTTCTGTCACCCAAAGACATCTCCAATCCACAAGGTAACCATAGCTGATGACTAGGACTAGTGCCCTTCTCTTGCACAGCTTCTCATTTCCATTCTCATAGAACTACGGCAACTGTGATAAAAAGAAGAGGTGGACCTCATTCTCGAGTTGAGGTCGATTTTCGGGCTTTTTGCTCTTCAGAGGATGCAATAGGGACCAAAAGAGGTGATAATTAGAGGCCGCTAACTTTGCTGAATAATCTGGGTACGGTCGCATTCTCTGATCAAAATTCATGATTTTTTGACGTGGCCTGATTCCCACATGCGGTCATTCGGTATGACTTGTCAGACGGGTCCAACTCATGAGGCATCCTTCACATAGAATTTTTCCGATAACGAGATTACGGAGAAGCACGGAGGTTGTCAGGCAGGTGGAGCCTAGAGAGGTAGCCCGGTCAATGTGCTGGTGGGCGACCCACACATTGAATAACTATGAGTTAAATAAGTCCAGCCTGGAAGCGCTGATGCAACAGCTACCCTCTTTCATGGCAAGCGATCTTCTTCGTCAAGACAACGTAAGTGTTAGCTTCCTCAATTACGGCGGAGTTGCGCTACAGGAACTCATAATAGGTCGAAAAGTACCTCGATCTCTGCGGGACTTTTAAGCTTTGAAAACTTCCACAAAGTCATGATATACCCATGAGCAGAAACCATAGGGGACACACTCCACTAATCAGGGATAAAAACATCCAAAATGATTTTTGGTCTTTTTCTAGAACAATTCAATCAAAGTGTCGCAGGACTTTTCGAACAACCTAATAAGTAATGTATCACCCACTACTGATTCTCTCCACTCGCTGGTTGCTGCTTGTTTAGAGTTCGAAGAGATTGCTGAGCTAGGCTCTGGGGCTTCGTCGCTACTAGAGTAGTACCCTTCATTTTGTTTTGACAATAAGTGGAAATTCTGTTGACGCAACATCCAGTGTGTAGTGAAGGAGATACCTTTGTCTTGCTCATGAGCCTTTTCAGATGAATAGAGTTCATGCACTACTTACGCTTTAGTGCCCCCGTTTCGAATTAGGCTAACTTTTTATCTGCTTTTTCTCCAGATGTAGATTTGGCTACCAAATTGCACCGCAACCGTAAATAGCTCGACTCCCTGAACACGAATACTCACATAATTGACACGAAACCGCACGGCGCCCGCGCTTCAGGCGCATTGTGAGGCTGCGACTCTCAATGTCCCAAACCGCCAGAATCGCAGAACTTTTACCCAGAAATGGTTTCACACCTTAAACATAGAGACCACATTGAATCAAGTGCCAAGGGGCTTTGGGAGGTGGTAAGGGGGGGGGGACACATAGAGCAGGACCTTTCTACCCGCCTAAATCCTTAGAGGTAGTAATGTCATCCCCTGTTATAGCTGAGTACAATTATGCACCAGGTAGCCTTTAACGATATCTGTCGTGAGAAGTCAAGACTTTGGAGAGCCTTGACTTTCAGCGACTAAGTGGTTGTCTAGCAACATGGAAAGCGCATTTCAAATTCGATCCTCACTGAGTGAAAATTTGCAAGATTTCCCAGGGGACTTGCCACATCTAATCTAGCTAATTAACTCTGAAATGTTCCCCTTCAACATATACGCAATGGCGACACATTTTCTCTAATAGAACTAGTAACGATTCGCTTGTTAATAATCGTCTCAGTACTTGCAACACCAGTAAGCAATTCGGGTAACTCGGAGTATGAAGTAAACTTCAAATTGAAGGCGCAGCGAATACAGCTTCCCTTCAGTTTTTCTTCAAAAATTTCAGTTCCAGGTAACTATCACTCCTGATTGTAAAGGGACAGTTGGTTATCACTGTGTGAAGAATCTGTTTTGTAACTGTATATGAGCTAAACCGTCTTGTAACATTATGAAGGTAAAGTGGTACTGGAGAATAGCTGTTTACCAGTTCGTGAATAATCCCATCCTTTACGTTGTACATCACCCTGAAATAACTGCTGCATGACGTCCGCGGTCCCAATCTGAGTGAAGCTAATCGCCGTGTTTGTGAAGAGGAGGTGCCTTGAAAAGTGCTGGCTTAACTTCTGAAAAACAGGATACACAGGAATAGAAACTCATCAATGTTTAGATTGGTAGGAGTGAGAAAAGCATCAAGTGGAAACCACCTGAAGGGTTTTCATAGCCAGTTCAAGCTCAATAAAACAGATCTTCAGAAGAGGATATTCGTTGAAACGCCGCTGCAGTGTCTAAAAAATGATTTATTCAGTCCTCCATAAAGGCCACGAATTAAGAAATTCGAAATTGTGAGGCTCTGTGGATTTTTCACGAAAAGACAGAAACGAAATTCTGAAGACATCTGAAGTCTACACAGATGAACCAAACGTATACTACAGGAGACTCGAAAGATTCTCTACGGTGACCCCGACGGCATCGGAAGTCCATGAAGCAAAGCGGCAAACCAGCACTTTAGAAGCCAAGAACCTCTATAAACCGTATGTTTATAACAAGCACTGCAACAAGAGTATTGAGTCTCAGGCAAGCAAACAGCAATGTAAGGTCATCTCAGTAAAACGCGCGTGGAAATATTAGGTTGTCCGGAAAGTTCTCAGCGTTTTGCGTGTTTCACTTTAAACGATCGTAACTTTTTTAATACTCATCGGATTTAATCGAAAAAGGCCCCATTCGAATCAGCACACTTTTGCCAATGTTACAGCAGTCGAGGAATCCCATCAAAGTAAAAAACTGGGTGACCGAAAATTCACGAAATCCACGAAAGCTTTTTTGCCTGGTCCTGATTGACGAAGTATTCTCCAGCAAGGCAGCTCTGAAAATGTTAGAAAAGGTGATAGTCGATTGGCGAAAGGTCTAATGAATATGGCAGTTGAGGTAGAACTTCAACCCCCAATTCGTTCAGTTTATGGATAGCAATTTGTGAAACGTGTGAGCGGGCGTTGTCATGCAAAGGAATCGGACCCTTTCTTTTGATAATTGGCTGCATCTGACAAAATTTTCGGTACAATTCGTCGATTTCTTCACAGTATGGTTCTGCTGTGATGGTTTGGCCTGGTGATAAAAAATTATAGTGGATCACACCAGCCGATGACCACCAAGCCGTGACCAGAATCTTTTTTTCGTGAGGGTTCGGCTTTGAAAATTACCTCGGCGGTTCGTCGAAATCCAACCACTGTCCGAAACGTCTCCTGTTATCATACATGACCCATTTTTCATCACAGGTGACAATTTGGCCCAGGAACAGGTCGTTTCTGCTGCGCAAAAGCAATGCAGAAGGAACCTCGAGACGTGCCGGTTCCTGCCGGTCAAGATTGTGGGGCATCCAATTGTCGAGTTTTTTCTCCTTCCCAATGCGTAGACCATCTGCAATAGTGGATTTGCCAAGGCCTAGCTCTTCTGCTATCTCTCGAACTGTTTGGGATTCGTCAGCCTCCAAAATCCTCCTAAAATCCTCGTAAGATATTGCTTTAGGTCGACCGCTATGAGGTTCATCTTCAAGGCTGAAATCTCCAGAACGAAATTTGTTGAACCGTTGCCGCATGCTACTTTCTTTAACACTATTGGGCCCCCACACCTGGTTAATTTGTTGAGCTGTTTCGATTGCGGATTGCCCCAATGTATAGTCGAAGAAAAAAATCGTCCAAAGTGCTCTTTTCACATGCTTCAAATAGTCTTGAAAAAAGGGGGTTTGTCAAGCAACGGTGAGACGGCAATTAAACCATCAGATAGCGCAAGAAATTCTCTACAGGATGGGCTACTGAGAAGCAAGGCAGAATGATTTTAACCAGCAGTGAATGTACAAAAAATAGGTGCACAAAACGATGAGAACTTTCCGGACAACCTAATATATAATCGATAAACACAAAGGTCTAGAGGCCATAGACATCTACTATATCGTTTGAAAGCTTGAACATTTAGTTACGTGTGCGTCATACTCGACCAACGTATTCACAGGAGAAAATCTCGTGAAACTAAAAGGAATTGAGTGGTCAAAATCAGCGCTGGGTTTTCGAGTCGAGCGCTATATAAGGGAAAGGGCTTTGCGCAAAACAAACCTGTGCTGGACCAGCGATGGGGAAGAATGGTGAATGTGAAAAGGAATGCGAGAGAACCGCTGCAAAAGTTCATAGAAGGAAGCCGAAGAAAAAGTCTAGCCGAGGAGGGCCTCATAATGTTCATGCTGCACAAGAAAAGCGGGTAGATGAAGTCAATCGTTGAAAGCCTTATCGCAGAGAATGGATCATTTCGAGCTTCCCAAAGACTGACAGTCCCTCTGCAGCTGTTGGCCGAGTTACGCCCAAGAAACTGAGGATGGCCAATAGGGCGCACATTTGGGTGCCTTATTTCCTTTTGGAAGCACAAACGCAGAACAAATTCGATGGGTGCGGCAACAATATTCTCCGCCTAAGGCGTCATTCACGTTTGTGAGAAAGCAACTTGCCCCAAACAAAAAGTGGGTGGTTTTTTAATCCGAGCAGGAGCCAACAAGCGTCAATTCCGAATAAATGCAGGTGAGAAGACGACCGAACTCTGTCATGAGGACGTACGTGACTCTATGCGATAATCATCGCGGCAATGGATTTTGGGTTGTGGCCTTTGAGCAGCTCCGATTAGATAACAAATGTTCACTGCTGATTAGTTTTGCCTGCGAATGCCAGCCCTGAGTAACCGAAGTATTGGGCAGTGCTGCCCGGACGCAAACAATACTGAGAGCTGGGTTCGGTCGCCTCTTCCGCCTATAGCCAGGCGACTTCAACAGTTCTGGTCATTTGAAGGCGCTGCCCAACGGCAAACGCTACGATGATTTGTCCATCTCTGAAATCGGCATCAATATCATTTTATTTGCACTTGTTGAGAAAACTAGGGTGCTAGGTGTCAAAGCGGCCTCCGGACAATGAAAGCGGATAACTGATAAATGAAGGATCTACAAACTTGAAGCCGAAATACTGCTGTCCTCTTCGTTTTATCTGAACGGAGCCTCCCTCACAGGGTACAGCATGAGGATGCGCGAAATGTCGGTGTGAGTACGACCCCTCCCCCCCCCCCTTTGAATGGGGTCCAGGCACGACCCCCCTCTACCTCCACGGCTTTTTCGCCGACCAACGAGCGATGAGTATATAGTCAGCGAAAAAGTTGTCGAGCGGGGAGGGGGGTATACAATACAATAACTATGCAACGTATATCCCACGGGACGAAAATCTAGAGTAATTTCTCACAACGCAATCGACTTTCGAGTAAAGAAATACTTCAGTGCTTACAATTCTTTATCGTAGTCGCTTCTATGGATCGCAGTTGAGTTTGATGCCCTTTCGTTGCATAAAGAATGGGGCGCGACCACCATATTTTGTAGAACCATCGTATTTCACAGGGTG
The DNA here is from genome assembly GCA_036418165.1 of Cooperia oncophora. Taxonomy (NCBI): domain Eukaryota; kingdom Metazoa; phylum Nematoda; class Chromadorea; order Rhabditida; family Trichostrongylidae; genus Cooperia; species Cooperia oncophora. The sequence goes on along the minus strand of MU911918.1, from coordinate 203,150 downwards.
CAACGCTCTAGACACAGTTTCGTGAGAAGAAAAACGCGTCATAGAGAGGTCGAGGGAGCCGCCGTTCGATGTTGGTTGCTGGACGTAATTCAGAACGGCGAGTGTCTAGGGCGGAGTGTCTCGCATTCAGGTCTCACTAACCTTAGGAAGCGAGAAAAGAAAAAAGGGGGCTGGGATTAAATCGTCGGAGCTAGGGACAGATAGAAATATCCACATCCAAAATTACTCTGCTGTCACTGGTTGTGGTATTTGGCTAGGTTATGGAATTCAACAAGTTTTGCTCGGAGGCACTGGGCACGACAATTTGGCTTTCTGCAGAAAAGTGAAAAGGGGCACTAACCAAAATAGAGCGCCAGTGAAGCGAAAACCAGACGAAGAGCGCCGGAACTAGAACCCCTATTGAACCAGGAACTGCATGAGCATACCCCAGATGGATCATCGCCTGGTAGCAAAGAAGCTCAGCCTCTAAAGGAGCACCATTAGAAAGCAACATTTGTAATATGCTAGTGAAAAATATTTTCTTCACCGATAAGAACATATAAAGAGCAGATCCCCTCATAAGTACGAAAGAGAATACATTTCCGTCGCAGATTGTGGGCGGGGACAGTTGGTCAAGTCCTGATCACTTGCTGACCAGTATGCTTATTTGCAAGCGAGTAAGCTTTGGGAGTGACGGTCGAAGGTCAAGCGTCACGTCGCGGAAGACTGCCGCTCGATATGACTCCATCCACGAGGGTGTCGTGACTCCGACACGATATTACAACATAGTGGGCGGAGCAGCCATATAAAAGGTGGAACACCTCACCTCCTCGGGGGGAGAGGGGGGTTCCACCTTTTATATGGCTGCTCCCTGGTCCTGGTGTTTATACTCAGCCATCAATAAGGTGGTGAATTCTGCTCTTCCACGCAGTGCTACTGGGTACTGCTCGCTTTGCGAGTTGCTAAACGAAGACGCACGAACGCAGGTGACAGGGCCGGCCTACGAACACCCATGTCACATCAACATGTTTGATCGTGCCATATGTATATCGAGATAATGTTACGGCGTCCGCGGGAGCCGACGCGCACTCGTATGGCCCGGCGAGTGTGGAAAGTATGCGAGAGTCCTCGGTGCAAGGACGGCATCGAGAGGTGACCAGGCTAGTTCGAAATCCTGGCAGTATAGCTTGTAAAGTCCGTAGTGCAACGTTATACGTTGGAACCTTGACTGGACGTTCATTTGAATTAGCAGAGGCGCTATAGCGCAGACGAATCGATCTCTGTGCAGTGCAGGAAACAAGATATCCATTTGACTCGACCGTGACTCGATAGCTAGCGTGGAACGTTTCGACGACCGTTTGATGAAGATTGATCTTGCTATCAAGCAGCGACTGTACTAGTTCTTTGCATATGCTCCGCAAATGGATGCGCTGAACAATCAATGGATGAGTTTTGGACACTGCTTGAGGAGAAGACAGCTGAGGCACCGTCAGAGGACGTCATAATTGTCGCTGCTGACCTTAACGGACACGTGGGCACAACGAAAGACGGTTACAGCTGTCATGGTGGTTTCGGTTATGGAACACGTAAGGCCGATGGCGAACGCATCTTGCAATATGCAGAAGCCGATAATCTCGCCATTGTAAACACAAAGTTCCGTAAAAGTGAATCCCACCTGATAACCTTCTACAACGGGAGCGCCAGAACACAAAAGACTTTCCATGTTCGACTTTCGATGAATCTTGGCATGATACTATTGCATACAGTATGTGATATTGCTAAGCTGGTAGCCAAGATTGTTAAATACTTTAATGAACGGTTGACATTTTGGCGTCGTCGCCTTCTTCGGGACCTGGAAAGTCGGAAAGGATTCAGGAAACCCTTCGTTCAAACATTATTTCAAACTACAGGAAAATTCCAAAGGGGATGTAAACTACTAAGGCGATGTCATAGAGCCCTGATAAACTGACCTTTAAACAGTCGAACCACGGAGATCCACCTGTCACCCCTAGCTGGCAATAATGCGGTTGAAATAGGGTAACCCTAGGGACCACTTGCTCAAGGGGCCTCTGAAGGGTCGATCACGTAGATCAAACAACTCTAAAGGCCACCATTGAGTACCTGCGCCCGACCCGCAATTAGCCCCTCCCATCGATTACTGTATGAGCCCCGACCTCACCGCCAGGATCCCGCGGGGGACTGACCACGTTGGTCAAAACCCATAGAGGTTCGCGAAGGGTGCCAGCTCTGCAGTGACCGCTACACACTCTTCCCTCTTGTTGAACTTAGGGGTCTTGGACGTGATCCAAAAGGCCTCCAACGTCCGACGCGCCGCAATATCCTGTTCACGTGATAATATAGTGACTGCCACCTCAAAACATGTGCCCCCGGGACGCCGTATGCGGTGCTCTCCCAGAGGAGAGGCAACTTTAGAATTCCGCATGCTATCCAGGTGTTCCTTGATGCGAATGCACAGAGGTCTCCCTGTTTCCCCGATATATTGCTACTTGCACTGCTGACACGATATCAAATAGACCAATAGGTGTGCAGAGACGGTCATAAATTCGATTTCGAATAAATCGCTTTCTCAGGTTCGTGGGTGGGATATCTACTATCCTCATGGCGTCTCGGAGACTGGTCCTTTTTGCACAAACGCGAACAGTCGCACTGAATTCGACGGAATACAGAATGGAACTTTTGTTCGCTCCTCTTCGAGACGATTCGGTGCGCCTCCCTCTGTGCTCGCCTGACAGGGATTTCTGGTGCCCTATATCCACTGTCCTGTGCTATTCGAAGTGCCAGTCTTATCGATTCGGCCCTATCTTCGCTTCGAGATGAAACTCCCGAGGCCGTGTGTAACATATTCCTGACGACAGCTTTCTTAGTACCGGATGGATGGGCAGATCTGCAATGTACAAGTATGTTTTTGCTGGTTGGCTTGCGATACCATTTCGTCCTGTATGCACCCTCAGCTATCTGAACGTGGACATTGAGGAAGGCGAGCCAACTGTCTGTCGGTTTTTCCCGCGTGAGCTTTATATGCTGCGACTGCTCAAAACACGTGTCCATCTCAGTTTGAGTGGAGCACATGATAAAGCAATCATCTATATATATACCGACAGTACAAAGTTGGTCTGCGCTCTAAAACAGGTCGCTCTATTCTCGACATAAATTCTACTGCGAGTACCGGGGCAAGCCTCTGCCCCATCGCAAGTCCCCGATCTGCCCGAAACACTCCCCTGGCCGTCGGAATATGTTCCACATCAGACACTCTTTGAGAAGTGTCATTGTCTGGTTTACTGAAAGGCCGTAGAAATTAATAGATCCCTGATGTTCGTTCAGGATTTCAAGGACGGCTTGCATAGCACAGTCATTGGACACATTTGTATACAATGAGGTGACGTCAAAATACCACTACCTTATGTCCTTCAAATCTGGACAAGATTATAAGTTCAGGTTGTCAGGCGGCATACCGTACCCCCGAAATTTGCGCGTCCAGTGAAAAACATTGATGTCGGGTGCACGATCACACTACATTACACGCCAAACTCATTACTTCTGTGCAAAACTTGTTGTTTAAGGACAATGCTTTTGGAAGTCAATGAGTTTAGGCATGTTATTATACTGTCACTATAGTTATTATTATTATCAACTATTGCTGCACCGATTTTTCGAGAAATAAACCAGTTTTTGACCGGCTATTTCTATGGGGACAGATTTGGCTGAAAACTCGGTTCTAGGGAAGTTTAACCTTCTGAATACGGGAATCACATTAATTTGCGTTGAGTTGCCAAGCGCCCGCGCCAGGGTGCTGGCGTCAGGATACCTAGAATCACCAAACCCGCCGAAAACTTGTGCCCTTGGGTAGTTGGGCCTCCTAACAGGAGTATCACATCCGCTCGACCGAGAACTGAACCGCGCCCTAGCAATGATGCGAATCCGCCGAAAGTTTGTGCGCCGGGGTGTTCCGAGCTCCTAAACACGAATATCACATCCGCTCAACCTATAGCTGCCTCGTGCCTGCGCAAAAATACCAAGAACACCGAATCAGCTGAAAACTTGTACGGGGACTTAAGCATCCTGGTTACGGATGTGACCCCCATTCTTGACTTTGTTTGCGAATGGAGAACACTACGTTTGTCTTCTCCTGGGGCTGCCTCCCCAAAGGGGATTGCTTCCTCTTCCCATGCACAGCCTTATCAGAACGATCTATGGCACTGGCACTAAAAGAGCGCTAAATGTTGTCGATTGCGCAAATGAATGCCACGCTTCTGTCATCATCAAAAGTCATCAAACCTTATGGGCCAAGCTTCACCAAGAAATTGTTTGACTAACTATGAAATGCATCAAATATGGCACTATTCACCCTTCACTGCCTGCCCCAATCTTCCGAAAACAGGCCAGTTTGTGACCGATTTTTTCTGCGTTGGCAGAATTGGCTGAAAATTTGTCTCCTGGGGAAGTTTGACTGCCTGAACATGAATATTACATGCGCTAAACACGAAACTCCCTGGTGCCTGTGCCGCAATCGCCGACGCCAAAACACCTTGAATCAAAAACTCGTTCTCAGGGGTACTCTGATCTAATGAACACGAATATCATATACGCTCACCCTGGAACCTCCTGGCTCCCACTCTACAGGCGCTGGCGCCAAAATACCAAATATCACCGACGCCTGTGGCGCGGGCGTTAGGTTTCGGGGTATGCGAATGTCATATTCGCATTCAGGAGATCAAAATACCCTAGGAGACGAGTTCCCAACCAATGCTGCCAACGCAGAAAAAAAGTCTATCACAAACTGGCTCATTTGTGGATGGTTAGGGCAGTAAAGCGTAATTAATGCCTCATATACTTATCAGCTTTGATTTTTACAAGGTTTTCATTATTCATACACCTTTTACTTCTTTTAACATCGAATTTGCAGAGCAAGTACCATTTTTTTTCTCTCATAACATCCTGCTTCGTAGTGCGGACCGTCGCGAAATTCTTGTCGGAGCGGATGCGCCCGACGTCGGGGAGTTCCATTCGATTCTTCAAACAAGTTTGAGTATACAAAATCTTTTTCCGGCACATTGTATTCAGCGCTCTTTCGTGTCGAGCGGATGTGACACTCGTGTTTAGGAAGCCAGTCTATCCCTGAGCACAAGTTTTCGGCGGGCTTGATGATCGTGGGTATCCAGGAAATTCTAGGTTGAGCGATGTGAAATTCGTGTTTAGGAGGTCCAACAACCCCGAGGCTTCCAGCGGATTTGGCGATCCTGGGCATCATTGCTAGGGCGTCAGGCAGTTCCAGGTCGAGCGGATGTGATACTCCTGTTAGGAGGCCAAACTACCCAAGGGCACAAGTTTTCGGCGGGTTTGGTGATTCTAGGTATCGACGCCAGCACCCTGGCGCGGGCGCTTGGCAACTCAACGGCGACTTAGTGATTCCCGCATTCAGAAGGTTAAACTTCCCTAGAACCGAGTTTTCAGCCAAATCTGCCCCCATAGAAATAGCCGGTAAAAAACTGGTTTATTTCTCGAAAAATCGGTGCAACAGTTAATAATAATAACTATAGTGACAGTATAATAACATGCTGAAACTCACTAAGTTCTAAAAACATTGTCCTTAAACAACAAGTTTTGTACGGAAGTAATGAGTCTGGCGTGTAATGTAGTGTGATCGTGCACCCGACATCAATGTTTTTCACTGGACGCGCAAATTGCGGGGGTACGGTACTCCGCCTGACAACCTGAACTTATCATCTTGTCAAATCTGGTTTCCCGGGGTTTGATCAAAAACGCGTTGGTGAGGTGTGCGGGGATATATTTGAAAAGTTGCACGAGTATTAAGTTTAAGAACCATGACACTCGGTCTGTGGGGCCCCCGACGTTGCTTACGATTGGCTTAATTTCGAACGGAGATGGGTCATCCATTGATTCGCTTCCTGAAGGCAATTTATATGTCTTAATAAGCACGTAAAGCATAACAAGTGGGGAGTTCACTTTTCAACCGCGTTATGATGTTTCTAGGCAGACTGGCCGCACGTCCCAACTCAGTCCATAGCCTATTGAGACGGCGGTATTGCTTGGTGAATTCTTCAGGTGTGGTAGGGCAATAAAGGGTTCGATTCTGAAGATGTGCACGTGTAATGGCTCTATCCATTTCTTGTGATAGAACCACAAACTCTCCGCCTTTTTCGCTCACTCTGATCTTTATAGCTCCAGCCTCCGAAGGCGTTCTCAGTTCCCGTAAACCCTACTCTGAGCCGGAGTCAGATTCCTCGCTAACCTTTTGTGGAATTACGACGCAATATCGCAAACAGAGAGTCTGCGAATATACGGAATTTCAGGTCCACTTCTTGGTTAGGCTCCTGCGACCCAAGATACGTGGCGTGAAGGGGTGGTGGCGTTATACAGAGCTAGTTTCTGTACTGATCCCTCCGAGCGGTGTTTCGATTGTCGCCCTTTGTCGTAGTCTATCGTGCAGCGATTGCAGGCTACCGACAAATTTCTGGCAAATGCTTGGACACAAAGGACGGTTCGGAGAAAAACTGGGCCCCATATCCAGAACTGATAACGCATCGCGGGACAGACAGATATTGCCGTTTACCGTGACCCTTGGGCTGTGCCAATTATCCCCACATTCACCAGCCGCAGGGTTACAACTAAACGTCTCACCACTGTCTTGCATTCGAAACCCATGACATCGCTGTTCGTCTACTATTCTTTTGAACTTCCCCTGCAACTTTACTTTAGCATGAACAAGTATTGAATCGCAAATGTCTTTCGAATTCTCCTCCAAAGGTGACTCGGCAACAGTCTTTCAGTGACTCGGCAACAGTCTTTCACAACACGACTCTTTAGATACACACTTGTTCACTAACGAGTGCATGTGATCCCTTTTACTCCTTTGAGCTGTTCGCAGAATGTGTAGTTCGATTGCATCAAGTCGCTGATGATCCACTGGCATGCCACGTCTCGGATAACTTCTTCTGTTTAATGAAGTTCGGTACAGTTCGTTGACGTAGGCATCGGTGGAGAAAGTGTATGGTCTGTCTACAGTGGACGATCTTCTGTCTCAAAGACAGGACTTCTATTACAAGTCAACTGCTGTTTGCTGGTACATCTCGGAGCACTTTAAATGTTCGACTTTCGATGAACCTTGGGATGATACTATTGTATACAGTATGTGATATTATAAGCTGGTAGCCAAGATCGTTAAATACGTTTATGAACGACTGACGTTTCGGCGTCGTCACCTTCTTTGGATCCTGGAAAGTCGGAAAGCATTCAGGAAAGCCTTTGATCAAACACTATTTCAAACTACAAGAAAACTCCGAAAGGGCTTTGGGCAAGACTTTGTTCTTGTCAGGCATCGCGATCAAGGACTTGTTACAGACGGGAAGACCGTGCCGTATGAGACAGTAGCCTCGCAACATCGCCCGCTTATCTGTACGCTAAAGATAACACCGCCCAGGTCGAAACAGGTAGAGCGATGTGGTCCCGAGAGGATCAAATGGTGGCATCTGAATGAAAAGGAGGCAGCTGTAATCTCTCGCGATTACCAACCGTCACAACTGTCGAGGCAACGTGTTTTCTAAAAACCTCTTGAACTGTTTCTGAAGCTCTCTGGATTCATGAGGTCTCGCTATGGGGACTTCTTGAGGAACACTCCCAGCTGCGCGAAAAACCCGTTTCCTGTGTACCGTTTGAAGTGAGCGTGTTCGAATAGCCAGGAACGCATGTAGAACGTATCCTGTGGTGGAGCAGGAGCAGAATCTGGTTCGTTTCGTTTAGCGCCGATCACGCTGACTTTGGATGCGCCGCGCACTGAGGGCCGCGCAGAGGTGATGGGATGGTGCAACTTGTGCGCAAGGTCTGTTCACGCGAGCAAATGTGCCTATAGGGTTTAGGGAGGTCCATGGCGAACCTGTGCACTTGTTTACAGTGTTTTCCGTTGCGTATGATGGAACATGTCCCTGTCAACGCTGCCAGATTCGTGCTCCGCCAATTGCTGACTCCGATAAAGGAGACCAACTGCTAGAAAACGTCTGATATGAACGATATGGTAGTCCTGTCGCTTGTCGAGAAGAAAACAGTTTGGCTTAGCGCCAAGCGCGACGCGGACACGCCATATCATTGGCAGCGAACCAGAGGTTGAGTTGTACGGTTAATCACCAACGGACTTACGAGATAATGTCGACTTATTAATGTTTGCAGTTATTTCGGATTAGTTTGATGAATGAAAGTTTTGTACTATTTTTTTTTTGCATATCCGAGTTCTCTATAAAGCAAGTTTCGCTGTACAGGACTCAGCACATTGGCAATTTGCGCTGCTCGTTACTGGCTGCCGCACTCACTACGACCCCCCTCTCTCCTGGCGGCCAAGTACGACCCCCTGTTTGGGATTCCCCAACAATGATGTGCCCTTATCCTAATTCAAATGAAGTTGAAGGGACGCGTGGTCCCGCAACGAAGTGGACGACTTGCGGACATAAAACTCTTAGGCGGCAGTACAATGCGCGGCCTCTGAGGGATATTGCAGAAGCACCACAGTTGATCTTGAGTTCTAGCCCTTGTCAATATCTTCGGTTCTTATTTTGTAACACCTAAATTGTTATCCGCACAAAGAAATTGCGTTGTATTTGTATTCCAAAGCGCAATTAGGACTTGGCAAAAAGCCAAGAGAGCTGCACGCGACCGCGCCGCGCGGATGGTGTCAGCATAAACGTGGGGGCGGTGTAGCAAGGAATTACGACTAGCCCACGGCCCCGTACTCTGACCCCGTGCAGTTTTGGGCGGGGGACCACGACACATCGACAGCTGGGAGGCTGATAGTCTCATACACCCTCAATGTGTTTGAGCGTACCATGTGTCTTTAAGGTGTTCCCGAGGTTTTTTCGCTTCTTTTTCTACTGAGGAGCTACCTATGGGACACTGGCTCATGACGGAGCACCAACTCTCGCACTTGATCACGGGAATTGTCTAAGCACTCTTGTGCAATCATCATCACTCTTAAGCAATCATGCCTTGAGGGATGGCTTGCAGCCTTCACCGCCCGCGTGCCAAGGAGTTTCTGAGACCTCCCTACCAAAGAAAAAACTCACAATGTGCCGTCTATCTGCTGAAGGAGAAGGACCGCTCACGCAAACAGTATGTGACTTGCGCCCCAGGAACGTCCTCCCCTGGTGCTTCTGGAACTCATGGAGGAATTTTGTCAAAAGATGTCTCCGCAAGCCACACAGTCACCGCTGTCATTGACGCCAGTGGACTTCAAAAACACGCCGCAGCATTTCGTGAAAAACGGGCGACGAGACGGTGCGCTCCCAGTATAATATCACCAAACCCCATGTTGCTCAAAATGCCCACTAAAAAACCAAAGATATATTTGGAGACTATCCCCATCAACCGCATTCTCTTGACATAGCCCACTGTTATGACATAGTTGAACTATCCCTGAGTCTCGCGTGATTGAAATCTTCTTTTGAAAAATGAGGACTCGCTCAAACGATTTATTGGTGGGCTTTCGTTGTACCAACAGCTTCCTCAAAGCTTAAACAATCTCAAGCATACAGCACAACAATACTTAATAGTTATTAACTTATACGAAAGCACTAACGGACGATTAACTTATCGGCAATAAATGTATCAATCTTTATAATACAATGTATACGTCTAGGATATTACTGTAGCCGAACCAACATGATACAACAGTTTTATTTGGCTTACGTTTCGGCCTTATCGCCTTCGTCAGAGCCTGGAAAAATCAAAGATCAGGGTGAAACTATCCCTCAAACATCATTAACCTCAGCTAAGTTCACCCCAGACTAGAAGGGTCCAGAAACCTGTCATAGGTTACAACCACAACATGACTCACCTTGAATGTACGGCAGGTTTTTGTTCGATGCTTATGACAATGTATACGGTCACTGTCGAATCCCAATTATAGCTTGTGAACTTCTTACCCAAGTGGACCACCCTATGCAACTAAACGTCACTCAGAATGCGACGTGCATGACATAGAAATTCTTTATCGCTACTACTACGATATCAGCCTCATTGCCTCCATGAGCTCATCCCTGATGTTGATTTAGGGTGATAGCTGCTTAATAGCGAGTGCGTGTAAGACAATGACTTTTCGAGAGGCGGTGGTTCTCGATGGTGTAAGAGTGTGCGATGCCGCGAAAAAGCACTCCTGGGGTAAGAAGGATTCCACAGCACTCGCACATGGTCGTCCATTCACTTATAAAGGGGCCGTATTGATTCACCAACGTATTTCTGACCGCATGCGACCAAATAGACTGTTCCTGGTAACTGGCAGATCTTAGTATCGGTGCAGTATCTACAGTTATTTCGATCACATTTTTGTTCATGAATCCGCGATGATGTCAGCAGGCTCTTCAAACTGGAAGGTGGCCCGAAAACTAGCTTTACTGGGAGATGAGACGACTTGACGACATCGTTCACCTTCTTTGCAGTTGGTACGTTGATGTAAGGTAACACTAGTGGTATTCCTCCATCGACAAAGAAGGGACGCTATGTTCTCGGTGGCAACTCGTATAGCCGCTCTCCTCCAAGGTACTTGTTATTTTCCGATATAACTCTTCTGATTCCACTGCGCAGATTCTCGACTTTGGGGTGATAAGGTTTCTTTTCACATCCGCTTTCTTGTACAAAGGATGTTCACTCCTGAAGTGCAAAAGGATTTTCTTCGACATTGGTTTCCTTTACCAAACAAATTCCTTCGTACCACGGTTTATGCGGATCTTTGTATTAGGGACCGCAATAAAGGCGTACTCCACGGTGAAATTGTTGTTCGGATCACACGAGTACAAATTATGAAGCACTGTATGCAAATCATAACAAATAACAAGTACCTTGGAGGAGAGCGGCTATACGAGTTGCCACCCGAGAACATAGCGTCCCTTCTTTGTCGATGGAGGAATAGCACTAGTGTTACCTTACATCAACGTACCAATTGCAAAGAAGGTGAACGATGTCGTCAAGTCGTCTCATCTCCCGGTAAAGCTAGTTTTCGGGCCACCTTCCAGTTTGAAGAGCCTGCTGACATCATCGCGGATTCATGAACAAAAATGAAATTAGAAATTATGGAGCAAATATTATGAAATTATTATGAAAGCAAATTATGAAGCACTTCGGCGGTAGCTCCAATGACGAACACATCGTCTATGTATGGCTTGTAAAATATAATTCCTGAGATCAATGATCTTTTCTCGATACGGTCCAGGTAGACGATAGCTAGCAGCGGAGATATTCTCAGTCCCATGGTCAGTCCTCTCTTCTGTGAAAAAAACATGTCATCGAACAAGAAGACGTTGCCCTTCAAATTGGCCGCTGAGAGCTCTCGTAGATCTTCCTCCATCAATCCGAATGTATGTGCTTCTTGTTGATGTTGTCGTAGCAGTTCAATCACAGAATTTACAGCCTCGTTGTTATTCAAATTCGTGTACAATGAAACCGACTTGCATACTCTGCTTCATCCGGTTTTTCACCTCGATCAAGAGCAAATATAAATAATCTCACATTCACTAAGTGAGCAGCTATGTGATGAAGTAGTGGTGAGGCGATTTTCGTAACGAATCATCCGATCCTGTGCGACGGACCTCCGCAGGAAGATATGAGGCGTCTTTAGGAAACATGTGCGTTTTGACCAAAGCATAGTGTTTTGGTACGGTGGGGTGCGTCGGGAGGAGGCGTTTTGTGGTTCTCACATCCATAATTTTACTCAAGATTCACGTTGTAGTGCACCGTAGTTCATTTGACACCTTCTCGAAATCACGTGGCGAGGATCTTTCGTATGTAGTGGTACCCGAGAGCGATCGTTGGCTGAGACCTTTATCCAGTGATTGTGCCAGAACAAAGAAATCTTCACTTTTGTCACTTACCTGTATCGAAAGTCGTTCTTAGGAATCAGAAGCTTTCTCCAAGCAGAGTCTCTCTCTCTCCCTCTTTCAATTAGATTGAATGCAAACTTTGTTGACCTTTCGTTCGCATATACTTGTATCAGGTTTAGCTAAAGTGACGCTAGTCTAGGTTCCAGAGCTAGTGCTGGTCTCGTGCTGACACTGATGTTCCCGAGAAAGGCATCAATGCAATGAATGACGACAGCCTAAGAGCAGTCAGACTTGCCTTTTCCCCTCCATCGGATCTGATGAGCGAACTTAGGAATGCACGCAACACTTCCTGGTTGACAGCGTTGATACGGCAAACGATGGCCCCCTAAGTTGAGTAATGCTTCCATTTCCTCGTCCACTACGTCCGTTCCTACTACAGCACAGCGTTTCGGTGGTGTTGAGTCAGGCGAAATGAAGTGATGGCTTCGAGCACGCATTTGGGACCACAAGAATGCGATCTTCTCTTGAAGATTCCTCCATTTATGGTCTCGTATTCCCAGGCATATCATTTGATTTCTATCAGAGATCGTCTGCCACACGTTTCCATCCAATCTTGCGCGAATGAAACTTTTGGTCGTGGTGATCCCATGTATGCATTGCGATCTTCGCTGTCGACGTTCGGCAATACATGCATCTAACAGGGCACGTTTTAGTGCAGCGATTGAAACAGATCTATTCTGTGTGTATGGAACATTGGATAGAGGCATTTCAAGGAATTCTGGCACCAGTCTTTGTGCATTATATTGCAGCAGAGAAGCAACTGATTCATCATAAACAGTTGCAGCCTGGTGAAGTGCAATATACTTGCTAAGGACAGAGAATGAATTCTGGCAAAGTTGATGTCGTCTTTGCTGGATTTTCGGATCTGATATAATTGAACTATCCCTGAGCCTCATATGTTTGAAATCTTCTTATCAAAAATGAGGACTCGCTCAAATGCTTTATTGGTGGGCTTTCACTGTACAAACAGCTTCCCCAGACTTTAAACAATCACATCAAGCATAAAGCGCAACAATACTTGACATTTATTAACTTGTACAAGAGCACTAATCAGGACGATTAACCTGTCTGCAATAAATTTATCAATCACTATAATACAATGTATACGGTCACTGTCGAATCCCAATCATAGCTAGCAGGGCACAGCATTCGATGGGGATTTTGGGTCGAGCTTTTACGATCCCCCCCTCCGCTCGACGACTTTTTCATGAATGACACTGGATTAGCTGACTGTGTTTGTGATTTATACTCAGCGAAAAAGTTGTCGAGCGGGGGGGTTGTAGTAGGCATGCGACGTACATCATACGGGCGTACATAATACCTATAACACAGAAAATTCATAAAACTCATGAAGAAACTCATGAACCACGCAACTCCTAGACAGAAATACGACCCCCCCCCCTCCCACAACGACCAAATATGACCCCCCCTCCCTCCAAAACGTCCGCAAAGCGAGAAAAATCAACTATAAAAATAATTTTCCCAGCCCAAATACGACCCCCCCCCCTTTTGGCGGCCTCGCACGACCCCCCCCCATAGGGAATCCCCATCGAACGCTGTGCCCTGATAGCTAGTGAACGCCTTATAGCCCACTGTGCTTACTTCTTAGTCCACTCTCTAAAGACTTTCCTGGCTAATTGTAAGAAAACTTTATCAAAGTTCGATGACATAGCACGGGTAGTCGCCAATTTCTTCGACTACCACTCCCCACACTTCTCGGGAAAGGGTCGCTGGCAGAGCATGCCATTGCGTTGTGATCATTTCCTAGAAAAATACCGACCCCCCCTAAGTCCATCTTCAAGTACGACGGGGGGAACCCCTTTCCATGTTACCTCTTCCCTAGATTTTTCCAACCTCCTACCACTTTGTCTATTTTTTCCCGAAAAATTTCTAGTTTTTTTACAAAATTTTGCTGTCGAGCGGGGGGGATGGGGTCACGAAATGATCACAACGGCGAATTTTTTCCAGCAGCAGGCCTAGGAAGAAAATTAAAGCCTTGCTGGAAAGTAGAAATCTTCAAGCTTCCGGCTCAATTCTTTTTTTGCGAAAGGCCGCGTATGAAGCTTGCCATGGGCGTCCAAAGCGTAGCGACTCGCGGTTCGCAAAAATGATCACAGACGGATCACAACGATGATCGCAACGGGGAAAATCTCTGGAATCGGAACGTTTTGAGATCCGCAGTTCGGGTGACAAGAGGCAAAGTAGCTCTACGCATTCCCACTTACCCCTCTCCGATAGCTTCACTTTCAACGAAGTTATGGGTGTTCAAATGAAGGGTACTTTTCACGTGTTTGGCTTGAAATTGGCTCCAGGCCGTAAAACAGTGAGCTTGTATGAGCGCGCTGACCGCGAACAGCCAAAATTCAAAAGTAATCCATAGTTCCGGTTCCCAGCTGGCCTGGTGAGTTTTTTTCTTATCCAATTGATTTTGAATTATTTTGATTGTTTGTTTTTGTTGAGTTTGATTTTGTTTCGTTGAGTTTGATTTTGTTGTGAGGAAATTGCTCAGGATTCAATTTCTACGGTTTCATAGGTAGCTTTTGCAATAGATTCTTTTCTAGATTTTGCGGATTAGTGGATCGGGATTTATCTAGACTAGATGAGGAGGGTTGGGCGAAGTGTCTTGAAGTTTTTTTGTGGGGAAGGAGGAAAGTTTCATCAATGTTTTTTTTAGTTCTTGGCCTAGGAATAGTTCGATAGTGCCTAGTTCTATTTATTTATTGTTATCTACATCATCCCTTTTAAGCTTCTTTCACTTGTACCATGTATCACCGCTCTCTCCACTTCAACATGGGCCATGCGTTTATGACCCCCCCTCCATCGCGGGCAAATACGACCCCCCCCCCGTTGTGATGATCACAAAGATGGCGTGCCCTGGTCGCTGGTCTGCCCAGTAGATGGATTAAGGTGATACCTACCAATGGTGATTGTATTGTGGATTTATTCCCATTTTGTGCCGAATTTTTAAAAATGAAAGAGAAAAAAATCGGGGTACCATCAAGATAATACCAGAACTTTTCGCTATCAGCTATTTTTGGATAAAAATACCAGTATGTTGCGCGAGATGGGACCGGTAATTAGTGCGTATCGCAGGTACTGACGCTGGTTCAAGTTCCTGCTAAGCTTGATCACTCTTCTCTTCTCTCTCAGGTTCTTGCTAATCTCATAAATACAGACGAAAAGACCTTTAACCGTTATTGGTTGTTTTAGTATGACACCGCTGTTTGACGACGCAGTTCGCGATCCAAAAGCCATCGGAAAGAGTTCTAAGTTATGGGTAGATCGGACCCATGCGGCACCCAAACCTGCACTGACAATCACCTGGAGAGCGTGAGCTCCGCCTGGGGTCAAAACTTGCTCATAACTGCGTTCTTGTGATAACTTTCAATAGGGCTACTACATCAGTGGCCACCTGCTGTTATTATCTTTTGTAAGGCTGCGTTTATACTTATTTTTATACGGCAGCGTTCGCTTCCGCAAAGTGTAAATGCAGCCTAAGACTTTCAACCGAGCGAAACAACTCCGCTTCATCAGCGGCTATCCTATCTGCTGGTGATGCTTTTCCGAGATCTATTAGGTTGTTCGAAAAGTCCTGCGACACTTTGGACCAAATTTTTCGCACTAAATTTTCTGTCACCCGAAGGCATCTCCAATCCACAAGGTAACCATTGTTGATGCCTAGGACTAGTCCCCTTCTTTTGCACAGCTTCTCATTTCCATTCTCATAGAACTACGGCAACTGTGATAAAAAGAAGAGGTGGACCTCATTCTCGAGTTGAGGTCGATTTTCGGGCTTTTTGCTCTTCAAAGGATGCAGTGAGGACCAAAAGAGGGTGATAATTAGAGGGCGCTAACTTTGCTGAATAACCTGGGTACGGTCGCATTCTCTGATCAAAATTCATGATTTTTTGACGTGGCCTGATCCCCACATGCGGTCATTCGGTATGACTTGTCAGACGGTCCAACTCATGAGGCATCCTTCACATAGAATTTTTCCGATAACGAGATTGCGGAGAAGCACGAAGTTGTCAGGCAGCTGGAGCCTAGAGAGGTTGCCAACTCACTGGTGATTACCTTCGGCTGCGGCTCAAGAAGCTTGAGTAAAGGGTCGTCATTCTGTGCTGGTGGGCGACCTACACATTGCCTAACTACGAGTTAAATAAGTCCAGCCTGGAAGCGCTGATGCAACAGCTACCCTCTTTCATGGCAAGCGATCTCCTCCTCAAGACAACGTAAGTGTTAGCTTCCTCGATTACGGCGGAGTTGCCCTACAGGAACTCATAATATGGGATAGGTCGAAAAGTATACGGCGGAGTCGCCCTACAGGAACTCATAATATGGGATAGGTCGAAAAGTACCTCGATCTCTGCGGGACTTTTAAGCTTTGAAACCTTCCACAAAGTCATGATATACCCATATGCAGAAACCCCAGGGGACACACTCCACTAATCAGGGATAAAAACATCCAAAATGATTTTTGGTCTTTTTCTAGAACAATTCAATCAAAATGTCGCAGGACTTTTCGAACAACCTAATAGTTTGCCAGAACACGAGCTTTGTTCAAATTGTTAGACGTTATTTAACTCACATCGTACACTACCATGACTATTCACTTCCCCATCTGACAGTACCTTTCTTCTCCAGTTCCGAACTAATTATTAGGTTGGCGGGAAAGTTCTGTCACATTTCTTCAAATTAGACTTTCTTTTTACAGAAAGGCGTACAGATCAAAATTATACAGCAATGTTGTTGCGAAATCCTTGCTAGATTTTGGGCACCTCGTGGATGCCATCGCTTCACAATGCACGCCGGCGGGACGCAAATCGAACATCATCTCAGCTTTGACTTGGGCTCAAGTCGTGGAGGATTTCTCAGCCGTATAACGGTTGAATACGGGAGGCGACTAGCAGTCAGAAAGAGCAATGTCTGGACTACACCGGTGCAAGGGTAGAGCCGTCCAGCTCTATAGCATGGCTTCGGCTCGAACTTTTTGGACAGGAGGGGGCCGCACCAGCACGTTGAAAACGGAGAGTGCCGATGAATTTTTTCCCTCTGCTTGACGATTCGCTTCAGATCTCGTAGCTGCTTTGCGTACGCATTGAAATAGGACGCAGCTTCTTCATCCACTAGTTTCCCGGCCCACAGCTACCTCAAGCTGAGATCACAGGTACTCCCAAACCCCACTTCGTCATTCAAACCGTGAGCTCCCGCACTGGAGCGCTACCGTCGTGGAAGATCGTCTGATGATCGGAGACATTGTCCTTATGGAGCTCCATTATTTCGGCGTCAACAGCTGTCATGCTAGCGCCAGGGTGGTAGAAAAAAGATTTGAAGGAAGCGTTTGAAGGGGTCGTGCCGAAGGTAGTGGATAACATTCTTGTCCATATTGCAGAACAAGGAGAAGCAGGAGTAGAGCCAGTGATATTAATAGAAAGACCAATTCTTGACGTATAACTGCTCACATTGCCGATTTACCTTCTTCAGGTGATAAGCAAATACTTGGGTTCAGAACGTATGACAGAACTTTCCCGCCAACCTAATAATAACAGTCCGTTCATTGATTTCGAAAAATGGTCACTACATGGGACAACGTCAAGAACGCCAAAAATGTTCACTTAATTCTAATCCGAGCTCACACATCATCCAGCCGTGATAATGTGATCACCAGTGCCTAATGTGGTGCAATAGCACATACACAAATTGGAAGGCAGTTTATTGTAGAAAAAAAAAGAGAACTCTGATCCGACAAGTGTTCGTGCCACCGGGCATGACGGTGAGCACTGTGCTAACTCAGCTGATAAACTATATTCATAACCATTCTACAATGTACATTGTACACAAAGCAAAAACTACTGGATTGCAGCGGTATCCCAGTTAACCGGATGAGCCTATGAAGCCGGAGAGAGTGCCTCGACTCCGGGCAGAACTTTCCCTAAAAATAATAAGAGAGAATCAATATAGCAATAGCCTGATTACACGTAGCGAATACGACGCACCTTCCAGAAGCTCAAGACTGGCGCCCCCTCCTGTGGAAACATGGCTCACTTTGTCCTCGGTTTTGAATTTCTTACAGCAAGTCGCCGTGTCGCCACCACCTGGATTTTGATTTTTAGGAGAAAAATTATATAAAGGATGGATAGAACTAATCAACTGCATTCCAATACACGAAAATGACAACATCTGCAACTCACCTATGATAGTAATGGCACCATTTGTTGTAGCCTTGACGACGGCATCCATAAGAGCTTTCGTTCCGTGGGAGAACTTCTCAAATTCGAACACACCAGGAGGCCCATTCCATACGATCGTCCTAGCCCTGGCAACGGCCTCCGCAAATAACTCTTCGGTTTTTGGACCAATGTCTAGACCCATGTGACCTAAAACCAAGCGGAAAAGACAACGAAACAGCAGTAGTTTATTAGGGATTTTCAAAAGACCAACAAAATGTTATCATCCTAATGTTAGAAAACGCTGCTTTGTGACTACATTACTGGGATTTACTACTTGAACACACTAACATGCGCAAGTGGAGGAGCTATGCTCCGCCCCGTATACGCATTGAAATTTACTGCTCAAGCAGGGTCAAGCATCACATTAAGAAAAAAAATTAAGGAAAACTGGCCCGTCGATACGACCCCGCCCTAAGTGATTGTCAACACGACCCCCTCCTGTCCATTTACTGAATGAATAAGAGAATGCAACAGCGGTGCAAACCTCAAGAGACAAATAGGTGCTTCACCAGCATTGGAGCGAGCTCATTTCACTGGTTACTACCTCAGAGCTTTTAGAAAGGTTTAACTTCCTTCAGAAACAAAAGCGAAAGGCGCGAGTCGTGATCTCTGAAAAGTTTCACCCGACAGATACTGAGCTAGTCTCGAAAGAGTTCGTATAGCTTCGCATCGAAATAACGTTGAAACCATCACAGGGATGCGAGTTTTTAGTCTTTCAGCGACCATCACTTCGGTAATTCAGGATTGGGGATGAACCAGAATTGTGCTGAAAAGTAGAGGATTCCATATTACTCACCAACACAAAATCTTTTACATTAGCCCATTATTAAGAAAAATTCGCCTGGGAGCATTTTCTTTACAGAATAACGACAGAATTTCTTTACAAGCGAGTTTTCAACATTTTAGGGATCATTTTTCGGTTATACAGGACTCAGTGCAAACAAATACTAGAGTTCAAAGGTAGAAGATCTCTTTTTCCAACTCTTGCAAATCGTTCATAAAAACCTGTTATTCAGAAGAATCCGCTGCTACGGAATTTTCCCCAGCAACAAGGAAACTATTGTCTTCGTGCAAGCCGCGTGCACGGAGCGTGCAGTAGTTCTTCAAAAGGATATAACTTTGTCCACACATACCTTTTCGAAAAAAAAATATGAAGAACTACAAGATTCCCGCTTCTTAACTTTTATTTACCTCCTTCACAGCTTCGATCCCACCTAGAGAGCGTATAATATGAGGGTTCCCACTAAAATGGATCATTCACACCACCACATCATAGCTCCGATTTTAACCTCTACACCCACGCTGTCACAGCTCCGTTCACTAATGACTCCTCCAAATAAGATTCCTCATTTCAGCAAGCCAAATACGACATCTCTGTCGAGGACTCTCCAACGGATGCCTCAATCTCTACTTATCACGCTGACGACATTTCGAGCTACTGGTGGCTCATAATTTTTCGCACCTCTGGTTGTTCTCTACCGCTGAGTGCGCGTTTCGCTCCGGATCTTGGGGTACCAACGCAAAGGCTGCAAATCGAGGATAGCAGGGTGGACGCTATGGAGACGTCAATCGCATGCCAGTTACCCACCAGCCCCACTTTCGTGCGCTTTCGAGCGGAGGTACCACGTTACTGCATCTGCAAACATACTGATCTCGTCCATGGAAAGGACCGTCTTAAGAGGTGAGTGAACAGTCTGTCTCTAGGAAAAAAAACAAAAAGTTCGCAAACATTGTGGTGCATTTACACACACGATGAAAATGCAAGAATCAAACATACCAGCAGGGACTCCTTCTGCCAGAGTAGCAGTTTTAGCTGTCGCGTCCTCCGCAAATTTGTCAGCAACAACAAAGTCTACTGGCAAATGGATTTGGACGTTCTTCTCCTTAGCTTTGGCCAACAAGTCTTTTACAATCTTTGCACCCTTAGATAAGTCAAATAAGACCGAAAGTTAACAGATTATGGTAAAGTTGCCACAAACATAAGTGGTGTAATGTTCGCACACAAAATCCCTCTATTACCTCCTCATCAAACAAAGACTTTCCGATTTCAACATTCTGGTCAACTTTGAGGAATGTGAACGCCATACCACCACCAATAATCATCTCGTTAACCTGAAAGCACTCACACTGTTGTATGACCATGCACCAGACCGGCTCCAAACTGACCTTATCCAACATGTTTTTGATGAGCTGGATTTTGTCGGCAACTTTCGCACCACCCAGGATAGCTAAGAATGGTCTTGCTGGGTCAGAGAGGGCCTGAAATTACGAGCACCTCAATAGAATCCGCACGATGAGACAAGAGTAATGCCTGTACTTTTCCGAAGTAAACCAGCTCGTTTTTCATCAAGAAACCACATGCACGCGTATCCAGCTTCACGCCGACCATTGAACTGAAAAAAGGACATTGCCATACTACTAAAGAATATAGTGAGATTGAGATGATATCACAGAAATAGAAACCTGTGTGCTCTATGGGCTGTACCAAATGCGTCGTTAACATAAATGTCACCGAGCTTGGTTAGCGAGGCGCGGAACTTCTCAACGGCCTCAGGAGACGCTTTCAACTAAAAATCGAGTCCAAAAACGGAAATCGTTTTAAGGTCCACATCACACACCTTTTCGCCTTTTTCATTCGTACATTTGCCTTCTTCCTCGATGTAGAAACGCAAATTCTCAAGCAAGATGACCGATCCTGGAGCCGGATCAGCACAAGCCGCCTCCACTTCCGGACCTATGCAATCAGTAAGGAATTTCACGTCCCTAAAAAAGAGATAATTCTACTGTATGTGGGTACATCTCACGCACCATCAGAACATGGGAAACTGGTGAGCTTACTTTCCGAGAACTTTTTTTAGTTCGTCAGCAACAGGAGCCAGGGTGAACTTCGGGTTTTTCTTGCCATCGGGTCGTCCAAGATGTGACATTAAAACGACAGATTTTGCTCCATTGTCCAAGCAGTACTGCAGAAGTTTACTGTTTGAAGACAAAACAAATCACCTGCGAGGTACATCTTTGTCATAAGCGGGCATGGGGATCGAGGACCGTGGAAGAGCAGTTCCTCTATACTGCGCCTAAAAAGCAAGTTACGCGGCAGGCACGCCAGGCGGCGCCACGCGCAGTTCGGCGACGGGGTGAGGGGGGGAGGGGGAGGGGGGGGGGAGGGGAGGGGGGCGATATTGCACTTTTACTGCTTTGCTAGTTCCGGCTTACAAGTCTCACTCCTGTGAAACCTAAGAACTCCTGTGAACCACCAAGGTAAAACCTGCTCCTTCCCCCCCCCGTCGCTACCATATCCCGATGGCATCCGTACCAACCGGCGTCCGCACGACGCGTGTTGCGCACGGCGCTTCTGGCATTCCAGCAAGTCTCGCAGTCTGCGCTCTCGAATACAAATGAAACGCAAACTCCAGATGCGGATGACATAAGGCGTTGCTCATGCTGTAGATTCTGAACCTGATGACGAGGGCAAGAATTGAAGAGCAACTACATAAATGTAAATAAATGTAAATCAAATATACATCCGTGTTACTTTGTAAATGGGAAGTGATTCTGGCTCTAGTGTCATAAAAGGGGGTTTGAACTGGAGATATTCTGCAAGACAGCAGCATACAAGCGGAATTACATGTGCACTGTGTTGCCTGGAGCGTCGTGGGGTGATTCCCTGTCTCGTCTATGAGCTTGTCGACTCATTTGCAAGCCCAGGAGTTGTTCCGCTTAACATGGATGCGTTTTTGAGAAAATATGTCAGAGGCAGTCCCCTTCGCAAGAAAGACCGGTTTGTTTTCTCCATATCTGACGCAGGGCCGCTGAATTGTTCTTTGTTAGGGCGGGCATTAATCGGAACTGCATGTTCATTTTTACTGACCGCGCTCGCGCCCGCATAAGTAATTCTGCTCTCTTTTATTACATTTTACTCATTAGAAGCACTCAGCTGCAACTCCTCTCGCAAAGCAAAGCGCATTAAAATCACCAATGATGCAATTTTTTGGTGCAAAAGCTCGACTGCACTAAACGGTGCCCGCTGCCGTAATCCTAAATTCGTAAACAAAGTTCTTGGAAGTTTTTTTTGTTAAGAGTTTGTCGTCGGTGTTTTTGTTCTTTTTCATTTCCTTCTTTTTACACTGGAGGGATGTTTAGTAGTAGGAGATGCTAAAAAGCAATTCGTGAGCTAGGGGGCACTGACCGCAGACCGCAGGGCGGTGTGACTATCAGGGAGTCGGTTTTGTGTATGGTGTTCTTGAAGAACCTTATGTAGTGTAACTGGTGTACTATAGAGGTGAATGAAAGACTGCGCGAGAAGAAGCAGGATGGAAGAAGAATGAAGTTGGATGTGAATGAAGAATGAAAATAAACATAAACCCTATATAAACAAGAAGCTGAGCACAACAAAGAGTTTTCCCCTCCAGTGTGGTCTATGTACAGTAAACTGGTTCTTATTGCTTTCTTCTTTCTTCTTTGGGAAATTATCAGCCACTGTAGCCACTGTGGTTCATAATTGAGCAGCAACTACCCATGACACTAAATCGCGGGAACTGTCTTCAAAGAAGAGGACGCTCAGACCGTCTCAGGTCTCATGTTTTGTTGAAACGTTCGGCTTTTGAGGAAGATTGCGTGAGCAGTAAACGAGTTCAGCCCACATCATCATCTGCTTCAGAGTTAGCAATATGAATAACCCATCAGATGCCATCCAAATTA
Organism: Cooperia oncophora; assembly: GCA_036418165.1. Classification (NCBI taxonomy): domain Eukaryota; kingdom Metazoa; phylum Nematoda; class Chromadorea; order Rhabditida; family Trichostrongylidae; genus Cooperia; species Cooperia oncophora. The sequence continues at coordinate 180,346 of MU911918.1, read as the reverse complement.
GAAGTTTGCGTTTTAAACCCATTCGCAAGAGCAAATTATGAGACTCGGCAAAGTGCCAGAGGCTCAGGGCACGCCATTGCGTTGTGATCATTTTCCGCTAATTACGACCCCCCCCCCAGGATTAGGGTCTTAATACGACCCCCTGTCATGAGGGTACTAATGAAAGGAAGCATAATCAAACTCCGCTTATACTCTCACCTTAGTTACCTCGTTACGAAATACAAACATTTACTGTGCTCTTATTTGTGATGGAAGCGAAGCAACGAGCAAAAAACATGGCTATACTGGAAAGCGCTTATCACCAAAGCTATCCGTATGCGAAGTTAACGAGATAGATCACTGTAGTTCGCATTCAACAGAAATTTGCTAAACTCTCAAAAACAATAAGAGGGTTTTTCTAAAACGCGTGTTTTTGCCAAGCATACCAGGAAAGTTCATTGGACGTCAATTGGCATCACCTCTGCATTGCGCCATGCATAGCGCTTTCACGCAGAGCTATTGGGAAGGTGTAACTTCGCGAAAGAGCTTCCTTCGTGCAGGTAGATGTGTTTGCACGGTCAGAAAGGCTCGGAAGTGTATTTTTATCTGTTCACTAGTTCATGGCGGATATTCATTGGCGCGGAGGTGGTGTAGTGACAAGTGGCGCGCTTACCACTCGCGCGATGCCGGGTTCAAATCTAGGGTCGACTTTCGCCTAAGCCAACCAAGCCTTTTACCCTCCGGGGACGGTAAGATGGTACCAGATTCGCCTGGGAGGATAAAACACTGATTTGTACATCGCCTGGCCACCGCAAGTCATTCACTGTATAGGCCACTTCGCATTCAATGAGCCACTGCGATTCTGAATGGAAGTGGAATGCGTGCCGCATTCCACAAAGGGGTTGATCAACGGCGGAGACCTTATCCTTTATCTTTTATCATTAATTCACGACTCAATTTGGGATGCCATCATATTCCCTGTGATCGCCCGTTCCCCATTTCTGCGCTGATAGGTTGTGTGGTTCTGTTCAGAGGTCCTTCCTTCACATGGATAAGTCTTTCATCATTGAAGCTGAACGACAGCTGGGTATCGCTGCACCCTCACTACAGAAAGGTCCCCGCACTTACGACCCCGCGCTGTGCAGACGTCGGTCGATACAGATGCGATTGGGATGCGGTAGCGGTATGCAGCGTGTCTGCGGCGCGAGTTGGTTTGCAGGCAGCGTATGGAGGAATTATCTATGACACGGTCCTGGATCCCCATGCCCGTGCATATTCCGGTGGGGGAACCACTACTCCTCGACAGCTGGGGGCCTGTTAGCCCGCAAATGCCAAGAATGCACGTCACGTGTGAGCGTGCGTTTTGGCTATAACACTGAACCAAAAGGCATCAACAGGTACATAAAAGGGTGGCAAAATTACAGCGCTAAAGAGGAGGCAAAATGGATGGCATTCTCTCCATGTCTAGATAATAATTCGGAAAGTGTGTTGCTAGATATTGATCAGACTGCGAAAACTTATGTCACGTACCCTGAACTACAAAACCTATAGAGGAACCGCATGGCGTTAATGAGCCCTTGGAGTTCCGCCACGCACGCCACTTCCATTCCAGTGCCTTTTGAATGCACATCTGGTCTATACAAAAAAAATTTGGGACGAGCTGAAGCATAAACCAGTGTTTTAGCTTTCTAACTATGAGTGGTACCAATACATCAGCTCATAAGGATGAAGAACTTGATTCGCCTTGGCTATATCCGTTTCAGTTTTTGACCCCCGAACCAACTGCAGTAATGGAGGCACTTGTCACTGCCCCAACTTTGGGGGTGGGGACGGCACTCGAGTTTCGCTACCCTACGGCCTTGTGCACTTTTGAGCAGAAAAATGGTACGTTACTGCAGCTGCGGACCGATTCTCGCGTGTGCCAAGGACCGTCCTAGGTGGTGAAGGTAGTTTGTTTTCAACAATGGTGTTTCCGACGCGATTTTGATAGAGGTGAGGGCTATTTTTGTCAATTCCCGTCAACCTAATAAGATAACCATGAGGCGGAAGTGTGCAGGAGCAAGTGGTACGCTTACTAAGCGTGGTCCGTAGATCCCCACTAGAATAACTATGTTTTCTACACCCGGAGAAGGCAGGTTAGAAGTAGATTTGTATTGGAGCATGAAAACACTGGCTTGAACATCGCCACGAGGTCATTGTATAAGCCACATCGCATTCGGTAAGCCACTACAGTATTCTGAATGAAAGTAGAAGTGGCGCATCGACTACACTCAATCAGCGACTGTTCATTGCGCAACGGTTGAAATGTTCCAACAATCCTAGGCTATTTGGCTTGCTTTCAGATGAAGTGCTTTCTCAAAGGAAACGAAATTACTGCCGCTACACGGGTTGTTCATGTCTGACGATGCCCCTGAACAGCATCGGTGTCCTATGTTCTATGCTTGATCGTGGACATATTAGCAGATTGGGGACTCAGGTGTAACAAGAAATCTACTGAGGTCAGTAAACCGGTCCACAGCCTATCGAAATGAAATCTGTCCCATTTTAATGTATCACATCGCTCGTACCATCGACCATGATTCTATGAAAATGCCTTGCACGTTGGAGAAAAGCGCGGTGTTATCTCTCTAACATTTGCTTATAACTCTCTTTTGATTTAGGGTAGTAATGGTGGAATGATAGCCGAATTTTCATCTCAGCCCCTCACCCCTTTCTCCCTAGCTGAGCTCTGAGCAAGCTCTTTGAGGTCGTGGCGCCCACTTTCATAACGTTTTGTGCGTGCTGTAGAGGCTCATACTAGGACCACAGAAATGTAGTTCATTTTCGCTGCACACTTTTATGGGAGCCGAAGAAAGGCTACAGCGAGTAACAAACTGGTTCGAAAATGGGCTCCACGACCTGAAAGTCTATTGTGAGTGACTTGCCCTCACAACCATTCGCAAAATTGCAATGCTTCCTTCAGACTGCTTTTTCTGAAAAATTCAGCCGTAAAACCGCTGAAAAGCGTACCTTTATCGTTGGCAGCGCCGCAACGATACGCTGATTGTTAGTGATTTTTCCATCTTTTTGTGGAACGTTGAAATCTACTCGAATCAGCACTCGTTTGCCCTTCACATCAACCTGAAAATGCATTCCGATGAACGTTTAATACCTACCAATAACAAAGACAGCAGGTTTATTATGTCGTTCAAAAAAGGGACTGCCTTTTCATTAAGACTGCGTTCATACTCTGCAGCGAGAGAATCGAAGATTCGTGAAATTCTTTGAAGGAGAGTGTGTGAAAAAAGTGTAGGTACCGAGCTCACATCTTCGGAGATCAGAGAATCTACGTTCCGGGACAATAAGAGAACCGGCGTTTTAGAAAAATGGACACAAGTGAGGATGAGAATGAGTCGCCATTGAAAGTAGGAGAGCAGCAAACGTCTGAGCTTTAAGGCGTCAAAAAATAGCAACGTCTGCAAATCTACGTTTCGGGACAAAAAGAGAATCGACATGCAAGGAAAATGTGTGCAAAGGAGTAATACGGACTGGAAGTTAGACGTCTACTACTCCCCTACTCTCTCACTGGCGCTGGTCAAACTTATCTACTCTTCGCGAATACTCCTAAAACTTCGACTCTTCTGTTGTGCTGAAGATTCTGGAACGGTACTACACTTCTCTGATCAAACATTCTCCCAAACATGGATCTCACAGTTCCCATTGTCTTCCACAATATATAAACACGGAATTGTTGAAATGAAACACTTGGTAAGCTTCAGTGACGACCGAAGGAACATTATCCGCATTCAGTCACATACTATCAATCTCGAATTCAATATAAGGAGTCCGTAGTGAAGGTGTATGTGTTCTTTAGAGAAACATAAATATCGAACGAACACTGCGAGACAGTGGGTGGCGCACTTTACATTGGCCCAGTTTAAAGGCACTTGGTACGATAAACCCCCAAGAAAAGTAGTATTAATACGCCTGGCAGGGCAGAATTCCGCGACTCCGAGCAGGCGCTGCATAGCGCCTTTTCTAAGGAAGGTGCCCTTGTTAGGGCCCTATCAAGCCACAACATACCGACCCGAACGCCCACCATCCCCGCTCGCGCACAAATGGGCGACCGTTCCTGACGCTCATATCGGTTCATTTGCTAAGCAAATTGTGAAGCGAAGGGGTCGGTATGAAGCGGCTGTGATGCTGCGTGGATATATGAGTAAACACACGCATCTGCAGCTTCGGTAGCGGTTATAGGCAAGATGCCTACGGCAAACTCGTCCAAAATTGATTTCCTAGTCACTGAGAACGAAGCCTTTTTCTTCGCAGGATTTTGACCGTTCCACTCTGTTCTTTGGCCATTTCCCACTTTGTAGGGCCCTAGTAGCATTTTAGGCCGAGTACCAAATCATCGTGCCAACTGCCTTCAAAACAATCTGGACTCTCACGTCCAAGAACGGTCCTCACTTACTGGAGAGGCGAACGGGTTCGCAGCTGCATAGCGTGCCACTTTCTCCGCTCAGAGGTGCACAGGAAGGGGACTGTAGGGCGGTGATACCCTAGAGCCGTCTAAATACTCCGTTAACCTATCCTTGTTGCAGCACTTACCTTGGTGCCAGAGTCCATTCAGTATAGAGAATAATCAGAGTAACAGCACGCAGTTGAGTAGCACGTTTGGCTATGGTCAGGTGTGTGGTTAGCCGAGCAGAGTATGAAGACGATGTCCGTTATCACTACCCTCGAACCCTGTTCCCGTGCACTTTTCACCAAAGAAAGTGGCCTTGCTGCAATTGCGGACCCATCCTTCCCACAAACGACAGGGACCAGGATCCACGGATGAGTGTATAGTTTCTCTTTGATAACAGCGTGTATTAACATCAGCCCTTGCAATGGAATTTCAAAGCTTCCCATTGTAAGGACTAATGTTGTGATTGTCTGGACAACGGATCTTCTCCATTGCTCTATAGGTATTCATTGGGGTAAAATAACTGCTGTAAAGCTTTCACGTCATACAGTACGTAGGTTCTATAATGAATCTAAAGCCATGAAAATCTGGACTGGACTATTGACAAGACGGGAGCTTTTGACGGACTTTTCTAATTTTCTTGGTCCTCTCGCAACAGATACTAGAAGAAGCAACACATCTTAGCAGCAGAAAGATAATGATAAGGGCTTGTTTTCATATCACGACATGGTTCCGGATCTAATCTATTTTTTACCCAACTGACTCTTCGAGAATCCCTGGAGGACCCACTCATGCACTTATACAATGTAAATGGGCCCACGCATTCTGACTTCGCAACCAGTTCATTTGGGTTGCCACCGGTGTTCCTCCCAGTCACACACGGCGCTAAGCTCTGGCTCGTCGTCGTCTCTATCCTCAGAGTTCTGCGAGGTATGATGTTTTTTTGTTTTTTTTTTGTCCATGTTTTTTTTACTCGACCGAACTGGATATTTGGCTACTCATGCACCCAACAATCGTCCTATAAGCTCAATAATTCTGTGAACTACACTGCAATGTGGTCGCATCCGAAGTAGGGACTATCATAAAGTACACCGTAACATCACATCCTGGAAATCTGAACACGTGTCAGCGTATAAGCGGCTACAACCAATCATATTTAGATACAGTGGAGGATACCAACGAAAATAAACTTTGGTAATCCGGCGACTCGTTGTGAAAGACGTTAGAAATTGCTCCAAAATGTAAGCGACGGATCAATCTTACGCAATCGCTCTTACGGATGCTTCATATGCTGTGTTCCTCCTTACAATTGGCGGAAGGAGCCGCTCCTGCGTATTCATATATTGCGTGTCTACTAGCGTTAGAATCAATACATGCAGACGAAAAGACCGCGATGCGCAGGCGCCCGTCGTGCATTTGTGATTCCCAGAGAGGATGAAGGGGCGTATTTCGTTGTTTGGAGGGAGGGCGGCCCATAGTTGCCTCCGAGGAAAACGTTTTGTTGTTGTTTACCCTTTTCAGTTTTTCCTGTGTCAAAAGCGTTATATATGCTCTTTTTGCCCAGCAGCAGTTCTCTAAAGTAAGGCAGAGTCACGAAAAAAAAAATTTGGAAAAGTGGTAGAAAATAGGTGTATTGAGGAAGATGGTAGATAGAATGAGGGATGGGGAAGGTGGGAGAAGGTTAACCAGCGGGCGAGAAATTCTGGCAGGGATGGTCGTATTTACGAAAATTCAGCCCAAAATTGGCCGTACCAGAACGTGCGGCGAAGAGTGAGAATGCAGGCCGCCACGTGTCCGGGGCAACATCGATTAGATACATTTTGGCATTGTGTATAGTGCTCACATGCTTGTTGAGTGTAACCTGTACTACACAAAATGGAACAAGCTGGTTCCTGAGAAAACAAATTTCCTTATGAGCACCACCCTGGCATCGGGGCGGAACATAGACAATGAAGTGTAGCAGGGGTAAACACGTAGTCGAATCCAGACAATGGGAAATGCCCAGAGAAACCTAGCTGAGACAATAGAAAAACTACAAAAAACTAAGATGAAACAAAAACTATAAACCAGCTGCAAAATGAGTAACGGAACAATAAAGCTACACACCCGCTAAATAAAACACAAACAGAATCCAACCGAGCAAAAAAATGTAGACCCGTCGTTGTACACTATAAAAGAACATCTTGATGATGAACCAGACTCAGAATAACATAGAGCAAAAGCAGAGAAAACGCGCGCGTCTCTCGCTGAAAGACCGTACAACAACAAGAGAAAACCAATATAAGGCCTCAAAAAAGATCTCAAGTAAGAGCACAGACAGTAACAAGTCTAAGGAGAGAGCGGCACGAATCTGAATCGAAACTCAAAACACATTCGCTCCTAGATGGTGCACAAAAGCCGAGCTGGTGAAAAACCGAGTGACCGCAACGGGGCAACAATGTTTACAGCTACTAACACTGGTGAAGTAATTGAATAAGGGAAAGAACTTCCAAGTGCCCATCGCGCCAACCGTAATAACTGGAAATGCAAAGTCCGTGTGCCGAGACATCCAGAGAAGGCCCGCACGGCAGAAGGAAAGCAGACACCAGAGCAAAGTGCAACACCTAGCAGTAGCTAAGCACCAGTACATGGATTACACCTCTTAAATAAGAATTCATTTTTAACATAGACAGATAGAAAGAGCGTTTTCACATGAGTTCCAAATCCCAGCTGATTATGAAATGCCAAAAAAAGGAGATGAAAAAGCAGTTAAAGCCTGAAAGCCCAACTTGCTGGAAAATGACCAACGAGCCCGCCCGGGACCAATGCCCAAAAAGTCTGAACATACAGATCAAGCACACCCGCCGCCACGACCCCTCCACCGCCGGCGCGCTAGCTCTCTCAAAAAAGCCATAAGCCAAGGCCACAAAGAACACTAAGCGCAGTTGTCACCAAAAAAAAGAAAAAAAATAAGATAGCAAAAAAAAAGAAAAAGAAAAAAGCACACTTATCGTTGATTTTGAGATTCATGATAACCACTAGGGCTGTTGCAGAACCTATTAGCACCGCTTCCCTTGGAGCTAAGGAGTATGAATTTTTTTGTGTACTATGAAACGCTCACGTATGAGAGTAGCAAACCATTATTGGGCGTAAACCAACTCTGTTCAAGGACTCTATATATAACCATCTCGGAAGATGAAGGACCAAAAAGGCCGACAGCGGGTGTCTTTAGTATCTCCGAAGTAAAAAGCGACTGGGATACGTTCCCATAAATGCATCTTCAACCCCCACACGACCCTCTAACCGAATCAATCCAAATAATCAACAACCACCCGCGCGCAAAACTCAAAACTATCTCTTGAGAAGCGAGACAGTCAACGAAAGAAAAGACCGGAATCGGGACATAACCACAACGCCGAAACGAAAGTAGGCAGCAATGGCAAGAACGACAAATACAAACAAGAAGAAAGGTGGCAATTAATCAACCGCTGGACAAAAGACGAGAGTGGAAAACCTCATAACAAACAAACTTACACCAAGGCATCAACAAAATCAATAACCTCTCACATTCCTGACACTAAGTGAAAAACATTGGTGACTGGCCTAACAATAACTATACTACAAAACGGGTACCCAATACTTTAACATTTGACAAAACGGTACATTAAATAGCCCGTGAAATAAACACAAGGGAAAATAAATGCTAAAATAACAACACCAAACTTCAACCAAGACACAAAGTATCAGCCCCCACGCAACGCCAAAGCTCACAAACCATATCGTACGGTGATCCATAAAGTATTAGTCCCAGGCTGTGGACGGCAAACCCCACAGGTCAAACCGGAAAATAATAGCCCGAAAGAAAAATTCTTCGATACTGGCCGGGCTGGGGTGAAACCGACCTCAATGAAAAGTGCCCTATCAGGCACTCGCACATAGCGGTACCACAGCATCCGCTAGTTCCACGTAACTGACACAACATAGAAGTCTCCTGCATCGCGCAATCGCCCAACTTTGAAGGACCTAAACTCCAAAGTCGAGTGACTCGCACCAAAGCATACTATATGCAGCACCAGACACCTTTCACTTAAGTCGTGGTCAGGCAACTGAGTCCAACCAGGTAAAGTTACTATTACGCAACGAACCGGGTACGCCTACTTATGCAAGTCGTTACTCTATTACTAACACATAAATGTTACAAGGATTTTTTTTCGTTCACTTCGTAATTCTTAACACTTACTCCTGGTTTCAACAACATGAGGTTTCACCCTTGAGCTATGGTTTCGTGGCTACCTTTACTTCGCTCTCGACTATCAACTAGCGCTGTAGCTAAAGCATACTTTTGTGTGCAACACCCGGAGCCCTCAGCGATCGGAGCTAGCTGATTTGAAGAACATCATATCCTCTGAGTACTGCTGAAACCTCTCAGTTGTATGTCCTTCCCTCCAGGTTGTTCACAAAGATAGCTCCACAATTTACGCGAAGATCTGAGCGACCCAGCAAATCGTCACCGAAGCGCTCTTCAGTTCATTCGCAGTCGTCACTGAAACCTATTACCACCTTATGCCTACTCTACCACTGCGGCGTGTTGTTTCCCCATGCAGCCCAGCGTGCAGATGTAGAACGCTTCAAATGGTACTCACTAGTGTTGCATAAAGGATAAAAAGGATAAAGTCTTCGCCGTTGATCAATCCCTTTGTGGGATGCGGCACGCATTCTACTCCCATTCAGAATCGTAGTGGCTTATTGAATGCGATGTGGCCTATACAATGACTTGCGGTGGCTAGCCGATGTACAAGTCAGTGTTTTATCCTCCCAGACGAATCTAGTACCAGTTTACCGTCCCCGGAGGGTAGAAGGCTTGGTTGGCCTGGGATGGAGTCGACCCGGGACTTGAACCCGGCGCCGCACGAGTGGTAAGCGCGCCACTTGTCACTACCTCCGCCTCAATGTTGCATATGAAAGAAAATTAATATAACATGCCCTTTGCTGTTGCTCATCCCAACTATGTAACTGTCTGCTCTTCAACGGAGACCATTTAGTCCAGTGGTTGGAAATAATGTCACCACGTAATAGATAAGGAAATAGTAATGAGTTCTATTTTAATTGTTGACAGCATGACAATTGAGCCGTTCGATGATATTGCTTTCGTGAGTGGCGTGGCAGGCTCTGGAAAGGGAAACCCCGTTGAAAATTATCCTCCCCCTTATCGAAGCGTATCAGCTGCTAGCAGTTTCTGTAACCAACCAATATGTTAACCCTATATCATACTTTGGAACCAACGTTCCACCGCTGCTGGGACTGGCGATGAATTTCGTTCGAGAATTATAGTAGGTGTCATATATACCTGAGCTCATTTTGCAGGATTATAAATCAGTTCACAAGAAACCATGCATTTAGATATTCCTTTAGTCTTACTAAAAAATCAACCGGCACAAATCACGTAGAGAAAGAGACATGAGGTTCCCCTCTCATCGAGCAGCTGTCGCAATCTGCGTGGCATTTTCTTACCGAAAAATAACAGCATCACCAAAGCGATAATGGAACTTCACACCACAACTTTTCAAAGAAGCAGAGTCAATCTTTACACACAACTTGCCACTGGACTACTGTGCAAATCTATAGACACATCCCGTAAGGCAAGCACCCTATTCCACTGTGCTTAGATAGAGAATAGTCTAAAGTACACCACACACTACGGCTAGCGTGCGGAAAAAGAACAATTATTAAAAAGGGAACCTTGTTTATACCACTGCTGTATCAGATTGGTGACGATGAACGGCGCATTCAGTATCAGCATCTCTAAGGGATATCGATTCGTGCAGATCAGAAGCTGAACACAGCCACAATGACGCGGCCACACAACGCTGAACGAAGAACACATCTGCCGATTGCATCATGCTCCTCATAGAGTGTACGCGTGATGTGCGACAAAGGAATGGAACGAAGGAAAACTAGAAGTTAATAATGAGAAATGAAAGGGTAAGCAGAAGTAGTTTTACAAACAGCGACAACACTACTGCCATCATACTCGCTGCAGTGTAGGCCCAATCAATGCGCTCTCTAGCTCTAACGCACTCTCGCTGCTTTGCCCTCCAACAAAAAACAACATGAAAATAGCCGTCAAACATCCTGGGCACACGTTACGTGCGAATCGACGTCGTTGTCCCCTTCTCTCGTCAGTTGAAACCTCAAAATCACACTTTCATGAGGAATTCAAATGCGAGCATGGATGACAACTAGTGCGCCTCAGCATACGGGACCAAACGTGATTTCCAATTATAATTATCTTCTTCAGTCGAGGGCACTACAATCCCCAAGCATTGAAATAATTTGTTTTTTTCACATTATATGGCCAATCAAAATGTATGCATTGGCGAGTCTAATACTAAAATACTACTGTGTTACTGATCCGAAAGAAGAGGAGTTTTGAGGATTGTTGTACCGTAAGTGGTTCTTTGGATCGAAGCACTGGTCACGACCATTTTTGTTAGAAAGTAGCAGTAGGAGTTGCGCGCAATCAAGATGATCTCAAAGCTATCGCAACATCACTTACCGATTCTCTTGAGGACACACAATCCGAAAAATACAGACTGCTGGGCATGTTCTTTCATCAGCCACTTCCAACGAGACTCTTCCTGTCTCGTTTACCCACGATTGCAAGAGGTACACTTAATTACGTATAACCTAATCGTCAATATCCCTGCGCTATTCATGTTGAAAGGAACATTTTCAACTCGACTCGGTTGCATCAGCTCTGGATGAAACTAATGTCCAGTGCAAAAGTTGATCCTTCCAGTGCAAAAGTTGATCCTGGAACCCGAATCCACATACCCCGGAAAGCAGTCATAGGACCACCCTTAACTCCTAGTTAAGTCCGCATTTTGTGATAACTTTCGTAGCACGCATTGCGGCGTAAACAGCAGTTATCAAATAAGGCCGCGTTCGTGAAGAAATTCAGAAATGCGGAAAATGCAGAAGTGCGGAATGTGCAGAAGTGCGGAATCTGCCCAGAAATGCGAAAGGGTGTGGGAAACATCACATACGTTCCGGTTGCTTTTCTGCACATTCCCGCCCTTCGGCATTTCTGCAGTTTCCGCATTTCTTCACTTTCGGCCTTTCTGCATTTCTTCAAATCGATACGTATGTGATGCTTTTCGTCATTTCTGCACTTTCCACGTCTGCAGTTTCGGCTTTTCTGCATTTCTCAAGTCGATACGCGTATCTATTGCTTTTCTGCAGATTGCGCACTTCTGCACTCCGCACTTCTGCATTCCGCATTTCTGCATTTCTTCACGAACGCAAGCTATGAACGCGGCCTAAAGTGGAAAGCTTATGGTGCCCTTAATTCCAAGGCGAATGTTTTCTACTTAACGGACGTGATATTCGCACCCTGGAAGTCATTCATTCCCCGTGACAAAACTTCAGCGGTTCTGGCGCTTTATGATGGCTTGGCGCCAGAGGCGTGAAGCAAGCTACAGGCGTTTCCTCGTTGAACGAGTGTGATGATTTTATCCAGAGGGTTAAATTAACCCCGGAAACAACTTCCTGGCCAAACTGAGATTCTGGGCTACACTTCAAACTAATAGGTAGTGATTGTCGCAGGGGGTAGATAGTGACCAATTCTATAATTGATCTGCCACGTCAGATACTCGACTTGCTCGCTCTATCGGGTCTTTGAATCGGAAGATGAGAGTACGAACCCTTATCGGAGACAGACTAAAAGGAGAGTACGAACCCTTATCCGGAGACAGACTAAAAGTTTTCATATCAACGGGAAGCAAATTCTAAAGCTACTGGCTTCGCAACGAGACCAGTACCACGAGGCCACGATGGCACTGGCGTTCCATCGTTAAGCAATGCTCATACAGTAACACTGCATTTACAAGGGTGACGGATAATTGGTACGATCACACCTAATTAAGATGTAGCTCGCACCTGGCAGCGAGACAACTTTAATGAGGTGCGAAAACTTGGTGCCTCACTGCGAAGTGACCTCATTAAGGAGCGAGGGCTGAGAGGTCATCTTGTTATCCACATGTTTTCATAATAAGTAAGTAATGATCAATAAAATGAGGGACAAGGTTAATGAAATATGGTAGGGTTACTCTTTCCTACGCAATAATACGCCATTTAAGCCCTCAATCTATATTCTAATAGTTCACGAATCGGTCCCACTTAATTACTGCGCTCTCGATAGACTACTGAGAAAACTCTTGCTGAAAGTTGGGCCACGGGTTGACCCGATGCCCTGTTCGAGAGCCGGCACTCACGTCTGACCATGGCGCAACTTACCGCTCACTTGGCGCAGATTTTTTGCACTGAAATCGTTGTTAACATCACGCAGACCAGTTCAGCGCCATGCTGGCGCGAAATGGTGTCGGTAGCAGAAATAAGTGTTAGATTGGGGCCATCACTTACCCTTGTATACAGATTTTCAAGAAAGAAAAGGTTTTTTTTGTGATAGTGACTAGACTGGCAATGGCACCCCAACTCGCATCTCGTATAGGTCATCGGCAAAACCAGCCTTCGCAGAATTCCCTTCTCAAATTCGGTATGATTTCAAAGAAAATCATGTTTGTCCCATGGTACGTGTACGAGCATCCTGGGCATTTCTCGGCTCCCATCGTATAAGCTTCTATCAAGAAACTGGTTAACTCCAGCCGTAACCCTTGCAACGGAACCTGTTTCATTGAAAAAGTAAATAGTTAATAGATGTAACAGTTAATAGATGTAACACAGGATGAGCGCTAGCCCGATTTGATCGCGAATTCGTAGAGCACGAATGTTCGCGCGCATTCACAGAGGATGACTGATCGCGCGGGATCGCGCCTTCAAAAGGGGGCGAGCCCTCACTCGCGAGATCCGTTCTCCATTGTAGCCTTTTTTTTGATTATTGTTGTTAGTTTTTTTGTAAAATGAATTCTTTTCTTTACTGTGTTCGAGTAACCATCTTACATGGGGGCCAAGCCGGCTCGAGCTCAGTGAAAAAAAGAACTAGTCAGCTATCGACCCAAAAGTGGTCAGCAGCCGAGCAATCAAAGACCCAGAAGTGGTCAGTAATCAGAGTGACCAGCGATCCAGAAGTGGTCAGGCTGCGCAAATAACTGTCTAGAAGCGGACACCGCGGTCACTAGCTATCCCGTTGATCACTGAACTAACGTCGTTCGATATTACACAGTTGCACAACAGCATCTGTATACAAGGCTATTAAGCAAGTGTTTGCAGAGAAAAAAAAGCAAGCTAGCATGTCGGACGACGAAGATTCACAGAACAGCGCGGACCGGATGGTGAACGTCGACCCTAATGTCCCGGAAGAAGCCACTTTGCTGAGCCCAGTGGTAAGCACATTTGAAAGAGCTTTAGAAAGGGTAAAGTCTGAGTTGCGGGAAGTGAGAACTGTCGCAGATGATGCGATGAGCACTGCATTCAGAACAAATAGCGAAGTACGAGAAAGAGTATATAGCGCCATAAACGAGCAAGTCCAATTAGCGGAGTTCAACTAGACATTGTTAGAGCTCTAGCGCTAAAAAATAAGCAAGCATTAGGCCGCGAGAGCAAAGTAGTCGCGCTACTTTGTGATCTCTACGGCTGCGATGCTAATCAAGTGGTCCATCACGCAATCAAGCAGGAAGAAACGATAGAGATGTTGCAGGCACAACTTTTGTGATCGAAAGCGGCGAACCGTGAGAAATTCAAAGAAAGGAGGCGGATGATTCTGGCGGGCCAAGAGCCCATGGAAAGTGAGTTAAACGGACAAAATACTTGCAATGACATATATAATACTGAAGATATTCAGCAGACGCCGCGCATGACATCAAAAACGATGGGATCTTCGTCAAACGGGCAGCAAGGTCAGTTCCACTCAATTAGAACTAGCAGTTCAAGCAGTGGCGAATCAGAATTGTCTTTGCAAAGCGAGTTGAGCACAGCACGCCTCATGAACAAGTACATGCGAGCGGCTGCTATACCTGATGTCAAACCATTCGCAAATCGCAAATTAGAAAAGTTCAGAATTCTTAAGACAGTTTAGGTTAAAATACCCAGAGACAACATGGCGAGATAGTGAAAGGCGTGATATCTTGGTAGGCCTATTAGAGGGGGAAGCAAAAATGCACTATAAAACCCTCCCAAAGGATGCCCAAAACGGGTCGTTACAAACGTTAATAGAAGGAATGAAGAGAAGGCTGAAAGTAGACGGGCCGGAAGAGCAACCCAAAGTTAACGTTTCCAACTCTAGGCAGAACTGTAATACTGACTGATCTCCTTTTTTCGTATTGTTCGGAGCTTTCCATGAGCTCGAACAATAGCTCCGAACAATACGAAAAAAGGAGATCAGTCAGTATTACAGTTCTGCCTAGAGTTGGAAACGTTATCGTGTAAAGCGTAACCAAATGCTGATGATCACACCTTATCGCTCATGCGGGCAGAGATTCTGCAAGAGCAATTGAGCCATTGGACAGAAGCAATACAGCTTCTAGAAATACTGAGACGGAAACCATTGGAAGGTCTGCGAGAAAATGAGGGAAAACGCGTTGAGAATTGAGCGATTGAGGGAAAACAGTTCGCGCGGCAGGCGCATAGGCCCCACTGGGATTTCAGTGCGAAGGGCCCCAAGACATGGACCCTCTTATGCGCACACGTACCACTTCCTGATGTCAACCGATGCACCAGGGAACAGGATGGACTTCTTGGGCTGTGTGCAGCTGAATCTAGGCCTTGAAGACAGCGGAGAGCACCCCAGTAAGGGCGTATGTCAAGAAGTTAAATGATAACCTCATCCTATTAGGTACCAATGTTCTGCGGACCCTAGGCATCCACACTGGAATTGATCGATGCACAAGCACGGAGGATGAGATATCTACTACAAGAAGGGGTTGGCCAAGAAACGGGTCAACCAATACAAGGAGACGCTACGCCAGTCAGGCAAAGATCATCTACAGGAACACCTAGAAAAAAAGAGCAACGTGGTGGCAGTTGATGAAGAAGGTCAGAAAGAGTCGCGTGGAAGCGGAGGAATCTTCGCAGGCAGGAACAGAAAAACGTTCTAGAGAAGCCACCGTAGTAAAACGGGTATACGTCAGTCCAGGACAATGCGCACTCATCCAGGTGCCAAGGAAATGGCCAGCAAGGGACGCAGCACTTTGTTCAGTCAACGCAAACATTCCGACAGGTGTATGCAAATTCTCACAAAAGGGCACCACGGAAGTACCTGTACTCAACCCTACATCACAGCCCATGATCTTTCAAAGAGGGACAAAAGAACGGAGTCTGGGAAGAAGTTGACTGGATACAAGCGGCAACAAGAGCCATAGAATCGGACATGTTGAAGTACGTAAGGATCGCAACACGGATCCGAACGGATTGCTACCTTGCGGGACCAGTTGCAAAAATTGCAGGCGCGGGCACTTCTCAGAACTCTTGCTAGAATTGGTCAAAAATTTTCATGATGGTGTTTGCCGTTACAGACAAAGAGCTAACACAGACAGACCTGATCGAACATAACATCGACACAGGAGACACAAAAGTGATCAAGCAGAGGACTAGGCCAGTACCACAAGGAGTGCGATCAGAGCCTCAAGAGCATCCTGAAGACCTAGAGAAAGAAGGATTATAAAGAAATCAACATCGAGTGAGCTTCGCCGATAGTGTTAGTTCAGAAAAAAGACCAAACGTTGCGAATGTGCATAGACTATAGAGCACTGAACAAGCGCACAAAGCAGGACTCTTATCCGTTGCCAGATCACGGACACTCTTCTGCAAAGTCTCGGAGGGAAAAAGTTCTTTAGTACATTAGATATGGCTTCCGGATACTGGCAAGTAAAACTAGCGAAGATGCTCAACAGAAAAGCGCATTCACAACCCCCGAGGGACTGTATGAGTTTTTGGTACTGCCGTTTGCCTGTGCACCTCTCCGGCAGTATTTCAGCGCCTTATGGACCGAGTACTCGGAGACCTAAAAGGAGAAGAAGTACTCGTCTACATCGACGATATTCTCTTGCCACAGACACGAAGAGCGGCACTTACAAATACTTGCAAAGTCTTCGAGGCATTCAGGAAAGCAAACCTGAGGCTCAATCCACAAAAGTGCTTACTGATGGAACAGCAATTGTCCTTCCTTGGACATGTCATCAGTGAAAAAGCGGTAAACATGGACCCGATAGGCGGTGAAGATTCTCGACTATCCCAAACCTGGCCCACCCTAGCAGAGAGCAGAACCTTCCTAGGACTCTGGCGATATTACAGGAAATTCGTTCTACTATTCTCTGATCGCAAAGCCTCTTTCGATCTTACAAGCTCTCGAGCGCCGTATAAGTGGAACACTGAGCAGGATCTGCGCAACTGCCTCAGCAGCGTGCTAGGACAGCCAGATATAGAAAAAGCCAAGTCAGGAGAAAAACCATATATAATCTACAGATGCAAGTACCATTGGGATTGGAGCTGTATTGTGCCAGGAGGGTGCAGAAAACCTCTTAACATCCCCTGTACTTTGCTTCGAAAAAACTATCGAAAGCAGAGCAGCGTTACCATATACGGATATCGAGGCTCTTGCTATAGTATATGCAATTGAAAAAGTTCCATTTCTTATTTGGAGTAAAAACAATCGTTACGGATCATCAACCACTGACAACATTGTTCAAAAGAAGCACAATGTGTCAACACGCGTCATTTGGTGGGCCTTGGAACTACAGGCATATATACCATCACCTTAAATCGGACACTTTTCAAACCAAATCGGACACTTTTCAAACAAATCGGACACTTTTCAAACCAAAATCGGACACTTTTCAAATAAAATCGGACACTTCTCAAACCAAATCGGACACTTTTCAAACCAAATCGGACACTTTTCAAAATCGACACTTCTCAAATCAAATCGGACACTTTTCAAACCGAATCGGACACCTTTCAAAGCAAATCGGACACTTTTCAAATAAAATCGGACACTTTTCAAACCAATCGGACTTTTTTCAAACCAAATCGACACTTTTTCAAACCAATCGGACACTTTTCAAATTAGGACACTTTTCATCCACACACCACAAATCGGACACTTTTCAAATAGGACACTTTCAAATCAAATCGGACACTTTTCAAACCAAATCGGACACTTTCGAAGCAAATCGGACACACCCCTACAATTAGGTGGTTGGTAACTAGACCACACCAGGAACTGTTGCAATCCCCGCCCCATTATCCCGCCCACTTCTCAGCGCAGACAGGGTTTTCCGAGATGCTTCATGAAATCTGCTCCCCGACTTTTTTTCGTTTTGCCCTTTGCACACACACTACAACTAAAAAGATTGATACCTGAACAGATCTGACTCCGCCAATTAACAGTGAAGTTACGTAAGTTCTGAATTTTTATAACTTTTTTCGACGCAGCTCTTTTCACATCAGTCTTCACAAGACCGAATAACCATGCACAGCACACCAGGCCCCGTCCATCTGACCCCGCCCACTTGCGTTTATCGCGGAATTTTGATTTTTCTTCCGGATTTTCGCTTTTTTAGGCTTTAGCGATTGGCTCCGCCACCAATGGAAGCTCCGCCCACTATAAGTTCTCTTTTTTTCCGGAACGGAAGACACTCACGGAAGACACTGTTCATCCTCTCTATCTACAATTCATCTGCAATGAGAATCAGCTTGTCAAACCACCCGGAGACTATAAGGGATACCGTATCGGTTCAAGTGCCCGCTCGTCGAAGAAGAGATGGCAAGGAAGCTGTCAAATGTGCTGCACGACCTGCCTGAAACGATGAGAGACATTAACTTCAACATCACGGCACGACTTGTAGAACTTATCACCATCTGGATGAGGGAAGACTGGTCGGACGACCATAAACTCTTCATGATGGCAAAACACAATGCAAGAACAAAAATTTCAGGGGAAGCTCTGGCATTAGCACTGCTATACTTTGAGAAAAAATGTCTGCACATTCAGCTCAGCTTGGAAAACCCGAGCCCCAAAGATGTTTATCACGAAGCGATCCAGTGTGATGAAAGCACTTTTCGAGTTAGTGGAATGGTGCAAGCTGCTCTGAAGCTGATAGCAGGAAAAGAATGGAAGGAGCCATACAAAAAGAAGAGAAGGCAGCAATACCTTCTAACACCACAATACCTGTCGAAGGTCCACACAATGCTGGAAAATACTATCACTGTATCGCGTACGACATCAAGGATTTACCGAAGATAGCTATTTTCCGATGTCCTTCTGATAGTTGGAGCCGAAGAAACCGACGCCAACGACGTGACCAACGAATTAGTGCCACGGTTGGAAAACAAGGCAACAGATGACATACAAGTCGCCATTGGCATAGCCCCTATGGAGCACCAGACGCATGAACATGAAAGAAATGGACACGCACATACGAGTCTATGGAAGTTGCAGTATACAACCTCAGAAGAGTTGTCAACGTGACACTATTGCCAGATGCACAACCAGGAGAGTGGGATCACCCATATCGCTCCCTGGCAACCAGGCAGCAATACCTTCTAACACCACAATACCTGTCGAAGGTCCACACAATGCTGGAAAATACTATCACTGGTATCGCGTACGACATCAAGGATTTACCGAAGATAGCTATTAATTCCGATGTCCTTCTGATAGTTGGAGCCGAAGAAACCGACGCCAACAACGTGACCAACGAATTAGTGCCACGGTTGGAAAACAAGGCAACAGATGACATACAAGTCGCCATTGGCATAGCCCCTATGGAGCACCAGACGCATGAACATGAAAGAAATGGACACGCACATACGAGTCTATGGAAGTAGCCGTAGACAACCTCAGAAGAGTTGTCAACGTGACACTATTGCCAGATGCACAACCACGAGAGTGGGATCACCCATATCGCTCCCTGGCAACCACCCCATACGACCAGAATGGCGTCATCGGATTTTATGCTACCACGAGATGGTATGATAGCATAAGGAAGTTCTGGGTGCCACGATGGCCGCCTCTTACCAAGAAACCGCAAAAAGAGGAAGAGACGCCGCCACAGAGGAAGCGGTTGCACGATGACGACGATACGGTATACCCTCCTTGGAAATCGAATCCGCAGAAGCATTGTTATCGGGGAAAGAGACTAGCGCCTCATCATAAGTAAATGTGTGTTCTTAAGAAACTAATCGTTTTTTTGTTGTACAAACATGCACCAAAGAAGCTGAAGATGAAAATAACGAGTGAAGGACCACTCTCAGTAACCCCGGGGGTGTAACATAGGATGAGCGCTAGCCCGATTTGATCGCGAATTCGTAGAGCACGGATGTTCGCGCGCATTTATAGAGGATGATTGATCGCGCGGGACTGTGCCTTTAAAAGGAGGCAAGCCCTCACTCGCGAGATCTGTTCTCCATTGTAGCCTTTTTTTGATTATTTTTGTTGTTTTTTTTTGTGAGATAAATTCTTTTCTTTACTGTGTTCGAGTAACCATCTCAAATAGAAACGTCCAGGTATCGAAGCTGGATGCGACACCTGGATACTGATAGACACCAGTTCAACAGATCTTCGTCAAAACTCGAAAAACTCGTGGAGAAAAATTTTGTGAAACTCTGCATCAGGGGTCATCGATAGCCCTGATCACGATTCCGACATTTATAAACGGGGCCAAGGCCATTCGTCGCCAACATGGTCTTGGATACCTCCGTGCGGAGTGGGATGCTGCGAAAATCGCTCGAGAGACTTCAACATAATCTCACCTTGTGCCAGGTTAGCTACTTTTTACACTTTATTCCGAACAACACATCTCGATGCATGGTTGACGAACTTCTCCTTAGCTGTGTATACTCAACATTAAATGAGAAAAGAGCTCAGCAAAGCGGCTTGAAATGAATTCTCTTTAACAAACTTATCACTCATTTTTTGTTCCCAGGAATGCGCAGCAAATATTGAACCGATTCTTGTGATTCTTGTATGGACCCCTACAACATGCAATAAACCATTTCTAAAAAGCGCGCGATGACCTGAGCGTCCTCGATTGTAAGCCCTCCCTCCTTAATGAGAGTCACTTCTCAGTTAGGCAACGAGTTTTCGTACCTCATTACAGCTGTTTCGCTGCCAGGGACGAACCACCTCTTAATTAGGTGCGATCGTACCAATTATGACTGATCCCATTTACAACCAACTTTGACTACACACGTTTGGAGATCCCTGTAGCTTTTTTAGGCTGTATATCCATAATCAGCGTTGGATACTATCGATGCACCTAGGTCTCTATTGAAAGTTCCATGAAATGTTGAAATCATTCCCTTGTCAGGCGGCAAGAACGAGGGCCATTTTCGCAAGTGAATAGTTGAATCACCTCTAAGATCTAATAATAGGCCTAGCGTAGGCTTAGTAATCGATCTAATAATAAAGCACAAGACGGGTGGCTCCAAGTGACGATTAGGATGGCAATAGTTGATCTCGCATTTGCGATCAGAACTATCAATATTTCTCAAAGTACCAACTGCGGCCAAACAGCAGTTGCCAAAATAAACAAATTCAGAAGCTCAATTAGGATGACGAAGGGTGAAATCAATATTTACAGATTATTCTGAACGCCGAAAAAATTGAAAGACGTACTCTGAGATGGCACTCAGCGGGGAAAATGAGACAACAGACATCGATTATAATGAATGACTGCTGTCGCTCGTGTACTCCAAGTACGATGGTGATCTATGCAAACGACAGGGCGTTTGACGCGGCGCGGTTGGAAGCGCACTCAGGACGGTCTGTTCCCAAAATCATGTCATCCTCACAAAGGAGGTCGTTCAGGTCGTGGTGAGCTTTTTAAAAACGGTTTGTTGCATGATGTAAGGGTCCATGCAAGGACCACAAAAGTGGCGTTAATTTTTGCTAAACGCTGTTGGGAATGCCAAAAAGGAATAAAAACAAATTGCTCAGAATTGACAAATTCAATCATCTTACCAGCCCTGTTTTAGCTGTAAAGCTGAGCACATATGGTGCTCATCATTGCAGACCGGTGGGGCGGGTGGCCGCGCCGCGTGTGACTCGGCTGTGACGCGGCTGTCATCGCTGCCGCGTCACAGCCGAGTCACACGCAGCGCGGCTTACCGCCCCACCGGTCTGCAATGATGAGGACTGTATAGTTTGTGAGGTGTTCCTCGACTAGACATGGAAAACAACGTAAAATAAGGTCGAAATTCAAGGGCCTTACTTGGCATGCAGTGAGGTACACTACAGTTTCTTTAGTGGTTTATGCAGCATCCCTTCCCGCTTGCAGTGGCCATTTAGCGCCACGCTGGCCCCAGATCACGTCGGCGCCATAAACAGTTGTCGAAATCGTGATCAGGGTCATTAATTACCCCTGTATAAGAGGTTTCAGCGAAAAAACTCTTTTCGAGTTTTCCGGGTGGTAATGGACTGACCATTTGGATGGCAGTGACACGCGAACCCTCCGTAAAGGTCTCTGACATCAGAACCTTTTGGCATAAGCCTGAAATTCTACATACTTCGCACTCTCAACTTCAGTAAGTTTTTAAAAAACATCGTGTTAGCTCCAGAGTCACTAAACGAGCATCTTGAATCTTTCTCCACTTTTACCGTCTAGGCTTTCGACAAAGAACTCGTTACCTCCTACCCGGGAAAAGGGTTGTTTCTCTTACATCAAAAGTGCAAATGGTGTGCAGTGTATGCGCGTCACTTTTTTTTAATTTGTAGCTGATAATTATGCGCCTGCATACTATCAAATGAAAGGCTCATGGGACTGATAGCATCTTGCTCAAGGCATGGTCAGGCATCATAACACAAAAGGCTCGGAGAAAATTTTTCGTAACTAACTAACTAACTCTATACATAGGGGTCCTGATCACGGTCTGATACTTATTTTTGGCGCGGAGGCCATCTGGGGTCAGTATGGCCCGCCGCGCAGGTTGACAGTGATTTTAGTGCGAGAAAGCCTTCACACCAAATCGGCGACACATTGCACCATATTCAGAAATGAGCGTCATATTCGTGATCAGCGCATCGGATACCCGCCGTAACCCAAGTTTCAAGGAGAGTCTCCTCGATAGTATTTCGCGAGCGTATTAGTTGAGTGAGGCACCTTTGCGAACCACTCCCGCATAGAATGTGCTCTTAAGTGGCGGATATCTGGGTCATACACATTATGGGGCGCACAGGAATACAAGAAGGAAGAAATCGAAAAAAATGCAAAAGTCTCGCCAAGCGATTCCGATCCACAAACCCATCGATTGCGAGTCCGTCGCTCTATCCATCACATAACCGGCCACTGCGACTGGAGAGATGCAGGACCTATTGAAGAGCATGCGCAAATGAACAGGAAACTCTAATGTAGCTCACCAGATTTTGACCTTTTTGCGTTGTTTTTCATGCTGCTCAAAGAATACCTCACATACTAAATACTGTCAACGTTACAGCTAGAACGAATCCGAATAAGATGATTGTATAGCCCATTCTTTTCGAATTATTTTCGATCTTTTTTTGGCATTCCGAGTACCACTTAGCGAAAATGAATCTCATCTGTGTGGTTCATAGACCCCTACATCAGGCAACAAACCGTTTTGAAAAAGCTCACCACGACCTGAACAACCTCCCTTATGAGTCCACTGCAATAGGTGAAATATCTACTGTGGCTGCGCTCGAGGCCACGCCGCCGTCCTGCGCCTCCTTGTGTTCGAAATAATGTAGTTCTATGTTGCAGCATCACAACAAGCTGTCTATTGGAACTGAAAACTAAAAATGTTAGACATCTGGTTTATGGATAAATATGCTATTTGTCGTCAACTGGAGGATGATATTTTAACCTAAACAAGATACTTCTTGGGAAACTATCAATAATGCATGACCGATAGCGAAGCCTCCGAAGCGATGGCGCTCCGACATCGTATTCCGACACGAAGTTGATTGTCTAGTCAAGGCTATCACTTCGCTAATCCCCACACCTCACCAACTTAGCCTTTTCATTCGATATTTGCTGAACTGCTGCCAACGTTAACAAAACCATGCCGTTCAAACTGCACCACAGGATGATGATCTGCCTATAAACTTTCAACGAGCTCGCATTTCAAGATGTGCCTCGAAGAACCTTCAAAGACAAAGCAGGTAAAATAAATATGAATGCAGATTTGCACACAAATATCAGGCCGTTGGGAACCCAGATGACTTTGCTTATAATGCAGGCCTGTTTCACTTCGCTTTTCGGCATTTTCCCCTATACAGCATCATCCTATTAGCATTTTAGACCGATGACAGATTTGCCTTATCCCTTCGAATAGTTTCGTTGTTGGAAACCTTCTCCATTAGGGGGACAGAAATCAAATCAGAAATACGAAAATCACATAAAATTTAGGAAGTAAGGGAAGTGCACTGAGCTAGAATCATGGATTGTCAGGTCATGCGATTCAGGCCCAGATACGAAGTCACGAGCAATCGTGTGGCACCGCTGCTAGCCGTCTCCTTTTCAAACCACGTCGAGAAGTCTTCATTGAAACCATTTTCATAAACCTAGTATGCTTACGGGTGATGTTCAGCGGAGATGAATGAGTTCCAGGTCTCAGCTTTGGGGAGAGCATTCTCTGACAAGGAGGTTCAGCGCAAACCATTTCGCCATCGTTGAATCAACGCTCAGACTTCGCGTGACGACGAGCCACCATTGTAACGCTTCAGTGCGATACACGGGAACAGGTATCGATGGGACACATAGGACGTTGAAATTTGCAAAAAGTTTTTCCCGGATGTTGACTTTCCGCGTGTTTTCCCGTTACATCGTATCAACCGTTCACCACCAGTTGCTGTCGCTCACCCGCTTCAACAACCGGTGATGGAAAACGCTGGTGGCAAACCCAGCCTACTGACACACCTCAGCATACGCAGGGAACAAGACCGTAACATCAGTACGAAGTGCCGAAATACGACTTCAGAGCGCGGAAAACAGTTGGATGACTTTGCTTCAAATAGACTCATAAGTGATGCTGCTTACCGCGCCTTGGTCGATCGCCAACAGATAGTTCCTGTGTATCCGAATTGTCACCGCTCGACGAGTGGCTCCCGCTGTCACTCTTGGACGACACAGAACCTTTCCGTGGAACTGCAGTATAAATAATATGGAACGTTGCTATTCAATCCCAATAGAAAAGTAAATTTTTGAACAAAGGGGAGCAATCCAAGCACAGGGGACCCGCGAGAACTCAGCAAACAAGTTGTGTTGAAGTTTATGCTAATTAATTGATCCTAATCTCTGTGTTCAACATGCCCTGGTCTTTTTTAGCGCGTTGATAGTTCGCTATCTGATCGCTAGAGCGACCGCATGGCAAAGTATGAACGTGTTCTGACATAATTCTGATAACTACCCATCACCCATATTCGTGAAGCTGACATCAGCTCCACTAGCTCAACAAATTATTGGTAATTCTTTCACCCCAACAATTCGGGCAGAACCCGATTTCCCAAGGCATCGCACGTAGACTAGCGTATTCTCTAGCTAGCTAACTTGACATCACTGGGGTCACCAAAGATCACCGCTAGCATTTACGCTATTCAACTAGAGAAACTCTCGGAAAACTTATTCCCCGAAATCTCCTCTAGTTAGCACCTGCTCGGTTCCCTCGAATTTTCATGGATGGAGAAGCTTTTATCAATTTCAATAATGGAAGTCGAGAGGACGCCTA
The DNA here is from genome assembly GCA_036418165.1 of Cooperia oncophora. Classification (NCBI taxonomy): domain Eukaryota; kingdom Metazoa; phylum Nematoda; class Chromadorea; order Rhabditida; family Trichostrongylidae; genus Cooperia; species Cooperia oncophora. Next base: position 155,307 of record MU911918.1, on the reverse strand, counting down.
CTTCGTCTCCTAGGCGCACCGGATGCAACAGAAGAGGATCGCTTATCCGCACATGAGGTGGACAGGGCACGTACTGGTGTGAAGGAGAAATATCACTGAATACGACTCTCCCCTCAGATTTCCTTTTACAGGTACTACCCTCCTTCCACATCCATACAATCATCCTGGTAGTTTTGCGACACCATTAGCTAGGCAGGGTATAACACGCGTGAAACAAGAAAAACCCTTTTTTCATGCAAACGACAGCTGTATTACGGATCCGTAACGTACTGCAGGTCACTGAAAACGATCGTCCAACTGATTGCTCAAACCTGATCAATGAACTCCCTAGTCACTCTCAGTCATCTTAAACAGGGTTGGCAGAACACATGATGAAGGACAGCCGTGCGAGTCAACAGGGTTTCCAAGAATCGAGCGCGATCGATCCAGCACACTGTTACGGAGATCATCGAAGGAACTTTACCGCGAATATCCCACAAGGAGAGATTATTAAGGAGGTGAAGAGAGGGATTTGACAGGGTACACCATCTGCCCTAACTCTCCAGCGCCTTTTTCGAGAACGTCATGTGTCACCTGCAATGGAAGGGAGTGGGAAACATTGGCTGTTCGCAACTGCACCATGTCCATTTTAACAATGACATCGTTCTGATAACACCTCCGAGCAGACAAAGTGAATGGTTGGCCGTGCGTCTGAAAAAAATCGGTTCGAAGGTGATTCCATCAAAGATGATGTTCATTGGCAACGGAGTGATTTTTGATCCCCAACCTCTCTCAAGGAACGAATATAGAATGCTCTAGTTATGTGTTCTGGGTCGGGAAATCAATATGAGAATGACTCGGCACTAGAGCTGACTAGGAGGAAATGAACGGTCCTGAAAGCGTTCAAGAACGTCGAGGGGATAGCGAAGCAGACGAAAAACACTCGGCTCCGTGCTTCTCTCTTCAAACGGTGATGCTTCGTGCCCTACTTCACGCTAATAGGCTTGAACTCTACGAGTGCTCCGTGAACGTGCGATCGGCGTCATTCAACGCGCCATCAGAACAGCGATGCTCTGGGTTCCTCCCTACACGTAGCGAAACGTGAATTCCTCTGCCCATTGTCCACAATATCTTCTTTATCTCGGAATGCTCTCAGATCATTTTTCTATTTCTGGTGAACAAAATAGAATTAATCATTAGTACCTAAAATACGACCCTCTCAGTCGAGCATTTTTCTTCCATCGAGCTTGTTGGGCTCTGAATCTCCTAAAGCGATTTGAACTTCCCCAAATATGGGGAATTCTTATGCAAATGCAAGGATTGCCCTTTCCCTAGATACACTCGTTTTTAGGACATATAGAAGAAATTTCGAAGGAAGAAATTTCGCTGTAATGCGAAGAAAAATGAAGCGCAGACTTTGAAAAGTAAAACGGTCACATTCCGAAATTAGAATGTGGAAGGCGAAGTGGTAAGAGTGTGGTCTGGGAACCGGACATGACTTGAAGAAGCCGGAAATAAGATCGGTACACGTTATTAAAAAAGCTCGGCCAACAATGGAGAAGAAGCACGCAAGACCGGAACGGATGGCCGACTTGCGCTAGTGGCGAAGTTTGCGAGGACAAGTCCTTCTCGATGAAGAAACTAGAAACATACTGCAAACAGGCTCCAATATCGAAATCTCTACAAACGTTGAAGAAAGAGCAACGAAAAAAAATATGTGAAGCAAGCATGGTGCTCACAAAATACGTATGATTGCTCGGCAACAACTAACGTAACATTCTCTATCGTCTCAGAACCGACAACTGGTCACTGTCCCGCTTTAATCTGCCTCCACTCGAAATTCAAAGAGAGAGTAAAACCTTTCCGCAGTAGTTGTTTCCACCACTCACCGTTTTTCTTCAGACTGTGCTCGAGATAAAAAACCCTAAATCTCTGAGAAGAAAGAAAAAGCGTCGAGAGAATGACAGACAACTGCAAAGATATGACAATTAAAAACAACTTAATTCATATGGATCTGCGACAACATCAGCGAAGGTGACTCGGTTTTCGCCCTAGTTCAATGCTGAAACTTTCCTCAATTTCCGCTCGGGGTAAATTTAGTTTTCCACACTCCGCGCAGCGTTCCCTCCGTGAAGACATCCCTAACAGTGTCTGTGGGGGTGGTTCAGTGGTATTTCATATCAACGGCAAGAACAATAGTAGAAGCGTATTAACTCTTTATGGCAAATTGAACCCACGTGTATCATCCTTTGCGGACGATATAAGGACGTATGATTCCCCTACCTGGCTTGACCCAGCATCAGGTAGGGGGCGGACTCAATGAGGGATCGTCGTCTCAGACTATCAGACGACGATGAGGGAAGGGATCCTCGTCAAAGACGACGATACTCCAGCCGCGAAAACGACAATAATAGTAATTACAATATGCTTATTACATAATGGGAACTACGTCTCGATTGCGACGGATAGGATGATATGTGAGCAAATGGACGTCTTGCCTGGGGCGTTGACTGGAGGTAGCTAGTCTGTGTATGGAATATGGCCAACTGGTTGGACTGTTCATATCATGAGTCCGCCTCATGACAGTACTCAAGGACCCACGCTGAGAGATGTTTTAGCCCCAGACGTGGAGAGAGGATGTAGAGAGTGGGATCGTCGTCGCAGACGACCATACTCCGCCGGGCAACGAGTTTACAACTTCGAGGAAAATCGCACACGGTTATTTACATAGAAGAATATTAGCATGTTGATGAACGTCTTGAAGGTCGTGATGGGACAGTCGATTGATAAAGGCGATGGCTGGATGTGGCTAGTCGGCGACGGTAGTGGCTGGATGGCTGTAGCAACGCGAGGCGGAATGCGACGTTGGTGGTAAAAATAACAGGATTATATCACATTTATAAATGACTGTCAGAATTGAAAAAAAGTAGTGATTGACTTATTAATAACCGATTTCGCGGTGTTAAACCCATATACAAAGCCGCTCTTTTGACTCTTGTAGTGCCCCATTTTCATCTTGCAAAACTTTGATACCTTCGTTAGTCTTTTCGACTGCTAATCATGAGGCCACCCGGATGCGCCATTGAGGCACCCGAGAAGGAGGCCATTTAGGCACCTCTGGTCTGGAGGTGTTCTCACCACTTTCAAACGTGGCACAATAGTGCACCGTCTATTCTGGCGACCTGGCCCTGATTCTTGCCTTATCTCTTCCGGGTGTATTTCCCTTTTTTGGATGAGTCTTTTCTGTTGACGCACTGTTCCACCCTTCCCCTTTTGTGAAGGGCTGTATTTGTTAGAGGGAAGCATTAGCTTGTCCTGTCTTAATGTACTGCTTTCAAATTTAAGTGAATTGATTTCCTGTTAAGGATGTTTGCTATGGGAAACGTTCTCTGCTCTGTAATTGCGGTCATTCCATAGCGAATGTTAGCTTTCGCATTTCCTATTTCGAGCAACCGTTTTCCATATAAGGTGGGTCCAAATATGGTCTTTGCAACATGGAGACCTGAGGGAGCTCTCTCCATGTAACCTGAACTAGTGACCAGGTCATGGTAGTAGTCTAACCCTACTAGGTGTGGGGAATTTGGTGCTCCCCTTGCAAGTTCGAGTTTGCCAAACGAATATTGTTTTCTTTTAGGAATTTAACACCTGTTTTGTTGAGTTTGACGCTTGGAAAGCCGCTTATAATTGTCGGCTTTGTTTGGATCTCTAGCTCCATTTCTTCACTAAATGCAGAGCATACCTTTATGGTAACCGCATGGGTTTCGAAGGTCACATGGCCACCCATACTCGACATGGTGCAAATCCTGGTAGAACCCCTTGGGATACCAAATCGCTCTGCTGTTTTCTCTTCTATGACAGTATGATGGGCTCTAGAATCAAAAAAGGATAGCACTTTCTCATAGCTTGCTTCTTGAAATTCCAAAGATCACCTTCGGTCGTCATGAAGACGAGCTGTGAAGTCGCGCAGTTTTGTTCTGCCGCTTTGAAGGGCTTTCTTTTATTCTCCGCATGCATGCTGTTGGAGAAATATCTGCGTCCTTTTTGTTGCAAAGAATGTCTTTGATGCCTATGAGAGGAGTTTGACGCTCTCTTAGATTGTTGGTCCACCCTCCGACTGCACTTGGTCAAGGAGCGATTCTCTTGACTTGCTATACTGTTTCTATCTCGAAAGCATATACATACTTGTGTGATGCTTTTGCCCACAATGAGAACAGTCCCGTTTTTAACAATGAAAACTATTGTGGTCTGAAGAAAAACACTTCCAACATCTGTCTTCATCCTTTAGAATGTTTCTACGACTTACTGGATCTTTAACCGTTCGACATTTTGTCGATACGTGATTGCTCCTATAGCAAAATATACAAGATCCGTCAAAAGTTAGCCTGTCTCTGGCTTGATATGTTGACCTTATTATTAACCAGTCGCCTCGCCGGCTGACGCCGGCGTGGCTCCTTCTGATACGGCCCGACTGCGCCGGGCGGGCGCGGCTTCGCCGCGCGTAGCTTTCTTTCACATATTATCTAGATTCAACTGATATCCGCCGCTTTTAGTCTGATGTACTCCACATTTTCAGCTCTATCGGAGTGCTGACTGGAACTCGTGTTTCAGATAAATTTTCAGTCTGGCTCCGCCCACCTCGGAGGCCCCGCTCACGCATGCTTGTGCCGCCACAATCGCTGCACGGGACCGACCCCATGCCTGCCCTTAATTCCAACTTTTTCGCTCTATCGGAGTGCCTGCAAACTTTTTAGAGATTTTCGTACTGGGCTCCGCCCACCTCGGGCTGGCGCCCGCCCACCGAATATGTCTACCCGACATTTCCCAAATCGGCCGACCCCGCCTGAACTGACCTAGAACCTTCACTTTATGTTCGGCCTTCGGAGTGCCTCTGGAACCGTATTTACATAACAACTTTTTGTCTCTCCGCACCAGCCCCGCCAAATCTCCGGCTCCACAGTGTTTTGGCCCACAAATACCTCACGAATCGACCCTCTGCTGGACCTAAATCCACTTTTTTTTTCGGGTGTGTAGGTGGTGTTCTGAACCGTTCTATAGAGAATATTTTGTCCGGTTTCCGCGCACACCGAGGACGACTCCGCCCCCAATTTGGGTGTCGCCAACATTTTGACCCTCTGCACTGAACTATAACCCACTACTTTTTTCCGGTGTCTGGAGTGTTCTGGAACTCGTTATTTACAGACCCGTTTTGTGCTTCGCGCCCAAGTCTCGGAGGGAGGCTCCGCCCTAATCTCATTTTTTTAGCCCGCACAAAACACTTAACCGAGCGACCCTCGTGCTAAAACTTTAATCCACTTTTTCCGGGTATCTGGAAGTTGTTCTGGACGGTTTTAACAGAACCTTTTAGCTCCAGGCTCCGCCCACGGTCGGAGCAGGCTCGCGACCCTTCAAATTCTTTGGCCCACAACCCTTACCGACGACCCTCTGCTAAACTTAATCCCCTTTTTTGTTTCCCGGTATCTGGAGTGTTTCTGCGACGTTTACAGAACCTTTTTGTCTAGGCTCGCCCACGCGTTGGAGCAGGCTGCCGCCTCATTTTTTTTGCCCCACAACGCTTACCGACGGACCACTCTGCAAAACTTAAATCCACTTTTTTCGCGGTATCTGAGTGTTCTGGACGTTTGACAGAAACCTATTCTTGTCTGGCCCGCCCAGTCGGAGCAGGCCTCCGCCTCAATTTTTCCCCACAACCTTAAACCGACGACCCTCTGCTAAACCTAATGCCACTTTTTCTCGGAATCTAGGAGTTTTCTGGGAACCGGGCCTCACAAACTTAATATCTCTGCTATTCTGAGAGCAAGCTCCGCCACCTTGGGCGGGTCTCAACACACTTTGAGCGTGGCGTGCCTTATATTCCGCCAGGATTATTTACATCTAAACAACTGAGTTTATTTTTGGCGCCCACTGTCGGCAAACTACTCTTGCGAGCACGGCTTTACTGAAAGTTTGAGCAGGAAGGCAACGCCCACCTGCTGTGTAACGCCCGCCCCATTAGGGTGCCCTGCCATAGTTAGCTGACGACCGTCCTATCATAACCTTAGTCCATTTTTCCGCCCCATCTCTAAAGCTGCTTGCGGAATGCGAATTATGAACATTGTTCATGCAGTAACTCCCCATTTCGGGCGAGTAGCCCTGCCCCGTGGGCGGGCTTCCAATAAGTCAAGTGTGCTTTTTATTTCTTGTCCACCTCTAACCTATCCGCCACCTTGACTGGACCTCTCGCAAGTCGATCTCATGTCGAACCGAATTTTACCGACAGACAAACTCAAACTCACAAACAAACAAAAAACAAACCAAACTAAAGCGAATTATATGTATGGGTGATGTCCCATGCCTAACCTAACATCCCTCACCTTGACTGGAGTCTCGTCCAAAGTCAGTACTTCAACAAGGTCGAACCGAATTTCCGGACAGAATCCTATGACCTCCAGATCATCGCTATTTATGAATACGCAGGTTCTCAAAATATGCCCAAAAGTTCGGCAAAGTCCTCTGCATTACTCATGAAATCTGGGAAGTGAACTTTGCGGTGGTTTTTATCTGAGCGGGTGGCTCACGCCTTGTTTTGCTCGAAAGAGGGTTTGCCGCGTTTGGTGGTCCCGGCTGTGACCCACCTTCGGTATCCAGCCCAATATTCAATACCAGTCTAAGTCATCTATTATGAACAGATTGGATACTTAGGAATAAGACACCCGCGTGGTAACTCACCGATAGCGATTACTTGAGCTGTAGCCAAGTCTGGCTTCATTCTTGCGAACATTTTAATTCGTCGAGTCTTGCAGTTAGCATGCTTATTAATTCGCTCGCTTCCGCTATGACTGGGTGGCGCTGCGATTCCTCCTCTACTTGTTCAATTACTGCAACTAAATCCTTTTTCTCGGACTTATTACGGCAGTTCTTATATTCATCTCTAACTTCATTGTACAAAATTTGTAGGTTCTTTCTACCTTCTATTACTTGTCTTATGCCGCTTTCCAAAAGAGCGGCTGTTGTCCTACATTTTTCGTAGGTTTCCTCATTTACTTCGAAGCACTCAACACTTTTTATGTGGTCGCTACCGAAGAATTAAGTTTTTGAGCGTCTTGGTGTTAAAAACTATGGGTCTCTTATGAAAATAGAGCGCCATTAGATTTGAAGGGCTTTTTGTCAGTTAGATTTGATATAAATTTGATTAGAATGGCGTTGGATTCTTTACTACTGCTCGGTTTACGAAAAAAAAACACAAGTTTCGACCGATGCACCAAAAGAAATGTGGTGGTTCAGTAAAATTATAAGTATACTTCGGAGGATAAGCAGCGAAAAGGACAATAATAGTAATTATAATATGTTTATTACATATCAATGGGAACCTACGTCTCGATTGCGACGGATAGGATGATATGTGAGCAAATGGACGTCTTGCTTGGGACGTTGACTGGAGGTAACTAGTAGCTAGTCTGTGCATGGAATATGGCCAACTAGTTGGACTGTTCATATCATGAGTCCGCCGCATGATAGTACTCAAGGACCCAAGCTGGGAGAGGTTTTAGCCCCAGACGTGGAGAGAGGATGTAGAGAGTGGGATCGTCGTCGCAGACAACGATAGTGTCCAGTAGAATAAAATTCTTCCCTTATAATGCGACGCTCACGCTGATTGGAAAACAAAGAATGAGATCCATCAAATTCAAGTTCTCTATTGTGCAGGATTCTTAACGAGAACCTTGACAGCTACGTGACTTCGGACGACGCGTAGTGGTAACTGAGTGTTCAATCAACCGTTTTTTTTTGCCAAAACCGCAGAAAAATATAATGAAATGAAAATAATGAATAATAATAATAATAATAATAATAATAATAAGAAAATAAAATAATGAATAATAAATAATAATAATAATGAAAACAACGGAAACTGCTGAAGCTGGGACTACGATTACTACGGCACGACAAAGTAAAAGCCTTCCAGTTGAGAGTAAAAACGCTTCCTGTTTCGGCACCGAAATTTGAATGGTCATGGTATTGCAACATGCAGGGGTGCACTTAACGCAACACAACATAGCTCTCTTTGAAAAGTTTCCGGAATAGTCTATGAGACCTGTTTGTGGAAGACTCATAAGAATCAAGTATGCGTATTTAGTAAATGTCATCGTGCAGGCCACCGTATACTTTGATTCCAGTGCGCATCCCTGTCACTTGGGGTGTCATAAGTGCAATTAAGGCAACTTTCTGTTCTAAGTGGCTCTTGAGATGTCTAGAAATACTGAACTTTTCTAAATAGTGATTACGTATATAAAACGAGAAACGCACTAGGCTCATCTCGGCCGGATTGCTCTGATGAAAACAAGGCGCCCATGATCTTGCGCTTTACCTTAAATAAAACTTCAAAGCAATAGAAGATTAATTGGCAGAAACAATCCGCAAAAACTTCGTTCTCAAACAATACGACCGTTCAACAAGTTTAAAGGAAAAACGATCACTGCGGCATCAGAGGATTGGTCATCAGAGGGAAAGAACTCCCGAGTGGGTCAGCCGCCTAAATTACGTCAAAGTTTTGGATGAGGCTAGGCACTGTTCACAATCTGCGGTCCAGCGTTTCCCTAGGAAGAAACGCTCCAGCGAAAAGCGTTCAATACGCACCGATTGGCGATTGGGGGAAGTCTGGCTGTTGCGCACGGTTTTGATACGTATCGATGGGCGGTCCGGCGAAGCGGTTGAGCGAAAAACGCTAGCCCGACCACCCTGGCGTTTTTCTCTAAAGCAGAGTCTGCAAAATCGATACGCATCTATTACATCCCGCCCAACCGCAGAACCGCGACGGTTCGTCGAACGGGGCGGTTGGCGATTCGCCGATCAGTAAAAATTTTTGCTTTTTGCCGAACCGCCGTCTCGTCAGGGTCTCAGACTGTTAACAATGCCTTATAGTGGTCATAGAACTCAATCTGGGTGAGAGAGCGCAGAGAAGAGCAGGAATTTGCTACCATCTGAAGGTTGGGTTTCGTACCACGACCCTGTCGACAACAAATGGCAGAACTGCACTTTGTCATGTTACTAGAAAGAATGCTCCACTGTTTGGCGTACGATGGCGCTGCTCGGGACTGACGATATACCCTCGTCATCCGGGCAGTTGATTAGGGCGGTCGTCAACGGGCCGCCGTGGCGCAGGAAATATTTGCTTTTTCCAGGCTTAATTTAGTCATTTTTTCCAACTTTTCACTGTTTTGGCTACTTTTTCTCAGCAAATTAGCAAGCTCCTTATCTTTCACAAGTGGAAAAAATGACTAAATTAGCCTGGAAAAGCAAATAGTTCCTGGCACGCGCTGCCGGCCGTTGACGACCGCTCTAATCAACTGCCCGGATGACGAGGTTACAAAGTCGCAACTGTCGCCCAAACCTACACGCGGAAAAACAGCCGGAGAGTTACGGGCGCAAGTCGCCCACTTAGTTGTGAGACCACGCGTCCCTTTAACTTCATTTAAATTAGGATACTTCAATAAGAGCGGTTTTTTTTTGTGAGATTACAGCTCTTGTGCGTAATCATAGTATTTTCGAGATCTGCTTCTGCTTCGATTAGGAAACCCATGAAACCTGAGGTGCAACCGGAAACCTGAGCACACCAAACGCGTCTTCTGTTTTTTTAAGGAATACATCCCGTCGGGTGCCACCATTTTCAGAAGTTCTGCCACTCAGCGTTGGATTTTAGCGCAGGAAGATACCTCACTGTTTGTGAGCCGCGAAAATTTCCGTTTGACATGTGGTTTGGAAACACTTTTGACTCGCTCAGTTTTAGAGAGCTCTCGAGGAAAAGAACTGTTGAGTTCAGAAGAACAACGACAAATCTCTCTTGGATCTAGATTCATACTGCAGTTCTTCACAAGCCGCAATGGTAAACGAATTCCAGCAAAACATAAGCAAATGTTTCAAATGCAGCTATAATGGAGAAGAGTACAGCTGCGTGAAAACGTGAATCAACTCTTCAGGATCATTGGCAGCTATTCACGCTTATAACTAGGCCCTTTACAACGCAGTACACAAAATAACACTCTAATAATACGCTCTTACTTGTATCCTCCCACTCCTTCTGCAGGTAACGAAAGCAGCCCCCGTACAAACGGAGCCACTCTTACTCATGGGAAGCACCGGAACCCATCCACCAAGTCAAAGCAGTATGCACATAGCAAAGCACGAAACCGGTAAGTCAGTATCCGCTTCCATCAGCCTTTCAGCAGAAGCAAATCTCGAAAGTATTAACTATGATTACGTACAAGAGCGTAATCTCACAAAAAAACCGCTCTTATTGAAGTATCCTAATTCAAATGAAGTTAAAGGGACGCGTGGTCCCACAACTAAGTGGACGACTTGCACCCGTAAAACTCGTCCGGCTGTTTTTCCGGGTGTAGGTTTAGGGGACAGTCAAGTCGCGAGCATTCCCACTGACGCCCAGTTATTTGATGCCAGTCTGCTCGGGCCAACGATATTAATTTATTTGTTATGTGGGCATGATAAAGAACATGTAACCGGAAATGCCAAATTAATCGCAATCATATCTAGAGCAGCTCAACCTGAAAAACCAATACAAATATACCACTATGTTGCTTGAAGGATACGTATTTCAAAGAAAAAAAACGTTTCACCGTTAAAGGTAGTTGAAAATTGGGCGAGCTTACAAAACTTTGATGAGATTTGAGTTTTTGCAACAGATGTTTGACTTGGTTTGATTTCGCAGTGGTTATTTGGATTAACCGATGCTCCTCCTGTGTTAGACGAAAAAAGTTTCCACACTCAGGTTTAGTGTGTTTATTAGTCACACGAAACCTGAGTGTGGAGAACTCAGGTTTCGTGTGACTCAGGCGTAGAAGCACCTGAGTCACACGTACTCAGGTGTAGAAGCAGAAGCTGATTTCGAAGATATTAACTATGATTACGCACAAAAGCGATAATTTCGCAAAAAACCGCTCTTATTGAAGTATCCTAATTCAAATGAAGTTAATAAACAATAATAATGATACGAACAATAATGAAACAATAATTAATGAAAACAAAAATAATAATTGAGGGGCACTCCTTTGAACAAGGAAGTATGGGCGAATCGATAATGATTCAAACCGCGCAGTTCAAATAGTGTTTGTTCGCGGTCATCCGCACCTCATCCGCACGTGGACGCGCTAATACAAACGTATTGGGGCGCGCTATCCGACCTGGCCAATTTCAAGCCAAACACTCGAAAAGTACCCCTCTTTTGAACACCCATAACTTCTTTGAGAGAAGAGCTTTTGAAGACAGGAAAGCAGGAATGAGGGATAGTAGGTTGGGACTTGTTACCTGAGTTTGAGCGATTTCACAAAAAGTACTTGTCAAGCAATTTTCCCCGCGTGATCCTAGGGGGTCATCCACAAGTCGTATGGCTTTGAACAGCCATAACAAGCTTCATACAGCGCCATTCGTAAAAAGAAAAGTCGTGTCGGAAGCAAGAAGCTTTCTACTTTCCAGCAAAACCTTCACTTTATCCCTAGGCCTGTTAGTCGAGAAAATCCCCGTTGTGACCCGACCCGGAAAATCAACGCCTCCGACGCCATAATACCTCCAGTTGGCCTAAAGACTTTGGTATGCTCCTAAAGCGCATGCTTTTGCCAAGGATATTAGGAAATAGTTCATTGGGCGCCAATTGGCATCACCTCTGCAATGCGCCATGCATAGCCAGAGCACGCCATCTTTGTGATCTTCACAGCGGGGGGACCGTATTTGCCCGGATGAAGGGAGGGGGGTCGTAAACGCATGGCCCATGTTGAAGTGGAGAGAGCGGTGATACATGGTACAAGTGAAAAGAAGCTCAAAAGGGACGATGTAGATGACAATAAATTTATAAATAACGAACTTAGTCAGCTATCAAAATATTCCGTAGGTCAAGAACTAAGAAAAATATTGCTGGAACTTTTTTCATCCTTTCTCAAAAAAAACTTCAAGACACTGCGCACACAACCCTCCTCATCATGGTCTAGATAAATCCCAATCCACTAATCACAAAATCTAGAAAAGACTCCATTGCAAAAGCTACCTTATGAAACCGGGAGAAATTGAATCCTGAGCAACTTCCTCACAAAAATAAAAAAAAACTCAACAAAACAAATCACACTTAACAAAAATAAACAAATCAAAATAATTCGCAATTCAATGGATAAGAAAAAACTCACCAAGGCCAGCTGAGAACCGGAATATGGATATGTTCTGAATTTTGGGTGTTCGCGGTCAGCGCGCTTTATACAAGCTCATTGGTGCGCGCTATTTTTACGGCCTGGAGCAATTTCAAGCCAAACACGTAAAAGTACATTATTTGAACACCCATAACTTCGTTGAAAGTGAAGCATCGTAGAGGGGTTAAGTGGAATGAGTCAGAGCTAGTTGGCTCTTGATCACCTAAATTTGAGACGCGATTTTAAAAACGTTCCGATTCAGAGATTTTTCCCCGTTGTGATCATCGTTGTGATCCATACTGTGATCATTTTTGCGTAACCGCGAGTCGCTACGCTTTGGACGTCCTCACTTGCTGGAAAATACTTCATCAATCAGGACCAGGCAAAAAAGCCTTGGTGGATTTCGTGAATTTTCGACCACCCAGTTTTTTACTTTGATGGGTTTTTTCGACTGCTGTCACATTGGCAAAAGTGTGCTGATTCAAATGGTGCCTATTTCGATTAAATCCGGTAAGTATTAAAAAAGTTACGATCGTTTAAAGTGAAACACCCAAAACGCTGAGAACTTTCCGGACAACCTAATACAACCGTCGTGGTGCTCAACGCTCGACGGATGCCTACTATTTGCCGATCGAGTGGTCCCCCTGCCCATGCTTTGCGCTCGTAAACCCCTCGTGACCCAGCTGCCACCGTGGCTCGATGGCGCAGCAGTAAGTGGATGCCTTCATAGTAGTGAGACGGAGCTTCAAATCCTTGATGCATTTCCTAGTTTTGCTTTTTCTTCACACGTATGCCAAACACTTGGGAAGTAGTTTAGCGCACCTGTCCGACCACCAAGACCCCTCCCTGCTCTTTATTGAGCCCCACAAACGATTTTCGTGGAAAATGACTTTTACCTAACTCATTCAAGCAAGGGATCAAATACACATGCATACCTGCCTGAAGCACGTGAATTGCAACATTTCACCATCTCGTAGGATGACAACGTGTGTGGCCAACGAAAGATTTCGAAATCTCTGGTAGCTCTATTCACCCACGCTCACAACGTCAGCCAACAGCTCTAGGACCGTGCCCACCATAACTGGAGAAAGTTCGACCCAGGGCACATCATTGGTTGGGGACGTCAGCCGGTCTGACAACCCCTCCCCCTTTTTTGGGCTTTCAAGCGGGGGGGGGGGTATTTATTACGCATGAAACAGGAAAATCACGAAGTCAACCACCGCTCCTACAACGCCAAAACGTAAATACGACTTCCCTTTTCAACAATACCAAGTACGACCCCCCCCCGTCGCAGCGTCCATGAAGCAAGAAGAATCAACAATCAAAATAAATTTTTCCCAGCCCAAATACGACCGCCGCTCTCCTGGCGGCCAAATACGACCCACCCCTAGTCGGGATTGTCCAACAGCGATGTGCCCTGGTTCGACCCGACTCTGGTGCTATCAGACCTAGTGAAAGAGTTTGGATCTTGCGATATTGTTCGATCACAATCCCGCAAAAAGAGGAAGATTGCAGATAGCTTCTCTGCTATTTTGCGCGACGCACTGCACGACAATCTTATAATTGACAGCGAGGAAGATAGCTTCGTAGAGGACGACCATACGGATCCCCTCTGGTCACCTGATGATGGCGATGAAGAAAGTTCCTTCAGAGCTAGAAGAACAGTTTCAGTCACTTTTGGGGATGTGGAGGTTCCGATAGAGAAAGTGGTTTGATAGTCTCATTGTCTCACTTATGGACTTCACTTTGTACAACTCCATAGCATAGTATGTGTGTGGTTTAGGTGAGTGAAGTCATAGCCTTCTACCGTTCTAGTGCAAAGAAAAGCCGCTCATTTCCATGCATGAAGACAGGTTCCGCTTTATTGCTACCGAATACCACTTGCGGAAGTTGAGTTGAGATACTATCAAAATGAATGCTTTCACTGAAGTCAAAATGAAACCTCTCTCAAAGTCACACATAGGGCCCAATAAGAAGCAGGGAGGTGTCTTGGTGGTCTAACAGGTACGCGAAACTACTTCCTAACTGTTTAGCATATGTTCGAAGAAAAAGCAAAAGTAAGAAATGCATCAAGGACCCGAACCTCCGTCCCACAACTATGAGTCCACCCACGTACCTGCTGCGCCATCGAGCCACAGTGACGGCTGTGTCACGAGCGCAGAGCATGGGCAGGGGGGCCCACTGCAATGGTTAAGCACGGTAGCAAAAAAGGTTCGTAACTTCTCACCCAGAATCCTTTAGCAGATTTGGAAGTCACATCTGACATCAGCGTCCGAAGACGCTTCTAGTGGTATACATCTCATTCTGAATGGCCATGACGAGTTGGTATCCTTCTCTGTCAGGGCACATAATTAGTGGGGGATTTGATCGGATACCTACGACCCCCCCCCAAAGGTGGCCTGCTAGACCCCCCCCCCTTCCTCATCCTCCCATCTTATCTACCACTTTATAAGATTTTAGCAACTTCTTACCAGTTTCGTCGGAACTTTCCGACAATTCTCCTACTTTTTTTTTCCAGAAATTTTCCTGTCGAACGGGAAGGGAAGAAGGGGTGGGGAGAGTAACCGTTGACAGTTCTCTTTCCAAAGTAGAGATTTTTTTATAGGCACACTCCACATAAACCACCAACAGTTACTTGAAAAGACATTCATTTCACACCTTCAGCTATGATGCGAATATAAATCACAGTTGTTTTATGACGATGAACGAACTTTTATGGAACGCGAACTGCGGCGTAAAACAGCAATCATCATAAAACAACCTAAAAAAACTGTAAAGCCTTGGGCCTCGCGGTTCACTGCCTATATCTAACGATTACGGCTGGCCGGCTCACCATGTCATACGTGTGAGTGCTCTAAGGCTACGGCCCATAAGCCGTTGAGCTGAGAGGGTAACAGCGGCCCTGGTGGTTTAAGACTGCGTTCATACTTTGTGGCAGCGTACACCAGCGACAAGAAGCTAAATTCAGTTATCACAAGAATGCTGAGTTGTGGGCAAAAGCCGTGCCCCAGGTGACTTTGGTTGGTTGGGGCACGTCTTGTTTGACAGGTTTTTGCCCACAACTCAGCATTCTTGTGATAACATTCGGAACGCGTACTGCGGCGTTAAACGGCAGTTTTCATAACAAAACAGCTTCAAAAAGCTAAATTCAGTATTACCGCCACGGCAACGTAATCCAAAGCGGGGCCCAGTTAATTGTAACCACGCAGTGGACGTGTGTATTACATCGAACTTTACGCCGGTACCACTACCACTACGGGAATTGTGCGGAAACGCTTGCATATAGAGAAATGTTCGAAGATGGACGGGAATTTCGTGCACATTTCATATGAATTCTTTCGTCTCGACACAGAGGTTGAATGTTCGGCATAAGCACAGCGTAAAAGGATTCATAACGCTCACAACGCTTTTTTTTTCTAGCTATTTGCAACTGGAGGATAATTACATAAATATAAAGAGCCAAATTACTTTTAACTTAATTCAGACCAGAATTCTTCTGCAAGTACTTTCTCAACTTATTCCATGAAATTCTGCACGCGTACTGATTGCAAAGCAAAAAACGCCACTAGCACAATGTAAAAGGTAATGATCTGTTCAGTGATGTGACATTTCTCGTTATGGAGCCGTTCGGGCGCCAGTTTGGTGCAACTACAGTTCGGACTCAGTTCGCTACAGACTGGTTGGTTGATTGGAAAGATAATCCTGAGTCTCGAGTATAAACATGACTTGGTTATTAGTGCTGGCAAGCAACTTCAGGGTCAGGATCGTGACTGGCTCTACCAAATATATCCTTGTACACAACGTTTTTGATGGCAAGTTTTTGTCATAATTTACCGTCATATCTTGGCGGTGTTCCCGAGGAATTGCGTCGAAGCAGTTTCCGTGCCAACCATTCAGTTCGAACTGTTAGCAGTATGAATGGGTCCGACCAATAAAACAAGGCGTGTAGTTACAATAATCCGAACTGGACGCAGTTGCACACGTGACTGGTAGTAACAGGTAATATCCACCAAGGTTATAAGTAGCTTGGACGAGTTGTCCGATCAAAGAGAACGGCTGCAGGGGCTCGGTGGTGGCTAGCAGCGTCCCAGAAACAATATGACAGCTGGCAGGCACGCCATCCGACCGCCTCCTCCACTACCATGGACCACAGTGAACGAGCGTTGCGCTCCAACATTTGGAATTCGCGGATCTGCGTCCTTTGAATTGGAGTTAGGGTGAGTTCGTCCATACACATTTAAGTGAAGCAAGCTTTTTGAAAAAGCCACAACTTCTTCGAAAGAAGAGGATTGCGGAAAAAAAAGAAAACAAAACACAGTTGTGAAGAAAAGGATCTGAGCTTTCCGAAATGTGCTGAAATGTTTATGAAGCATGTCTATTTTAGGGAGATTTTCAGCATTGGGAAGATTGATGCGAACTGTTCTGCTTCAAACAAAAATAATTTCCTTCCAACTCAACCGTTTGCAAATACTAGAGCAGTTTTATAACGTGAGACTTCTTCTTTCCAAAAACCACTTGAATTGCTTCTGAAGTTTTCGGGATTCATGAGATAAAATCATTGCGGATCTTCTGTAGAGTACTCCAAGCTGTGCGAAAACCCGTTTTCTATGTACTGTTTCAAGTGGGCGCATTCGAATATCCAGGGAATGCATCTAGATTGCACTCCTTTGTGAAATAGGAACAAGTCGTGGTTAGTTTAGCGCCCGTTAGCTTCATTCTGGTGCGCCATGTTAGGCTCCCACGCAGAGGTAGTGGTGGTGCAACATCCGTCTGTCTACGCGAGCAGATGTGTTCACAGGATGCAGGAATGTCCATGGCCTACCTACACACTTTACCGTCTTGTTCGCTGCGGACGATGGGGGTGTTCGGCCCATCAAAAAATGTTCTCCATGGGATCCTCCACAATGGCTCCTCAGTTTAGAAACATTACATTATCAAGCGCAAGGTTGCGCAGAAAGGCTTTTAGGTGCACAGAGACCACTTTCGAAAAAATGCAAAAGAGCACACGCATCAAGGATTCAAACCCTTCACCATGCATTCGTGCACAACGATGTAACCAGACGTACATTTAGACTACGATGTAACCGGACGGCCACGATACCACGATCGCACCAACCTTGCCACCAATTCGTACTGCATGCAATTATGCTTTCTTTAAAAAGCTCCGCAACTTTTTTCTGAGGTTATCAGATATGGAAGACGGTCTCATGATCCCTGTCCAAAAACGTTCCAGTGGGTGTATATTTTATTTCAAATGGCCACTTCCACCTACCATTCTTTCCTTGTGAGACCGTATGAGGGGCGGCACGTCTGCAAACGCTGAGGGTATACCGCGTTCGCACACTAAGTCTGTGACAACCAAAATCCTAAGCCGATTCAAATACTCGCGCTTAACTGGCTTCTCACCAAACTATCGCCATATGCTCGTTCAATGCAGAAAATCAGTTCGGCCCTTCTTCTCCTCACTGGGAAGTCGATTTACACATACATATTGATAAACAGACCCCACCAGCCGCGAACTGCAATCGCAGAAACTGACTCTATGAGTGAAACAGTGGAAGGTCTCCTAAAACTCTACACAACCTGTTAAGCAAGACAAGAGGGAAGCTGCCGTATATGCAAAACCACAAATGGTGGACAGAGAATAACTACAAGTAGGAAAAGCCTTTTTAAGCAGCCAGTGTAATTCATCTTTACGAGTGGTCGAGAATTTTTATCGAATTTGGTGTACAATACAGACCTTTATCGTAATCGATTAAACAAAAGGACAACAAGCAACCAACAACACTTTTGAATAATACAATACACACAGTTCCCTTATCGATAAGCAGGAAATACAAACTACTCAGGCACTGTTTTGCAGGTTTTCGACACCTTTCGTGGATAAGCCGTCAGCAGAGGTGCTGTGAGATTTCCTGATTCTCCCTGCTCCTACTGCAAACAATAGGTTAGTCAACAACAAGTCACACACACTGATAAGTAGGGAGAATATTAGGAAAACATCATTTGATCCACAACGCCAAGGCCTGAGAAGTTTACCATTGTTGAGCGTACCTTTTCTCAAGCATTTACCTTGCATTGACGCCGCAACGTTGCAAAAACCGCGAAATCACGTCAAAAATCTTGGCGAAATTCCGGTTCTGCATAATGGCTGCGAAATAGGGCGGCGCGGAAATTCCTGCTTTTTTTCATCCTTCGGAATTGGTCATCACCATTGTTAAGGTATTCAAGCTTCGATGATTCACTTCTCATCTTTTGACGTTAACTCTATTCGTCCCAGCATGGACTCTGGAAACTGAGAAAGGTAATATCCAGATAATTTATTCTTGAACTTTTGCCCTGCTTACTGCTATTCTGTCACGAGCAGTTTTTCAGTTTGTACGGTTGTTTTTGCTTTTTTCGGCGATGCTTTCGAAAAATGGTCAGCGTTGAAAGTTCCTTTTCCCGGAACATACGCATTTTGTGTTTTTTTTGTGTTTTTCCAGAAGATACTTTGAACGGGAGCAAACGCGAGTCGCACGTCCTGCTAAATTATGCACTTTTGGCTCATGGTATTTAAAGCTGAAAAAATAAAATGAGATTACTCTCACTAATGCGTCCTCCACGTTTCCATCACGCTAACTGCCATTATCAAGGTCAGACTGCGATGTCCAGAAAACAACAAAAAGCCGTAACACAAAAAAGGGAGAGATTCTTGCTGAGCGCTCATGGAATCGGTGGAACTTTTGTTTCCGTAATTCGTGAATTTTGTCATGTTTCTTCTAGCCGCCCTATTTTCAGGTGTAAGAGGTGCATTTCGCAAAGTATGACGCGAGCTGGTCAACACACAGTTTTCCAGTCTTTTGTTTAGATCATTGAGTCTTCCAACTGGTTTTCGAACACCTCTTTTTGGGTATATGTTCTCAATATGGATAAGAATAGACAAAAAACGCGCAATAGTAAGGTGAGGAAGAGACACTCGCGGCATTCGGAACGAAGGTAAGCCTTCTACATGGATGCGCTTACACTCTAGAAAATTCGGTAATACTGCAGACAGACGATGGCGGAACGGCGAAGTGTTACGGCAAGTGTAGGAGCTCATCAGGTAACAGTCAGGCTACCTCTCACTTTCTACCACTTGCCTGTGGGACGACGTCATTCCAGGCACAGTGAGAATAAGTGAGAATACATGGAAGTAGACGTCGTCATTTGAATAAGGTGGACCTGTCCACGACTGAAAGAAACCACTTGCGTCACGAGAAATGGGTAGCAATCACGTCATGGTGTACTGACATGATCAGCTCTTCATCCTTGGTCAAAGATCCTACTCTTTCCACTCGCTGAACTGCAGCCGACACAGCACAGCGATAGTGGAAATAAAAGAAAATGAAAGGAAAATGCTGTATCATTACCAAGTCTTTGCAGCTAGCTACGGGCTTCTAGAATGGTTAGCGCGCAACATGTGCTCCAAAGCATTTACAGTCTTCGGTGCGATCAATAGCTGCTTTTTGAACATAGTACTAACTAACATACTAACTGCGATAACGCCGTATGATATTCGGCCAACCGCTCATATGTTAAACGTGGTCACATGGAACAAGATGCGACCTACCATGATTTCCGTAGGTCAGCCTATGTACAAGTCAATGTTTCCATCTCCTCAGACGAACCACATCAGTGCCAATTGACCGACCCTAGAGCGATGGGAAGCTAGACTGCCCTGGCACGTAGTCGATACTCTATTCGAAGGAGCACGAACAGCGCACATGGTAAGGCCGCGTTCATACACAACGACTCCGCGGAAGACGCGAAACCCGCAAAATTTTTTGTGCACCGGGGCGCACGCGTCGCGCCTCCTTACTGTGGACGCCGAGTCATAATGAATACATTGAGAAATGAGTTGGAAAATATTGAAGTTGAAAAGAAAAGTTGAGAAGTGAGTTTTACTCAAGGGTTCATGTGCGATAGAAGAAAAGCGTGACAGAAAATAACGCCGAGAATTTTTCGAGAACGCAAGTTTTCGACATTCAAATGGCTACACCTTTAATTGGGCATGACCTGGAATGAAGTACGACATGAATAGGAGAAGGTTTTCTCTTTCTAAAATGCGTAACAACTTTGCTTTAGCTCGATCTTAGCGAAAATTCGCCCGTCGCGGATTTCCATTTTAAAGTCATTGTCATCAGTTGCAGAAGCTTATCCCCCCTAGGGCCCACATTTCCATGTAGAAAGCTCGATAGGCTTTCTGTACAGCACCTCCCCATATTTCAAAACGGAACTGATACATAGGGGCGATGGTCAACTTCTCCATGGAATGCGCCATGTACTCGTTTTCCTTTTTGACTGCATCACCCAAGCTACGTCAATGCTGTTTTCAGTAGTGATCTCTGCAATATGACCCCACCACTCCTGAAGGGAGCCGAATACTACCTCCTCGTCGCGCATTCGGTGACGTATTCTTGACCCTGGTGCGGAACATGTAATGGGGGTCTATTGTGTGCTACATACATGCGATGAGCGCTTTGCGCAGTATTGCCAAAGCAGTCTTCTTTGTACGCACTAGAACGACATTCCGTGATACATTGTAGTTGGTTATGGGAGCTGAGTTCTTTGCGTAGAATAGCACATATCCGTCGCAGTATCTCCCATGCAGAATCGGCCCCTGCTTACAAGGGAAGGATACCAACTCGTCCTGGCCATTCAGAATGAGATGTATACTCCTAGGAGCGTCTCCAGATGCTGATATCAGATCTGACTCCAAATCTGCTAAACGATTCTGGGTGGAGAGTTACGGACCTTTTTTTGCTACCGTGCTTAACCACTGCGGTGCGACCCCCTGCCCATGCTTTGCGCTCGTAAACCCCTCGTGACCCAGCTGCCACCGTGGCTCGATGGCGCAGCAGTGAGTGGATGCCTTCATAGTAGTGAGACGGAGCTTCAAATCCTTGATGCATTTCGTAGTTTTGCTTTTACTTGAAACGCATGCTAAACACTTGGGAAGTAGTTTTGCATACCTGTCCGACCACCAAGACCCCCTCCCTGCTACTTATTGAGCCCCGCGAACGATTTTCGTAGAAACTTACACTTTTGCCTAACTAGCTCAAGCAAGGGACCAACTACACATGCATATCTGCTTGGAGCTCGTGAACTGCGAGATTTCATTATCCTATAGGATGACAACGTGTGTGGCCAACGAAAGAATTCGTCATCTCTGGTAGCTCTATTCACTCACGCCCACAATATCAGCCAACATCTTTGCGTCCTGTCCACCATAGTTGAGGAAGGATAGGAAATGTTCTGCCGGACTCTGGTGCTATCACACCTAGTGAAAGAATTCGGGTCTTGCGATATTGGTTGATCGCTATCCCGCAAAGAAAAGAAGATTGCAGAGAGTTTCTATCCTATTGTGCGCGACGCACTGTAATACAACCGTATAATCGACTGCGAGGGAGATAGCTTCGTGGAGGACGAACATACGGATCCTTTTTGGGCATCTGAAGATAACGATGAATCCCTTCAAAGCATCTAGATTTGAACAATTTCTTTCTTAATCCTGGTATTCAGCAGATTACCTTGACACTCATCCAGACGAGTTCGAGAGTTCTCTCCAATATTGCATTACAAGGGAATCTGTGAGAATAATGGTTGCAACGAAATTCTTTTTATTCAGCTCACACTGTAAAGAATTTTTTTGCTCTAACCATTTTGTATTGGGATATCACACTGTGCTCGCTTAAAGGCACAACCTTCGATAAATCGCAATCACAGATAGTGCATTAGGGGTTCGCATATACTAGACGACAATGTGCTGTGTAACTCGGTAATGAAAAAAAAGGCAGAAAAAACTCGTCACCCGCCTTACAATTAGATAGAACCCCATTTCAAGCCACTTCGTACGTAGTGAGCCGATCTCCCACACTACGCCCTCATCCACACAGCTTATTCTATGACCTACACTCTATGACCTTACAAGTGAGCTTACGATTTCCATGCTTTTTCGTCCTGCAGCTTTGTTTTTGTTGGATGATGGGCTTTGAAGGCGGAGTCTGGAGACCGAGCCACTGGTAAAGGAGTGTCCTCTTTGGAGCTATGTTGCGTTATAACACCCCTCCCTAACAATTTTTTCGCCGTAAACCAGTGCAAGGTTGTTCCTTGCGGACCACTACCCTCGCGACACCATATTTCCAACTTCATTCCTGATCGTGGACCAAGCCCTTGATGTTTCCCATTAAATACGAAAATATATGCCTCGAATGAAGCTGTCACGCCAACACCATCAAAATGAATGCTTTCACTGAAGTTAAAATAAAACCCCTGAAAAGTCGCACATAGGCCCTAATAACAAGCAGGGAGGGATCTTGGTGGTCGGACAGGTACGCAAAACTACTTCCCAAGTGTTTGGCATGCGTTTCAAGAAAAAGCAAAACTACGAAATGCATCAAGGATTTGAAGCTCCGTCTCACTACTATGAAGGCATCCACTCACTGCTGCGCCATCGAGCCACGGTGGCAGCTGGGTCACGAGGGGTTTACGAGCGCAAAGCATGGGCAGGGGGTCGCACCGCAATGTTTAAGCACGGTAGCAAAAAAGGTCCGTAACTCTCCACCCAGAATCGTTTAACAGGTTTGGAAGTCAGATCTGATATCAGTATCCGGAGACGCTCCTAGGAATATACATCTCATTCTGAATGGCCAGGACGAGTTGGTATCCTTCCCTTGTTAGCCAAAAGGAGAGTGCTTCGAAAAACGTGTACGCTGTGAGTGGGACTTGGAGGGATGTCGCTTGATGTTTGATTTGACTGCTATAGTCAACTCTAATCCCTAGAAACATGGATGAGATGGCTCTTCATTTCATACAAAAACATTTTTTTTCTATTCCTCAGCAATGCGAAGACCGCGTGTGGCGAAGAGGTTTCGCCAGAAGATCACGGATCTAAATGAGAAATGCGATCGTACGCAGCTTTTACATAGGTCTCTGGCTTTAACATCATCTTCTTTGTCATAGACTTTTTTTCGTAGTTGCCGTCCATCTGCTAGAGGGGAATCGAGAAGCCGCGCGGAAGACGGGTACTAGTCGTCCAGAATTTTGTTCGAACTGTTTCTGATTTTCTTTCCAAATACAATTTTCCATTCTAACACATCCATTTTCACCATGCACAGCGATCCCCTAAATCCGAGGGTAGCATAAATATGGTTTTTCTTTTAAACAGTGCAATGTGATAACGATGAATTCTTTCTTCTTATAACATCAAAACGAAGAATGACGCCCTGACAGAAAAAAAAACGTTCTCTGACTCGCATCATGCACTTGTACTCCATAAATCGAAAATAAACCGACTTAAGAGCGTGATTATCAATCCATTCATTATATCCCGGCGTCCCGATCAAGGGGCCGCGCCGCGTTCCTCGCCCGGGAGGAATTTCTAGGGCACATCGTTGTCAGGAGGTCGTTTTTGGCCGCTGCGCTGGGAGAGGGGGCCGTAATGAGTGGGGCAGTCAGTAACGAGCAGCGCAAATGTGTCTTGCTGAGTCCTGTATAGCGAAGCTTGTTTTGTGGAGGACCGGATATGTAGAAAAATATTACAAAACTTTCATTAATCGAACTAATCCAAAATTAATTGGAATTATTATTAAGCCGACGTCATTTCGTAAGACGTAGATGACTAAACAGTACAACTTATACCCTGGTTCGCTGTGGATGATGGGGTGTGCCCGCGCGACCGCGACTGGCACGGCGCCAATTTTTTTACTGTCGACAAACGACAAGACTACCATATCGTGCGTATCAAACGTTTCCCAGCAGTTGGTTTCCTTTATCGGACTCAACAATCAGTGAAGCACGGATCTGGTGGCGTGCGGTTCGCGTTCTCCATTGCAGATGATGAGGCGAAAGACTGTAAACAAGTGTAGGTTGGCCATGGACCGCCCTGAATCCTATAAACACATCTGCTCACGTAAACAGGCATTGCGTAGGACTTGCACCATCCCACTACCTCTGCGTAGGAAGCATGGCGCATAAAGAAGTGAAGCTAATGTGCACTAAACCAACTACTGCTTGTTCCTGTTCCGCGAAGGGGTGCATTCTAGATGCATATTTGAATACGCCCACTTGAAACGGTACACAGAAAACGGGTTTTTCGAGCAGCTCGGAGTGTTCTTCAGAAAATCCATGTGATTCATTGATTATTCCATGAATCCCGAAAACTTAAGCAACGAGTGAAGTGGTTAATGGGAAGAAGGAATCGTCTAAATTCGATACCAGCTACGGGTGGCCAGATTCAGGAGGAACCATGTGATCGAGTCGTTTGACGTCACGTCTCTTTACACCAACGTGTCAAACGAAGATGTCATGCAAGTCCTCTCTGAACAGCTGACAGAACACGAGACAGCGATAACCATGCACTACCTATCGACCACCCACGTGATGACACTTGTCAAAGAGTGTCTACAGTTTTCCATATTCAGGTGGTCTGGGCAGTACTATAAGCAGATCAGGGGCCTGGCAATGGGCCAGCGGCTGGCACCAGTCCTGGCTATAGCCCATAAGTCCAGGATAGAGAAGCCCCTCCTTGAGCGCCAACCTATTTTGTACCGCCGGTACATAGACGACTGCCTTATTATTTGTTCTACGGTGACAGAAATGGACATGTGCTTCAGCTTGCTGAACAACCAGGCAGAAAATATCCGATTCACCCGTGAAAAGCCAGTGAACACTTAGCTTCCCTTCCTCAACGTACAGATCCAACTTAAGCGGGGGTGCTATCGGACGAAGTGGTACCGCAAGCTGAGCAACAAGAATATCCTGGTCCATTTCCGGTCGGCGCATCCAGTGACGACAAAGCGGGCTATCGCTAGGAACATGTTCAGGACGGCGAAAGTGGTATCCTCGGGTGATCAGGAGAAAGCAGAGTCTTTGGAGCTTGTTCGGAAGATAGCTCTCTCCAATGGTTACCCCCCCCCCAAAAGATGGACGCCTCCCTGGACCACCCACTAGGCGACGAGATAGGGCTGCGAGCGAGGATTCCGAGAAGGAGCCGTTTTACTTGCCCTTCGTCTGTGATGGGATCAGCTCCTCCGTAAGAACGGCCCTACGCAAGTCCAGCCTCGACGCAATGGTCCGGGTGGTCAAGATCCCTCTCACGTCCCTTAACACATTGACGACCGCGTGATACGCATTGAATGCACGCTTTGTAGGCCACGTGGGACCGCGTGCATTGAATACGAATCACGATCAGCAAATCCATATCTTTCACAAATGCATGATTTCTTTTGTTTAGTTTCACCTATTCATTTTATATGCCAGTCCTTAGTATACTTGTACAACACGTGCTCTACGGAATTAATCAGTACGCACTAGTTTAGTAAAGATTTTTTAGGTAAAAGCACCATTTGCTTGGACTGCTTTGCTCCTCAACTCTAAATTGGTTTGCTCTCCAACACTTTACTAACAAATTCAGATAAACACTGAATTGATAATGTTAGAAAACTATAAGGTGAAGGATTCTGAGTTCTGTAGAAGGCACGACTTATGTTTTTTATGAAAACATTAATTACAGACAATATTCTGGCACCTATTGCAAAGGGAGTTGGCCAGCCTAGTTTTTTTTCCATAGTGAATGATTGACTCACTTCAGAACTGCTCTCTCAACCAGGTTTCTCCAATATCCATATCCAATCTCCAAAAAAAGCGTCCGGGACTGAGTGAACTGTATGCGTACCGCGCTTGTGGCGTTCAAGAAAGCGCGCGTGTCCCACGCGGCCGAAAAAGTAGAAACCCGCGCGGTCGTCAACGTGTTAAGCAGCAACTGGTTCGCAGTCGCTGGTACGACCGGTATTGCCTTACCCCCATTGTATTATCTGCCCACATGGGAAGCAGGGTGACTGCATGGCATCAGGTGTGATCTACCTGATCTCATGCATCCTCTGTGGGGACGATTACGTCGGCGAAACTGGGCGATCACTCTGCTCCAGGGTGAAGGAACATCTGGACGGTATGAAGAAATCGAGGTCCAAGACCCCCCTGGGTGGACACAGAGCGTACGCACACGGAGGGGCAGAGTTCCAAGTCTCTGTCAGGATCTTGACGCGAGAGCCTCACACTTTAGCCCGCAAAACTTTGGAGGCCTTCTGGATACGCGCCAAAAACCCCAAGTTGGACAGGAAAGATGAATTTCTAGCCATAACAAGTGAGCTCGTCCTTCGCTGAACTGTGTGGGCTTCAATCGTCGCCATCGGCTTCGGGTCGAAGGGCTGGGTCAGCTGAAGCCACCCACAGTGATTCAGTTTAGCGGTGGTCGAAACTCAAGCTAGCCGTGCGCTCCTAAGGTTAGTTGGTTTGTGCTTGTGAGCTGCGAGACCTCCCTGGACGCCTTTAGTCTATGGTGATCTGTTCTTAAGTCTGAAATGGCATTCGGCGGTAGATCACCTTATCTATGACATTCCAGGCTCCGAGAAGGCGACAAGGCCGAAACATAAGCCAAATAAAAGTTGTTAATATCTTGGCTGTGGTTTTAAACATCCAGTCAGAAGGATTCGATACTGGGTCTAGATTTGCAAGCAACTGAGATCTTATAAGATTATATTCGTTCAAACCAGGACAATGTGCATCCAGTTTCGGAAATCCTCAACTAATCTCCAACGCTGAATTTCTCTCTGAATTTGACAACCTTTATAAACACTTCAGCACTTCTCGGGAAGCACTAATCTTTTTCTTCACGGCTTCGTTTTCCTCTTTCCCAGTGGTCTGCCTTTAAGGAAGAAATGACCCTTTAAAGACAAGTTGGTTTACTTGAATGGGTCTAGAAAAACGCGCCACAACGCAACCGAAGCCCGGATGCATGCGCATTCGGTATTCAATGGTATGGCTGCCAGTTCCCTCGCGCGCGCGGGTTCAACAATCTGTATGTTGGAGCACAGCATCCCGTGCGATGTATCCATACAGCCATTCTATATACCAGGAGTTTCCGAAAAGAATTGAGGATCCCTAACTCGCTCAGTCAACACGGCAGTGGGAGTTTTCTAAGTCGGGGCCTTGTGACTTCCCATGATAGCTGAAGTAACGCATTTATTAGAACACCGGAGTTTGTCCAACCTGAATTCCTGTGAATAGAGGTAGCAGTTTTGCTGGGATCCTGTCTTGTGAACATACGGAATATTCGGAGTTTCAGGGTCTCACAGAAATTCTTTGGCTGAGTGGCGTTCAGTGCTGGAAGAAACTCAGAGGCCAGCGGGAATTTTAGCTTGGCACGGTTTTCTTCTACGTGGGTGTTGGAAGAAAATGTAAATTGAAAGGAGAAAAAACATTAAATCTCAGAAGGGGACTGTATCGATCCACCATTTAGGGGCTAATGCCGTTTGGACTCCAGAAATTTCGTCTTCGAGCTCATTTTCAAATTGCCTAAGCCACAAATCCACTAAAAACTTGTATATAGGGGTAATTCAACATCCTGATTACGAGTATGACATTCATTCTTGGCGCTGGCGCCAAGAGAGGATACTACGATTACCTCCTGGGCTCAGCCTTAGCAGAGCGCAGGTAACCGTAGTGTCATTCATTAGCGCCAGCGCCAAAAATGAATGTCATGTTCGTGATCAGGATGTTGAATTACCCCTATATACGTTTTTAGCGGATTTGGTGATCTTGCCACTTTTAAGAGCTCGAAGACGAAGTTTCTGGAGTCCAAACGGCATTAGCCCCTTTTAGGGGGGGGGGGGGAGAGGGGTCGTACGTAAACAACCAAAATCACCAACCAATTATGTGCCCTGGACACTGGACACAACGCTAGAACATGCTTCAAATTGGGCGATTTTATACGACTTCCTTCTAGTTTTCTAGAATTTCAGGAGACTGCGAATCGTCCACTTCGTTGTGGGACCACGCGTCCATTTACCTTCATTTGAATTAGGATTTGTCAATAAGAGCAGTTTTTGGCAATATTAAACTATTCCTACCCCAATCTGGTGGAATCAGGCCGGTTTTTTTACCGTTTTTTTCTACAAGAGCAGATTTGACCGAAATTTAATTGGTAGGGGTAATTCGACCTCCTGAACACAGATATCACATCCGCTTCACCCGAAACTGCCTGGCGCCTGCGCAAAACTATCCAAATCACCAAATTTACTGAAAACCTGTCCCTAGAGTTAGTTACCCCAGAACATAAATATCACATCCGTTGGGGCCAAAACTGCTTAGCGCCAGCGCCAGGACACCCTAAACTACCGAAATCGATGAAAACTTGCGTACGGGATTATTTGATATCCTGTTTACAAATATGACATTAGTTCTTGGCGCCGGCGCTATGGTAGGACACTATGGTCATCTGCGCTTTGCTAGGACTGGGCCTTTCCTGAACGGAATCACTCCTTTTCCCAGGTTCAGCCTTAGCAGGAAGCTAAATGGGGCTGATATGGAAAAATTTTTTTATCGATTTTAGAAGAAAAGATGCGGCGCTAAATTGGCGCCCAGTGGCGTCAAATGGCTGCAGCGTCAAAAAAAAATGCTATTTTCGTGATCAGGATGTCAATTAACCTTCGCACGAAAGTTTGCATCAAATTTGGTGAGAGAACAGCTGGCGCCTGTTGGCGCCAAATAGCGCCAGCGCCAGAAATGAATGTCATATTCATGATCAGGACATCAAATTACATCTACACACCAAGTTTCGACGAAAAGAAATTTTTTTGAGTTTATGGGCTGGGAACATTTCAATAGTGTCGTGTATCCAAACACACATATAGACGGAAAGTTTTGCCCGACCGACATCTAACATCAAATATCTAATAATAGCTCGGAGATCGGTTGTAGATATCTTCTTGCGCTGGACTCCAACGCTGAGCGGCAGAACTTCTACAAATGGCGGCACCCGATGGGATGTAGTCCCCAAAAAAAAAACAGGAACGCAGTTGGTGTGCTAAGGTTTCCGGCTGCCCCTCAGGTTTCACGTATTTGCTAATCAAAGCGAAAGCAGATTTCAGATACTGATTATGACTACGCACAAAAGCGATGATCTTTTCGCAAAAAAACCGCTCTTGTTGAAGTATCCTATTTCAAATGAAGTTAAAGGGACGCGTGGTCCCACAACGAAGTGGACGACTTGCCCCTGGTAAACTCGTCCGGCCGTTTTTCCGGGTGTAGGTTTAGGCGGCAGTTTTCAGGAGTTCCTAGCACAGATACTTCTTTATCCACGTTTTTGACGTCAGTTTATCCTCGAATCCAAAAGAAAATTGCGATCACACTCAAACTTGTTTAGGGCGCCACATCACCAATGTCTGTGCTACAACACAAAACGTATTTTCTGGAACTTGTACATACTTCAAATGCACCTATGTGGAACAGTTATCCTATTACACCCACTCAGTTGCTCAAGCATTGGTGTTTCTAGATTTCTTGTTATCACATGAAGATAAAGATATTTTCGTCGTCATCTTTGCCTTCAGTCCTGAAGTGAACTACCGCGCACCTCTTGCTAGCACTTCACCCTTCTAAAGTCCCCATTAACCCTGTCGCACTAGATTTGTCTTCGAAATTTCTATCTTTGCTCATGAAGGATTCTAAAAACTCAGGAAAAAACCCGATATAAGGTTCCGTACGACAGGGGCTTTAGAATCCGCGTACGCTTCTTATTGAATAGCTACCTGAGTGTGTCTATGATTGTAGCTCATGTCTAAGTGACTCCATGAACAGTCTGCGAACGGAGAAAGGAACATATGGGGAAACTACTGATTCACCTTCCAATATATAAAACACTGCATGTTTCAACTTCCAGTTTTCATGTGAAATCTCCTCCCTCGCGCCAGATTCAACGCGACCCATGCAATGACCGCGACGCGACCGCTCACCCGCTGTCCGAAAATGTTCGTTTGGCATTTAAGTCCTTCTGAGCTTTTGCACCACGAAAATTGGGTCGCTCGTGATTTTTACGCGTTTTACCTTGCGAGATGGGATGAAATTGACTGTATGTGCTATTAAGGAATAAAATGTAAAAAGGAAAGCAGAATTATTTATGGGCACGAGCGTGGTCAGCGAAAAGGACGTGGATGCCGACTAATGCCCCCCCCCAACAGAGAACAACTGAGCGGCTCCCCGTTAGAGGGCATCTAGCAAGTGAGGCGGTCCAACTGAGCGGGCGTTAGAACTAGAACTTTGAGGGGCTGTAGCTTGCCCCTCGCTCGCTGTTTAGTCGCGAGAGTAGGAAAGTTTCTAGCTTGGCGGCTGAACTACCTGCACAAGGAAGGACGACCATGGACTACTTTAGCGCGGGGGGCTGTCTTTAAGACCTTGCCATATTCGTGCATACGCTGACGCAAAGTATGCACGCAGTCTAGGCCGGAATGCACCTCGCAACCCATTTCAGTAGAGAATTCCAGATTCTCACGTGGCTACGGACGCTCATCATATTTATCCCTCATCAGATGCGTTCATGGATCGCGTCAGAATAGTGACACTTCAACTGCATTCGCACCATGAGGTTTGCGTTGTGACTGCATGCGAAAACGGAGACTACGAAACTCGGCAAAGCACCAGTAGCGCACCGTTGCGCGGATGTTGTAGAAATAGATATGAGCTCGCTAAGGCATTATTCACACTCTGCGGTCCAGTGTTTCTCTGAAACGCGGCGGTTCGGCGAAAAGCTTTCGATACATATCGACTGGCGGTTGGGCGAAGAGCCTGGCCGTTGGGCGAAAAGTTTTTGGTACGTATCGTCGGGCGTTTCGCCAAACCGCGACGTTTTTCGCCTTCTTATTGCTTTTGTCCCAACCGCCGGGTCGCAATTTGTGAACAATGCCAAGCTGGCCAAGCGATGGCGTGGATGGTGTCGAAACACCATATGGTAAACACTATGCTTCGACCTGTTTCCCTGCAGTTTTGAGAGGATAAAGTAGCATGCTCTTCGCACCTGCAAACCCATTCCCCTTTGCAAGGACCAGAATTCTTCGAGGTGATTGTACGGTTTCTTGTTACAAATCATTTGTTCAGCACAGCAATGAATGGATCCGAGGCAGCAGAATTTCCTCACTAAAAAACCGAGAGTGCTACCTTTTCCAGAAAGAGGACGAAGAACTCGCATCAACGTCGCATCAGCTTCCAGTAGCGTTAAATCATGCTCTGAACCGAGAAACTGCTCGCTCAACTCGGGATCATGAAGTCTTAACAACACCACTGCTCCTTCTCGATATGCTCTGAATTTCGCTTAATGTTTACTTAAAGAGTGTTGCGCTAAGAAAATCTTGACTGACATAGGGTTGACAGCAGGGGCTTTGCAGACCGCATTAAACTTTAGCCCAAAGTCGATGTAAAGATCATCCTAAATAGATTACAAGTAGAAAAGAGTAAACATTTGGAAGTTCGAAAATGGTGTTTGAGATCTGGCTCACCTGGATTCGTTGCACTATTTTCCCACTGACGAGTCGACCATTGAAATCACCTAGCTCAATGAATTTCGACTCTCGCAACATCCGCGAAAAGGTTAAGCCCTAAGGGAAGAGAAATTCAAAACCCTTGAAGAAGTACCGCAGCTCGACCATATGAACTGTATAACATCAGGATGTTGTTCTTACATCGAGTAACTAAATGACTGCCTGCTTCTTAGACCTGACTATCGTATTATGCTAGACCTCCACCACGTTCTTGAAGATCCCAATATTAACGAATAATTTGTTTTTGTTTAATGATCAGCGACGAGCATATTAGCTTACCCTGTTCATATCTGTCACATCACGCCCGATACTATCCACAAAATCGTCGAAGACATCTGAAGTGTCTGAAGCATGTGCGCATGTACCAGACGAATCAGCTGCAGAACAATATCGAAAAGATGTTCGTATGATGTTTGAGCTGAGCGCCATTGACTGCGTCACGAACCGCATCACCCTAACTTTAAAGAGTTCACATCGTTGGCATGAAGTCAAGTGTGTCGCAAGAAGTGTTGTCATGCCGCAGTGTTGAGAGGGAGGGTTTAGCTAGGGTGGTTTCAGGACATGGAGCGTTTTTTCAAAACGGTTTTTTTGCGCATTGTGTGGGCACATGCATGGACCATCGAACCGATGTCTTTCTTTTTCCGGATGTCTCTTAATACCGAAGGAAGGAGTAAAAAAGGAATTAGTGGAAACTGCTTTGTTTAGTGCCCCATACACTCAAATCACTTACAGCGCTGATCAGTTGCTGATTGGGAGGTGCCTTGAACCTTTATTTATGATGTGATACCTGACCAGATGCTGTCAAGCGACTCGCTCGCTATGTCGAACCCTTTGTTCACATGAAGATCTCCTTGTAGAATAAAGAGATCTGGCCGTTGAGTTGCTGTAGCTCACGAAAAATCCTGATGTGCTGAGTAGGAATCTCTGATTGCACAGGGCTTCGATGACCGTTACTGTCTCAACGGAGTCGAAGGATTTCTTCAGGTCGAAGAACACGAGACAGTACGGTAACTTCAGTAGGCGAACAACCATACACCGTACCCCCAAATGAGCCGCAATAAATCTGGATGCACACCAAACACGGCATCTCACGACAACAGCGTCGAAAATGCTTGGGGAACGTACGCGTTGCGATGATAGAGATGTCCAAAGGATTAGAACGATTGCGTGGGATCAGAACTATTGCATAGTGTTCGTAAGAACTACAGGTCCGTTGAATGCTCCAATAAATCATTTTTCTATTTGTAAATGTACTTGTATAATTGGGTTTCAACGCACTCATCAAAAATAGTCCGCGTTTGGGTCAGAATTCCTCATGACATTGCAGTGGAGTCTTTGCACATTACTGAAGTGAAGCATTTTCCAGATGAAAATGTCACGAGACTTCCCCGAATATTGATTAGATTAGTATAACAACATAGTTTTGCATGTATTCTCTTTCACAGGTCCCGCATTCATTCCCTGATGACCCTGCTTCTTTCCATGTTCGAGTAGTGGTTTCAATTATTCACATTCTTGTACATGGTTCTGATGACAGTATAGCCTCCTTGTCGTGTGTTTACCACTGCCTGCTTGTTTCCTGTAGGTTCCGTGCGATACGAGGAATGATGACAAGCACTTTTTCTGAACGAAACACAGTACGAGTACGAGATCCATGGTCAGCTCTGTCATCGCCACGATGGTCATGATCCTCTCCCTCTACTCCCCGCCTCCCACTCTTCGAGGCGTGCGCGTAGCCTCAAACACTATACTGTGTCTGTAACCAAGGTAATGGTTGGACTATACGTCTCGTCTGCAATCTACAAAACCACTACTAAACCGCCACAACAAGCTCTATTCACAGCTTCAAGAATAAGCTCGCAGTTGAAACCTGAATCACTCTAGGCATCCTAGGAGCGGTGCTGAAATGTGGAGAAAAAGTTCTCTATAGTGCAACAACATTCGTTCACTAAGAAAGACGAAAACTCATTCCGATGCAGCCGTGTTGTTTTTAAAATCTAGACAGACTACTAGTCAATTGAGAATGAAGGCAAAACTCGAACTGGGTTGCGGTGAGCTGCGTCCATAATTTTCGTCTGCATTTGAGCGTTTCGAGCGTTTTGGGCGAAAGGAATGTTAGCTATTGACGAAGCGTTTTTAATCTTATCAGCGGAATGCCAGCGTTTTGAGGTATGGTGTAGGTGTCTATGCCAGATCGACATCTACACATTCTTCTCGCCCAAAACGTTCAAAAAATGCTCGATGCGATAGCAACCACAACACACACGCGCTTTGTCCTTGCAATTTCGCCGCTCTTGTCGTGAGATTTTGGTGTGCACCCAGATTTATTTACGGCTCCTTTGGAGGTACGGTGTATGGTTGTTCGCCTACTGAAGTTACCATACTGTGAACGTGAGGCATACACTGCGAAGCATAATCATACTCCACCCATGAACCTGACAAAATTCTGTCTCACACGAAGTTTTCCAAAATGCCCCCATACAGAAAAATGTGGTAATTACCGACACCAATTCGCATGCCAACAACAAACACTAACTTGAAAAAACAACTTCTTTTCGTCAGTCTTTTCAAAAATGGTCGTTCTGATAACGCAGCAAAAGTATAGTTCCACCGAACAAATCGAATATTCCAACAACAAGTGTACAATAAAATGAATGAATTTTGATCCAGTAATCTATTAGAACTCTATTTCTCCAAATAAGTAGGAAAATCCGGTTGACCATGTTCGCTTAGAGATTTTAATAGGCTTTCGGCCGACTGCCCCAATGATTACTCCCTAAGCTCACGGACATTGTGGAACTGTGCATTACTCTCATGGATAATATGCATTATGAAGCCCCTCACATCCTCGACTGGGTTTTAGTCGAGGCTGCTCGCCAGGCAAAAGAGCGATTTGGTGACAACTGAATCACGCTCGAGTGTTTCGACAATCATGAACTGGTACATTATCCTGCATGGAAACGGGACCTTCTTGCTGATTTCTACCCAGAGAGCAAGGAGACGTTGTCGCATGACTTTCAGATGACGGAATCATTTCTCTTTTTATACGGAGCACAGTTTCAGACAATCCATTTATGCGATAGCAGCCCAGACCATGTACCACATTCACTGAAGTTCGCCTAGAAAGATGAAATTTGTCTTTCCTCAGGTCGTGCCAGCGTAATCGGTATTCGTCGAAGCCGTCGCAAATGAATTTTTTTCTCATCAGAAAACACGACCGCGAGAAAAAAAACTGAAAAAAAGAAGCAGTAGGGCACCGCAGCCAAAAGCTAACCTCACTCCATTGGGTTCGGCAACATCTTCGAGCAAATCCAGTTAGTTTTCCGCGATGGTTATTCGCTAGAAACAGTACGTAACCCATATTCCCCCTATGGGTGAACTCGGGAGTTTTTCAAGAGACGCCTAACAGTATTCTCCGAGACATTAACCTGTGAAGATGACTTGATTTCCCGACACGACACTGCAGAGTTGGATGCTTTCCTAAGGATAGCGGTTATTCCGATCGCGCAGCAAGGAAGGATGTCCAGAGCTCTTTTCAACGCAATGTCCTGTAGGTCCCTTGCAAAAAATTATTGATATAATAGCATGATGAGTGCGGCCCGCATCCCGCGCCATTCGACGATTCACCAGTTTTTGAGTCTTCTTTGCGATATTCTGTCCTTTTTCGAGGTCCATTAATTAAGTTCCACTTGCCACAGCCTAGAAGAGGCAAGAAGTCATAAAGATGAGAAGTTGCACCGAACAAAAATGAGTTGCAGATGGAAGATATGCGGTAGAACTATACTTTTGCTGCGTTGTCAGAACGACTATTTTTGAAAAAATTGACGAAAAAGAATTGTTTTTTCAAGCTAGAGTTCGGTGTTACCATGCGAATTGGTATTGGTAATTACCACAATTTCTGTATGGAAGCATTTCTGAAAACGTCGTGTAAGACGGGATTTTGTGAAATTCATGGGTGGAACAATGATTATGCTTCGCAGTGCAGTGGCACCTTGAGCTCGCGCGATACTTCGATGAGCTTCATTACCAAGTGGATGTGATCGATCGAACTTGAGGCATATAATACTAGAAAAAAGTAACAAAAACTACAGAAATGGAAAGACTGCCAACGTTGGGAGCCGAACCATCGATACACAGTTTTGAAATTCCCAGAGCCGTTAAAAAATTTAATCTACGTTCCACAGTCCACACATAACCCCTAACATTGTGCAAAAAAAGGTTCGGAAAAATACTTCGTGTCTTGAGCGACATCACTGGTAATAGACAGGACTGTGAATCGCTAGTATGTGTGAATGCAACTCTTCAGTGGAAATATCAAAGTGGGATGAACCTCGAATAAAGGGACGAATTAGCATTGAAGGTTTTATTGAATATTTTTTTAATCAGTACGGAGGCGTCTACATTTATAAGACAACCACTCACAAGAATTTAATTGTTCATATCAAACAACGAAGTACAATAAATAAAGAACAACGACCATACAAAAGTAAGTTGAGCAGTTATTTTACAATCACCACAGCAGCATTGCATGCCTCGGTTGGTGTCTAAAAATTGGTCACCCTTCGCCTGCACCATCTGGTGTCATTGCATTCGAAATCACAACGAATACCACAATAGGAACAATGTACATCCACTGAAAATGATAGAATCATATGCAAATACAGTACATCACCGGTCAAGTCCCAATCGGCGTTCCCCACAGCTGTGGCATTACCAGTGCTGATAGTTTTCTTTTTCTTCCTAAATGGGGCTAATGCCGTTTGGACTCCAGAAATTTCGGCACCGAGCTCATTTTTAAATTGCCTAGTTCACTAAATCCGCTAAAAACTTGTATATAGGGGCACTTTAACATCCTGACTACGAATATGACATTCAATCTTGTCGCTGGCGCTAATGGATGACACTATGATCATCTGCGCTCTGCTAAGGCTGAGCCCAGAAGGTCCGCCCAGTACCTTCTTGCGGCGCAGATTCCCGTCCTTCATAAAATCCGTCGTAAGCGCGTGTGTCGCGTGCGGCTCCCGGCACTTTGCCAAGTCCTTTGATTGCGCTTTCAAATACAAGTAAAACGCAGTTTCCTGATGCGGATAACATTGGAGGTGTGCAAAATAAGAACAGAAGATGATGACGAGGGTCAGAAATTAAAAGCAACTGTGCCACTTCTGCAACATCCCTCGGAGGCCGCGTATTTCCACTGAACGTGAAAATAAAAACGACATACTCGTTAGTCTTACAAGCCAAACACAATTTCCTGATGCGAATAAAATTTTAGGTGTTGCTCATGCTTCAAACTGCATGTACAAGGAGATGAAGATGACACCTAGAAATGAAGCACAACGATGTAAATCTAAATAAAATAAAAATGAAAAAATCAAGGAAAGGCAAATTAGTCACAATCGCCTGTAAATTTCTACGATCCGGCGCGGATCCGGCGCCGAAGCCATAGAAATACTTAGAAAAAACGAGTGGGACGCTTGGGTTGTTTTTATTCTCATGTTTTGTGGGAATGCGCGGCCTCTGATGGATACGCAGATGCAGCCGAGTTGCTCTTGAGATCTGGCCCTCGTCATCATCTTCTGTTCTTATTTTGTAGCACCTCCAATGTTATCCGCATCAGGAAATTGCTTTTTGCTTGTATTTGAGAGCGCAATTAAAGGACTTGCCAAAGAGCCAAGGAGCCGCACGCGACACGCGGCTTCAAACCAATCCAATTGCTTCATAATTTGCTCATCTAATGAATGAATACGAGCGTCAGGAACGGTCGTCCCTTTGTGGGCGGGCCGGCGAGGAAGGCGTTTAGGACGAAATGTTACTGCTCGATAGGGCGTTATAGGGTACACTCCTTGAAAAAGGCGCCACGGAGCGCCTGTCCGGTCATGGAATTCGGTTAAGCCAGTCGTTTAAAGCCTACACCTGTGTAGCGATTTATCGTGCCAGCTGCCTTTAATATCTTACCCATTTCCTCCAAAATTTTGCCGTCGAGCCGGGGAGGTCCAGACCAACATCTCTGACCAACCATCAGAAACAGTGGTTTTCAGGGCGCCGCTAATTAAATGGGATGAGGGGTATAGACAGTCTCGTTCGTTACCTATGCTGGGATGTCAGGAGTGGTGGGGTAGGAGGGGGGGGGGTAAGGGTAATCTGGCGTATGGATACGACCGTTCCTGACGCTCGTATTCATTCATTAGACACCGCTTTCCACCAACCGTTGTCGCTTGCCCCTTCAAGAGTTGGTGCAAACTGGGCTGGTGGCGCGCCAAGCCTATCCCCCCCCCCTAAGATGCCCGAGCATCCATAGCAAACAAGAGTACAGGCCTGAAACGGTAAAAGTCACAAACCGAGAAAGTTATTCTAGAATTGATATGCTCCTCTCCTTTCAGCGACCGAACAAGGTTCTCTTTGGGGATTCCTCTGCACTGTGTATCTTCTCGCACTTCTAAGGATGTCGTGAGGTTGTGTTAGTTTTTGAACGACTTTCTGCATGACGTAGGGAATGAAGAAAATGGGTATCATTTATGCTCGGCGTTTCCAAAGACCAAAGCTATGAAGGAAAATGAAAAAACTCCCAGGAGCAATTCAAACCACCTTATTTCACTGAAGTGCGCGCCTTCGGCGTGTGTTACTTAAGGAGGTATAGAAGAACATCCAGTTATCACAAGTCTCCAGCTTTACGGCGCACTTCTCAGTCTCGAAAGTGGTACCCTTTACAGTGGGCGCCTGTCTTATAACGAAAAGATCAACCTCGCAAAGGAGTGTGCATAACCTTCGAAGAGCCAACTGATCCATTGTATGTTTCCGCCAATTTGGCAACAAGCAGGGAGCATTTGGTACCTCGGTAAATTGGCCGCCCAGGAAGATGCAATGATGTGTGACGTGGGTGTAGTAGTTACGGTCGATGCTCTCCAAAAGCAAGTGAAGGGGTGCTTCGACTAACATATAATCTGCGATCCCTCTGCCTGTCGTTCTGAAGACAGAGCGGCCGCCCGTCTGCCCACCGAGTATAGAGAAGGTTCCGCCCGTAGTTTCGCCCGCGTATAATAAATCTCAGCGATATCCGAATGCATTGAACATGCTCAGGAGGCGCAGTTTAGAGCACCTGACACATCGTTTTTCTTGACAACTTACATATTTTCCTAGGAAACTTCGGTCGTCTGCTTCCGCTCCATGTTGTCTCGCTCGTCGTTCTCTTTCCATCATTTGAACGAATAACTGTGTATCAGGACTGAAAATCGGGTATGAAACACGCAAATTAGTCTTAAGCATGACGTTTCAGGCTCACGTTGGAAGTACTCCCTTGGTGTTCACATGCACAACAGCACTGGGCTGGGCGGAAGGTGAAACGACCAGCTGAGAGCAATTAAAATTTGAATAAAGCGGTTTTTGACCACTTGCCACTAAATCCGGGAATACTGTCAACGACTGAACAAGTTGTCGTTCTGCATCGACAGACAGCCAGAAATAGTGGAACAGATCTGACTGCAGTAACAAGCACTGAAATACACATAATGTACGCATATAAAGCTTAGAGAAGTGTATATAAGGTTAGAGAAAGTGCTCAGGGATGAGAACTATTTGAAAGCTCTAAACTAAATAGCAAAATGTGAGCACACTTTGCAAAAGTTATCCTACTAGATATAATCCGATTAAGTTGTCTCGTGTGTGTGTGTGTGTGTGTGTTGGTTAATGCCTTTATGTCCCAACCGACGGTCGCAATTTTGGGAACAATGCCAGCTGCAAGCGATGGCTGGATGTGTCGAAAACCATATGAGTAAACACTATGCTTTCACCTGTTTCCTGCATTTGTGAGAGGATAAAGTAGCATGTCTTTCGCACTGCAAACCCATTCCCCTGGTTGCAAGAGGACATAATGTCTTCGCAGGTGATTGTTACGGTTTCTATGTTACAAATCATTTGATTCAAGCCACAAGCAATGGAATGGATCGACGGCAGCAGAATTTCCTCACTAATAAAACCGGCAGAGTGCTACTGTTCCAGAAGAGACGAATGAACTGCGAATCAACGGTCGCTATAAGCTTCCAGTAGCGTTAAATACATGCTTCCTTGAGCGAGAAACTGCTCACGCCGCTCAACTCTGGATCATTGAAGTCTTAAAACACCATGCTCCTTCTCTATGCTTGAATTTCGCTAATTGTATTACTTAAGATGTGCGCTAAGAAAATCTGACGACATTAGGTTGACAGCAGGGGCTTTGACAGACCGCTATTAAATTTAGCCCAAAGTCGATGTAAAGGATCATCCTAAATAGATACAATGTAAGAAAAGAGCTAAAAACATTTGGAAAGTTCGAAAAGGTGGGTTTGAGATCTGGCTCACTTGGGGATTCGTTTGATATGGTTTGCCACTGACGGAGGTCGACATTGAATAATCACTAGCTCAGATGTATTTCAGACTCTCGCAACATTCCGGAAAAGGTTAAAGCCTAAGGGAAGAGAAATTCAAAACCCTTGAAGAAGTAACCGACAGCTCGGCCATATGAACTGTATAAACATCAGTATGTTGTTCTTACATCGAGGAACTAAAATTGCACTGGCCTGTCTTCCTTGACTGATATCGATATTATTGCTAGCTCACTCACGTTCTGAAGTACCAATTATTTAACGTGGTTTTGTTTTTGTTTATGATCAGGAACGAGCATAATTAGTCTACCCTGTTATATCTGTACATCACGCCCGACTACTATCCACAAAAATCGTCGAGAATCTGAAGTGTCTGAGCATGTGCGCATGTACCAGCGACGAATCAGTGCCCAGAACAATCGAAAAGACTGTTCGTAATGATGTTTGAGCTGAGCCCATGACTGCGTCACGAACCGATCACCTAACTTTAAAGAGTTCACATCAGTTGGCCATGAAGTTCAAGTGTTGTCGCAAGAAGTGTTGTCAATGCCGCAGCTTGTTGCAGAGGAGGTTTAGCTAGGGTGGTTCAGGACATGCGAGCGTTTTTTTTTCAAAAGCGGTTTTTTCTCTGCGCTTTGTGTGGGCACATGCATGGACCATCGAACGATGTTTTCTTTTTCGGATGTCTCTTAATACCGATGGAAGAGAGTAAAAAAGCGAATTAGTGGAAAATTGCTTGTTTAGTGCCCCATACACTCAAATCATTACAGCGCTGATCAGTTGCTGATTGGAGGTGCCTGACCCTTTTATTTATGACTGTATACCTGGGACAGATGCTGTCAAGCGACTCTGCTCGCTATGTTCGAACCTTTGTTCACATGAAGATCTCCGCTGTAGAATAAAGAGATCTGGCCGTTGAGTCTCACGAAAAATCCTGATGTGCTGATAGGAAATCTATGTTGCACAGGGCTTCGATGACAGTTACTGTCTCAACGCGAGTCGAAGGATTTCTTCAGTCCGGAAAGAAACACGAGACAGATCGGTAACTTCAGTAGGCGAACAACCATTACACCGTTACCCCAATGATGCCGCAATAAATCTGGAATGCACACAAACACGCATCTTCACGACGAACAGCGTCGAAATTGTGAGGGAACGTACGAGCGTTGCGATGATAGAGAATGTCAAAAGGATTAGAAACGATTTGCGTGGGATCAAGAACTATTGCCAAGTGTTGTAAGAATACAGCGTCGGATTAATGCTCCAGATAAATAATTTTTCATATTTGTAAAGTACTTTGTATTATGTGGGTTTCAACGCACTCAATCAAAAATAGGTGCTCTGCGTTTTGGGTCAAGAATTCCTCATGACATTGCAGTGGCAGTCTTTGAACATTACTGAGTGAAGCATTTTCCAGATGAAAGATGTCGACGAGACTTCCACCGAATATTGATTAGATTAGTATAACAAACATAGTTTTGCGATGTATTCTCTTTCACAGTGGTCCCGCATTCATTCCTGATGACCCTGCTTCTTTCCATGTTCGAGTAGTGGTTTCTCAATTATTCACATTCTTACATGGTTCTTGATGGACAGTATAGCCTCACCTTGTCGGGTGTTTACCACTCCTGCTTGTTCGCTGTTAGGTTCCGTGCGATACGAGATGATGACAGCACTTTTTCTGACGAAAATCGTACGAGTACGGCATCCATGCTGTCAGCTCTGTCATCGCACGATGGTCATTATCTCTCCTATACTCCCGCCTTCAACTCTTCGAGGGTGCGCTCGTAGCCTCAAACACCTATATTCCTGTGTCTTGTAACCAAGT
Organism: Cooperia oncophora; assembly: GCA_036418165.1. Classification (NCBI taxonomy): domain Eukaryota; kingdom Metazoa; phylum Nematoda; class Chromadorea; order Rhabditida; family Trichostrongylidae; genus Cooperia; species Cooperia oncophora. The sequence goes on along the minus strand of MU911918.1, from coordinate 113,570 downwards.
AAGATGTTGGACTATACGTATCTTCTGCAATCTACTCAACCACTTACTAAACCGCCACAACAAGCTCTATTCACAGCCGTTCAAGAATAAGCTCGCAGTGAACCTGAATCACTTAGGCATCCTAGGGAGCGTGCTGAAATGTGCGAGAAAAGTTCTCTATTAGCAACAACATTCGTTCACTAGAAAGACGAACTCATTCGTATGCAGCCGTGTGTGTTTTTAAAATTAACAGACTATTAGTCAATTGGAATGAAGGCCAAAAACTTCGGAACTGGGTTGCAGAGTGAGCATGCGTCCCATAATTTTCGTATGTCATTTGAGCGTTCGAGCGTTTTGGCCGCGAAGGGAATGTTAGATATTGACGAAAGCGTTTTTAACTTAATCAGCGGAATGAAAGCGTTGAGGGTATGGTGTAGGCGTCTATGCCAGATCACATCTACACATTTTCTCGACCAAAACGTTCAAAAACCATGCTCGATGCGATAGCACAACCACAACAATTGTTCTTGAAATTTCGCCCTCTTGTGTGAGATTTTGGTGTGCACCAATTTTATTATACGGCTCCTTTGGAGGCCGGTGTATGGTTTTCGCCTACTGAAGTTACCATATGTGAACGTGAGCATACACTGCGAAGCTAATCATTACTGCCACATGAACTTGGACAAAAATTTCTTTCTCATCACGGGAAGTTTTCCAAATCGCCCCCATACAGAAAAATGTGGTAATTTACCGACACCAATTGCGTAGTCCAACAAACAAACACTAATTGAAAAAAACACAAACTTCTTTTCGTCAGTTTTTTCAAAAAGGTCGTTTGATAACGCAGCAAATAAGTATATTCCACCGAATCAATGATATTCAACAACAAAGTGTACAATAAAATGACATGAATTTTGAATCAGTAATCTATTAAACTCTATTCTCCAAATAAGTAGGAAATCCGGTTGACCATGTTTCGCATTAGAGATTTTAATAGGCTTTTCGCGGCGATGCCAAATGATTACTCTCTAAGTCACGGACATTGTGAACTGTGCATTACTTCTCATGGATATATGCATAATTATGAAGCCCTAAATCCTCGACTGGGCTTTTGTCGGGCTGCTCGCCAGGCAAAGAGCGATCATTGGTGACAAATGAATTCACGCTCGAGTGTTTCGACAATCATGAAGCTGGTACAGTATCCTGCATGAACGGGACCTCTTGCTGATTTTACCAGAGAGCAAGGAGACGTTGGTCGCCATGACTTTCAGAATGACGATCATTTCTCTTTTTAGACGGCAGCACAGTTTCAGAATTCCATTTTATTGCGATAAGCAGCCCAGAACATGCTGACCACATTCAACTGAAGTTCGCCTAGAAAGATGAAATTTTGGATTGTCCCTAGTCGGGCCAGCCAGTATCGATATTCGTACGAAAGGCCGCTCGCAAGATGAATTTTTTTCATTTGTAGGAAAAAACTGACGCGAGAAGAAAAAAAACTGAAAAAGAAGCAGTAGGGCACCGCAAGCCAAAAGCTAACCTCACTCCATGGGTTCGGCAACATCTTCGAGCAACATCAGTTAGTTTTCCCGATTAGGTTCATTCGCACGGAACAGTTACGTAACCCATATTTTCCCCTATTGGGTGAACTCCGGGAGTTTTTCAAGGAGACGGCCTAACAGTATTTCGAGACATTAACCTCGTGAAGCATGACTAGATTTTCCGACACGACACTGCCGAGGTTTGAGATGCTTTCCATAAGGATAGGGTTATTCGAATCGGCGCAGCAACAAAGGAAGGATGTCCAGAGGCTCTTTTCAACGAAGTGTCCTGTAGGGCCTTGCCAAAAAAGATATTGATATAATAGCATGATGAGTTGCGGCTCCGATCCCGGCCCATTCGGACGATTCACAGTTTTTGGAGTCTTCTTTGCGATATTCTGTCCTTTTTCGTCATTAATAAGTTCCACTGCCCAGCTAGAAGAGGCCAAGAAGCATAAAAGATGAGAAGTTGCACCGAACAAAAATGAGTGGAGATGGAGATATGGCGATTAGAACTATACTTTTGCGCTGCGTCTGTTCTCCTTTACTTTTTGTATGATCTATCTATTTTGTTTGTCAGTAATCCCAAATCCATTAGTAAAGACTATTTTTGAAAACATTGAGACGAAAAGAATCTGTTATTTTCAAGCTAGAGTCTGGTGTACATGCGAATTAGAGATAATTGGTATTACACAATTTTCAGTATGGAAGCATTTCTGAAAACGGGTTCGTGTAAGACGGAGATTTTGTGAGAATTCAATGCTTCGGAACAATGATATGCTTCGCAGTGCAGTGGCCCTTGAGTCGGCGATACTTCGATGAGCTATTACCAAGGTGGGTGTGATCAGATGAAACTTGCAGGATAGTAATACTGAAAAAGTTAAAGAAATTAACAAAACTACAGAAATGGAAAAGACTGCCAAAGTTGAGGAGCCGCAACCATAGATACACAGTGTTCGAAATTCCAGAGCCGGTTTTAAAAATGTTAATATACGTTCCACAGTCAACAAATAACCCTCGTAAACGATTGTGCAAAAGAAAGGTGTTCGAAAATTTTATGTGTCACGTTGAGGAACATCACTGGTAATAGACAGGAATGTGAACGCATAGTTATGTGTGAATGCAAGACTCTTCAGTGGAATATCAAAGTGGGATGAACCTCGAATAAAGGGAGAATATTAGCTTGAAGGTTTTATTAGAATATGTTTTTAATCATTTACGGAGGAGTCTTAATTAGTATGTAAGACAAACCCGCCCCCCTCCCCCCCCCCCCACCCCCCCAACTCCAGAATATTAATGTTCATATCAATACAAGAAGTCATAATAAAGAACAAGCGGACATACAAAAGTAAGTTGATACAGTTATTTTACAATGCACCACAGCAGAATTGCATGTCATCGTTGGTGTTAAAATTGCGTCACCTTCGCCTGCCCATCTGGTGTCATGCATTCGAAATCACAACGAATACCACAATAGGAACAATGTAAATCACTGAAAATTGATAGAATCATATGCAAATACAGTGACACTCACGGTCAAGTCCCAATCGCTTCCCCACAGCTGTGGTAATACAGCTTCTGATAGTTTCCTTTTTTCTTCCTAAATTGGGTAATGCCGTTTTGGAACTCCAGATAATTCGGCACAGGCTCATTTTTGAATTGCCTAGTTCATAAATCCGCTAAAGAACTTGCTATATTAGGGGAACTTTAACATCTGATACGTAATTATGACATTCAATCTTGTCGCTGGCGTAATGGATGACACTATGTATATCTGAGTGTGCTAAGGCTGAGCAGAAGCGTCCGCAAGTACTTCTTGCGACGAGATTCCGTCCTTCATAAAGATCCGTGCGTAAGCGCGTGTGTCGCGTGCCGCTCCCGGCACTTTGCAAGTCCTTTGATTGCGTCAAAATAAAGTTAAAACGCAGTTTCCTGATGCGGATTAAATTCGATGACGCGGGGTGTGCAAAATAAGAACAGAAGATGATGTAGAGGGCGTCAGGAAATTAAAAGCAAAACTGCTGGCTTCTGCATACATCCTCGGAGGACCGCGACTAAGGCACTGTTCACACTCTGCGGTCCAGCGTTTCTAACGCGGCGGTTCGGCGAAAAACTTTCGATACATATCGACTGGCGGTTGGGCGAAGAGCCTGGCGGTTGAGCGAAAGGGTTTCGGTACGTATTGACGGGCGTCTCGCCAAACCGCGACGTTTTTCGCCTTCGACAAAACGCTAGCTCCATCGCGGTAGCGTTTTTCGCCAGCGAAATCGATACACATCTAGTGCTTTTCGCCCAACCGCCCAACCGCGGCGGTTGGACGGTTGGGCGGTTGGGCGATTCTCCGATCGATAACCATTTATTGCTTTTCTCCCAACCGCAGTTTCGTCAGGGCCTGGAGTTGTGTGTGAACAATGCATAACTACGAGGCTTGAATAAGTCAGCCTGGTAAGCGACTGATGAAAAGCTACCTCTGCCTAGCAAGCGATATCCTTCTCAGACATCGGAAGTGTTAGCTTCCTCGACTACGGTTACCCATACGAGGAAACTCATAATATGGTGAGTAGGTTCGAAAGTATACTCGATCGCGGAGGTTTTAAGGTTTGAAACTTCCACAACGTCATGATATATTCATGTGCAGAAAACCCAGAGCACAATCATTCACTAATCAGGGAATGAAACATCCAAAATATTTTTGGACTTTTTTCTAGACAATTTCAATCAACGTGTCGCATTTCCTTTCGAACACCCTCAATATTGATTACCTCAACAGGCCCGTCAAGGGACCTGTAGGAAGCCCGTCGAAACCAATAGCCTTAGGTCACCTCCGAAATCAGGAAAATTAAGTAGTGGATAACACGTCAAATGAGGGAGTCATGCGGGCACGAGGCTATAAAAAGCGCGCACGAAGCGCACTTGGGGTCTCTGCCGCCATCAGGCGGCCCATAATGAGGAGTCGCTCCGATAATTGGATTGATTGCTTTTATGTAATTCGTAAGCTCTGTCGACAAACAAACGCATAATGCCGAGGGTCCTCACTGCTAACGAGCAAAGTGTGCGAACGTTACGACTTCGTGGACGACACTCAGTTGATCATTTGGATGAGTCGAGCTCCTCGCCGCACGATATACGACGAAGGATTGCAGTCATTCCTTCACTAGACATTTACCACTGCCCAGTCGGAAAAGTCCGCTGCTATAGTTTACCGTCGACGATTTCGAATCTCAATTTTGCAACGAGGATGGACGCTATTGAAGTCTTAAGCAGCCATCGGTCAATTTATACACGCCACAAAGAATATGAAAAGAAGACATAAACTCACTATTCAAGGAAGAGTACTCCCAATCTACCATTCCACTTCGGCCACCACAATCCCAACTAAAATTACCACGCTCAGCGAGAATCAAACATCCCGTGAAACATCAATCGGTGCATTTGCTTTTTGAATGGCATACGTTCATGTGCTCAGATCATCCCTTCAGGACAACAACTAGGCGACCTGAAGATGCAGCAGTTGTGCCACTTCTCCGCGGAAACGGTACGACAATTAGGATGCACAATCATACCACAAGCGATATGAACAGCATAACGGTTCACTAATGAAAAGCAATGTAGATGTGGATGAGAAACCATATACTACACATACTCTCGTGGAAGAAAAAATTTTAATGTGACTCTAAAAAGTTGCAACGTATCAATGGCAACGATTCGTTACAATGATCATGTAACAGCTTGAAACAAATCCCGCAATATCGATCAATAGACTGAGCAATAGTGAACAGGCCAGAACAAACGAACATTTTTTGGAGATTTCACCATGACACCACTCTTATCGCATACTTGTGAAGAAGGGATTACCGGGATTACCCATAACATCTACGAGCAGAGATACCCATTCAACCTCGTTTTCATCCTTGTCAGAAAAAAGCGGTATTTCTACTCGATGACATGCAGTGGATCGCATCTATTCCTTGGAGGGTGTTGCGACGTAAAATAAGATGTACTATCGCCGGCTGCACACACCACGCGCAATCTTACACCACACACACAAATTCCTACTAGGGCAAGTCGTGAAGCGGCCGGTGGAATAATGTATGAGCGCACTGCTTCAGAAACACGATGTCACATGTTGGAATCCTTCACTCGTGAAAACCTTGGCTTTTCTTTGAAGCACTTTATATATAATGTTGACGGGAAAGTTCTGTCACACTTTCTGAACTCAAAATACTTGCCCTTTACCAAGAGGGGTAACCAGTAATGTAAGCATCGCTTAACTCCTGCTTCTTCTTCTGCCACATGAGAAGGATTTTATCCGCTACCATCGGCACCGACCCCTCCAGACGCTTCCTCAAACTCTTTCTTCCACCACCCTGACGCCAGCATGTTAGCTGCAGATGCCAAAATAATGTAGCTGTATAAGGACATACCCTTAATCATTGGGCAACCTTCCCACGACGGTAATGCTTCAAGGCGGGAGCCTAGGAAGCCTACAGTTCTGATGACGGAGTGAGGTTTGGGTTACCTTTGAACTCAGCTTGATGGAGCTGTGAGTAGGGAGACTGCTGGATGAAGAAGCTGCTTCCTCGTTCAGTCGCACGCAAAGCAGCTACGAGGTTACGAGCGTACCGTCGTTCAGACAAAAAATTGTCCGCACACCCCGCGCTCAGCATGATAGTGCGGCGCACTCCATCCAAAAAAAGTTCGAGCCGTGTCTCATGCAATAGAGCTCGATGGCTCTCCCCTTGCACTGGTGTAGCACAGACATTGCTCCTTCTAACTGCGAGCTGCATCCCGTATACAATCGTTATGTGGACGAGAAAACTCCCATAACCCGAGTTCAAGTCACGATTGAGATTATGTCCAACTTTGCGTCGCGCCTCCCTGCATTGTGAAGCAATGGCATCCATGATGTGCTCAAAAACTTGCAAGGACCCCGCAGTAACATTGCTGTACAATTTTGATCTTACACACCTCTCTATAAAAAGCAAGCCCAATTTGAAAAATGTGACAGAACTTTCCTGCCAACCTAATAAGTCCCAAAACACAACACTTCTGTCTAGCTAACTCGACCTCCCCCCTCCGCCCCCCCCCCCTCAAAAAAAAAGGGTCTTGGTACGACCTCGTTCCTCAACCAACATCTACCTACCAATTCCTACCCCATATTTTCCACACGCGAAAGGTCAACAACCGGGTACGACCTTGTTCCTCAACCAACATCCACCTACCAATTCCTACCCCATATTTTCCACACGTGAAAAGCCAACAACCGGGAAAATTTTTCCCAACTCTACAAATTTCTCTCAAAGCCACATACGATCCCCCACTCTCTCCAACGACAATCCCTCCTATCTCCCCCAAGACCACATACCACCACCCCCCGGCGGGATTCCCCAACGCATAAGATTGCGCGTGGTGGGTGCGGCCGGCAATAGTACATTTTATTTTTCGTCGCAGCACCCTCCAAGGAGTAATCGGGGGTCGGTCGTTCGGCGCGGCCGGATTGCCATTGGGGCACATCGGCTGTAATTGCCACCCACCACTGGCCGATGCGACGCGCTTTGTGGGTCGGACAACTCGTCCACGTTTATTAATGTGTTGATTGACGTCCCTGGTCGACCTTGTTGGCAGTGCGCCAACATAGACGACCGATTGCATCCGAATCTCCTACTCAACCATTTTTGTCCGTTTTTGAGGGATTTTTTGCCTCGTCATCCCTTACTTAATGCTGCTTACTACTTAGAAGTGGTTATATCGCGAGTACTTTTGAGTTGTGATATATCTACTTCAAAGCAGCTCTCAGTGGACAATGAATGGTAGATCGAGTGCTACCTTCGGTAACTTTTTTAGTAAACATAAATTTGTGAACAAACTATCGCTGTCTACCCTTCACTGTTTCACCTACGTTGGAAAAAATTTTTTGTCACCAGTATATTTGGCTACAGTTCTATCCCCAAAATGAGCGTGCCCAAGGAGTAATCTAACCTTTGTTAAAAGATTCCAAAAAAATTGTGCCAACCCTCAAGCGACCTAATATCGGACGGTAGGTTGCATCTCTCGTTTAACTTTCCATAGCGAAACGATTTGTTGAATTACACAGCAACTTCAGTGCACGAAAACAGCCTTTTACATACGCCAAGGGAGTCAGTTTCACCTCTGTTCCATGAGCCTTGAGAATTGCTGAACAACAGGCTTTTTTATACTTCACCTCGATTGATGACCCTCTTACATTTACATATTTGTCCCTCATTTATTACTACCACAGCGGAGTACTGGCGGTCTGAGGGAGGCGGTCGTATGGCGTGGCTGGCAGCTGTCCTACCGTAACTGGGACGCTGCTGGACGCTAATTGACACCTCCCTGAGCCTGGGCAGCCGCTCCCTTCCACCGGAGAACTCGTCCACAGCTACGTTACGGACTCGCATCATTGATCGACCCACAATAGTAGGGGTAATGCCGTTTGGACTCCAGCGACTTCGGCACCGAGCTCATTTTTAAATTACCTAAGTCGCCAAACCCGCTGAAAATATGTACAGAAGGGTTATTTACCATCCTGATTACAATTATGATACTCATTCTTGGCGCTGGCGCCCAGGGATGACACTACGATTACCTCTTGGGCTCAGCCTTAGCGGAGCGCAGGTAATCGTAGTGTCATCCATTAGCGCCAGCGCCAAAAATGAATGTCATATTCGTAATCAGGATGATAAACTACCCCTACATACAAGTTTTTAGCGGATTTGGTAACTTAGGCAATTTAAAAATGAGCTCGGTGCCGAAGTTGCTGGAGTCCAAACGGCATTAGCCCAATAGTAGGACGCCTCCGTAGACGCCGAATTGCGTACTGGTCGCCCAACCACCCATTCTCTTCCGTTTTTGAGCGGGTTTTCGACTTCTTTGGCCTTACCAACTATTTGAAACCACACTACTAATATTGTATATTGACCATTGCTTATACATTGCCTTTCTGTACAAGTGCGGAGCTACTAAACCATTAGTGAGTTTTTTTTTGCAGTTGCTTAAAACTTGATTTCTATACTGTTTGCTTACTGGAAGAGCATAGTTTCATGACCATTTTGGGATCATGACACATTCTTCTTCTAAGTTTGCTCACCGTTATTTTTCCTTGTTAACGGTCATGGAAGAGTTCCCAACAAGTGGTTTTTACCTCTTTGTACACATTAACAGCAGACTATTCAAAAAATTTTATCACATTTGGCTTAAATAGTCAATTACGACCTAAACTTCTTTTTCGGGAATGAGTTACGGGAGACTGTGTCTCCTTTGGGCATATCAAATGAGACAGCGACGTCGCACGCTCCCCTATGGCCAGTACAGTCGTCATCCTTGCACTTGATAGGGGCGTGTCGGCGAGAAGGAGCGTGCACACTGTTTGAAGCCTTCTCAGCCTTTTCGTTGAAACGTGTATGCGACAAAAAGTGATAGAAAACGAGTAACACGAAGGATATAATACAGTAATGTCACTCTCTGGTTCAACGATTGTGCAGTACGGGTGCTGACGACCGCGCCGCACGCAGCCGCACTGACATTGGACTATCAAGTGCAAGGATGACGACTGTAGTTAGTGAGAAATGTTGCTCGTCAGCAGGGTCACAATGTCAACACCAACTGGAAATGGAGTAAGGGACTGAGTCCAGGAAAAGTATTAGGGAAAGCAAGAATACTGAAGAATAATGCATCGTGAAGCTGTTCTGGTAACTTTTTTGTGCAAACTGTGAAAAAATAACAGTTGTTAGGAACTCTTTCAATGATCGTGAACAAGGAAAAATAACTGTGAGCGAACTGAGAAGAAGAGGTGTGTCATGATCCCAAAATGGTCATGAAACTATGCTCCTCCAGTAAGCAAACAGTATAGAAATCAACTTTAAGCAAACTGTAAAAAAAATCACACTGGCTTCACGATCGCAGTTGTACAGAAATGCATTGAGTAATCGATAGCCGTAGCTGTAGTTATGTAATGGCTGGTAGGCGAAAAAAAGTCGAAACTCCGCTCAAAAACGGAAGAGAATGCGTAGTTGAGCGATCAGTACGCAATTCGGCGTTTACAGAGACGTCTCACCATTTCGCACCGGGCGGAAAATAAATTGTGGGAGACGTGGTCACGTACCATGCCTTCCATCTCACGCGCAACACTTGAAAATTCGCTCTGTGGTGCCCGGAGATGTTGGGGAAGTTAGGGTTTTATCGTTTACACTCGCCGCTGAATCTACAGCGGGAAAATTCGGGGATGAGTTTCCCGCGACATTTAGTCTATTTACCCCGTGCAACCAAATCTGCCTTCGCAAAAAAAGGTAGAAAACCGACCTGATACCGGAGGACTGGGGTAGGAACATATTTTATTGTAAACTGCATCTATTAAATCATAATGTAACATAGTAATAGCAGTAATAGCAAAAATGTTACATAGTAATGGCATCTGGTGCTATCACTATGTAACATTTTCATTGGTTGTTTGGTCCTGTGCACACTGAATCGATCCCCAAGCCTGACGTTGTCTTTTGCGTTTGCTCTGTTCCGCCCGTCGGCTACATGAGGAAAGGGGGTCACGCGCATAACAAATACCCTGTGGGATGCATTGGGATAGATCTAAATACAATACAGACAGCTAGTTGGATGAAAAATTTTTTATTGCGTATCACTTCTATAAAACAAGAATTCGTTCGACAGGAAATTACATATGAAGACGTATGTATGAAAACGACTGGAATCGGAATATTGTCAATTACAGTAGATAAAATCACAATCCTAAGACTGCTGACTTGGTAGGATAGGGAAGATCAGGTGCTCCTGAGCCATCATACTGTATTTCGTCTTCAATTCACTTGATCTTTCAGATGTGGCCACTACTCAATTATTACTACCGCGAACTTCCGACATCAGTTTCTACCGCCTTTCTTTATGAGGGCAGAATTGGCCAAGAATTTGTTTCCAGGGGTATTACGCCTCCTCAACAAAATTCCGCTTCATATCGCATCCGCTTGGCTTTGAACTATGGCGCTCGCGCCAGAGGCGCTTAAATGCCTTAAATCACCGATTTTGCTAGGAACTTTTCCCGACGCGTTTGACCTCAAGAACATAATTGTCACATCCGCTCAAGCTGACCCCGCGCCACAGGCGCCAGCGTGAAATACTCTCGATCACCGAAATTGCTAAAACTTACTAAGGTGGTTATTTGACATCCTGATAACGAACGGAAATTCATTCCTGGCGCCGGCGCTAATAGATGATACTACGACCATCTACGCTGTGCTGGGGCTGAGCCCGGCCCGGAAGGATTCGCTTCTTCTCCCGGGCTCGGCCTTAGCAGAGTGCTAAACCAAAAAAATAAATGCCATTTTCGTGATCAGGGCATGACCCCATTGCGCAAGATCTCATCGACGCTGGTGAAGAGTGGGGCCAAATAGCACCATATCTGAAAATGATTGTCATACTTGTGGTGTTCACCGAACAACCGAACGCAGTTCACGCACTTTTTGATAAGAAAAGTTGGCGTCTAGTGGGTCCCAAGGGCACGTGTTTGAAAAACCAATGTCACACTCTTGATCAGGGCATCGGATAACCGCTGTAGGCGAAGTTTTAGCAAATTTTTATTTGTGGTAGAAGGATAGTAATATATGAAAAGCAGTAGTAAGTTGTATAGTATGATGTATCCTCGTGTCACTGCATGTCTCTTGCTGCATGATTTACCTATTACACAATACTATCCACAAGTGCTTCCTCTTCCTGCTCATTCAAATCGCACTTGCGCAGTGTATGGAACTCAAAAGAGGCTTACTGCTCTTCAAATGAAGTCAGACGGCGCGAGGTTTGCACCCCAATCGCCATTAGAAGCGCGGATAACCAAAGATGGCAAAATGCCAGAAGCGCCGTGCGCGACACGTGCTGCGCGGATGCTGTAGGAATAGATGCCACCCAGTACGTGACCACGTCCCCCACAATTTATTTTCCGCCCGGTGCGAAAGTTGTTGGAGTCCAAACGGCATTAGCCCACCATTGTAGGTCGATCAATTATACGAATCAGTATGGTGCGTGGCATGTGGACGAGTTCTCCGGTCCGAGGGGGCGGCTAACTCGCGACTCCCCGAACAGGCAAACACCGTACCTCCAAATGAGCCGAAAATAAATCTCCGTGCACATCAAACACAGCATCCCGCGGCAACAGCGTTGAAATTGTCTGGATAACGTTCGTGTTGCGATGTGGGAGATTCATACAGAATGATTGCATGGAGTAATCTTCATAAGACCTATACGCCCGTTGGATGCTCCGAAGCATCATTTTGCGTTTTATGAATGCACTTTTGTAATCGAGTTTCAATGGCACTTATCAAAAACAGTCCGCGTTTGGGTCAGAATTTCTCATGACATTGCAGTGAAGTGCTTACAATTACTGAGGCATCTTGTTGAAACATTTTTCAGATGAAAGTGTCACGAGACTTCCCCGAAAACCTCAAATTAGTAGCGCAAGATAGTTTCGCATGTTTTCTCCTTCGCAGGACACTGAACTTACGTGATAAATGCCTGCTCCTTTCCATTTTCGACTAGTGATTTCAGTGACCCATATTTTATTTGTTTCTGATGACAGTGACAGCCTCCTTGCGTTGTCCTGTGGTTACCCCTGCCTGCTTGCTTCCAGTCGTTTACGTGTGATACGAGGAATGATGACAAACATAGTTTTTTCTTGAACAAAATACACTATGAGATCCATAGTCAGCCCCATTCACAGCTTCCAGAATGACCTCGCAGTTGAAGTTTTAACTAATCTAAGCATTCTAGTAGTGTAGAAATGAGGAGAAAAAGTTGTGTTCGTTTACTAATCTGGAAGCGAAAAAATTCAGATTCCGATGCAGTCGCGCTGTCTTTAAATCTAAACAGGTTCTTATTTGATCTAGAATGAAGACAAAAATACTTGAATGGGTTGCGATGGGCTGCGTTCATAAAGTAAAGTAGCTATCAACCAGCGCTTTGAATCTTCTCACCAGAATGCTAGCGTTTTGAGTGAAAACGATAGTGAAGTGTCGATCGGCGCTCAAAACGCCAACTCGCTCAAACCGCCAGATCGACACCTATACTATTCTTCTCGCTCAAAACGTTCAGCAATGCTGGAGGCAATAGCAACCATTACACATACGTGCGTTATCCGGACAATTACAGCGCTGTTGTCGTGAGATGCTGCGTTGGTGTGCACCCACATTTATTTACCAGGGGTTCGGTGTCTGCTTCTTCGCCTACTGGAGTTACCCTACTGTCGAGCGGTGTCTCACAACCCTATATAAGCGTTACAATACTCAGTGATGTGTCCTAGGAACAACTCTAGCTTCCCGCAAAATTCTATATTTTCGGTAGGCATCGATCGAGATGGCTCGACTGGCGCGGGGCAACGGTTAGGACTCCACCAAGGGTCAGCCTGCCGCCGCGTATTTTGGATCCACCAGGCAAATAGAACTACTTCGCCCAGTAAAAATAACAGCTACTCACTCATGCGAGATCAAACATTTGGGTCACCGTGAGGCTTCTAACACTCATCAACTTATTCTCGTCTACGCAGTGTTTCATACTTTTGGATAGTCCCATACCACATGGAGTAGATGTTTATGCTCCCCTTTTCGCGTATCTGAGTTAATTGTCGGTTCTATCAGCTTCGCTATTCACGGATTCTTCAGTATTGTAAGCTATGAACATGGCCTCGTGCCAAATGATAGGTGCACCTCCGCTGATTTGCTTAGAGAAGCTGAGAGCGAGCCCCCTCACTAAAAAATTTAAGGCATTCTTTGGTGAAGCTGATTTGCTGAACTTCTGATTAGCCGGAATCTTCTGCCTTCTGCTTGTAGCTCTTGACGTACATATATGGCCCACACGAAGGAACTTCGCACGTGAAAGAAATATATCAAGCCATCGTAAATACGATTGGGTTACCCTCCATTTGTCGGGAAAAAAGAAATATGGGTAGAGCAAAGTCATCAGTCTTCGCATCATACCAAACGGCAGTTTGTTTGTAACAGTGAGTCACTGCCGTTCCAAAAAAGAAGTAGAATTTCGAGTCTCTAGCACCGCTTCTCTTTGTCTCCATCAATATGATTAAGTGGCATGTTTGCAAAGATCCTAAGAGACATGGTCCTTATGGTAAAGAGTTTGCTCGGGATGTGATACATTTCCAGCTCAGGCATTTCTAAGATTTAGAACTGCTGGAAATGGTATGATTCATTCAGAGCAGTTATTGAGATTTGTGGAATGACCACTTCTAAAAGAAAATCACTGTTTCATAGTTCTGACCTGTTGCATCGTAACCTTCGCTGTAGAAGTCGGCCGTTCCAAACAAATGGCGCTACAACGGAGAGTTATCTCACAAATTCCCCTCTGCATAGTTTATAGCTTCCATCGCAATATATGACAAGGAGGAAGTGACTACCAAATTTTCTGTTGAAGGGATAGCGCGCTCCAGTTCAAAAAGCCTGCTCCAAGGCCGCTGAAAACTGTCCCCGAATTTTTCCTGTTGTAGATTTAGCGGCGAGTCAAATGTCAACATGTGGTTACATATTTATGTACAGCTACATATTCGACGAAAAATGGAAGTAAACTCAACAACAAGAGTGGGAAACGCAGTACCACAGCAAAACAAAAAGAAACAATTGAAAACGACTAATAAGAGAATGATTGCCGATGGGGACTCTAGAAAATGATTATTACTAGGCGTGGGATACGGTAGCGCGGAAGTGGTGTGATGACAACTAGCCGGGACTAGTGTCCGCTTTGCATAGCTCGTGTTCAGGAATCGTGATCACGAAGATGATATTGACGCCAAATTTGAATTATGGATATCGACCTGGCGCTTTTCGACGTCACAGCCTTTTCAACTAAATTGATGTAAATTTATCAGCTCTACGTTGATGATTCTCACCGCTGCGCGCACTCACCCACAACATAATTTTTATTGATTTTGTTCCGTCATGAACGAACACAACTTCACCTAGACTCAATCGTTGTGGAAAAATACTCCTATATATGCAATTCGGACAACAAATGGCCGTGGTCGTAAACATTTTAGTAAAAAAACTCACGCACCAAGTTTGACGTGCGTATTTAGATGGCGCCGCTGCTGGATATGCACGTCACACATGCAGCAGAATCATTGATAGTCCCAGAATGTAAACTTGTATCGACGGTGAAAAGGTCGAGACGCTAAACTGGCCCCTTTAGATTACGCTCACCATGAAAGTAATGTCGGTATCTCGGTCAGGACATAAAATAGCCCTTTAATCAAAATGCAAAGAACCATTCTGCGAACGATGTATTTCGAGAGCGTGATGGGCTTAAGGACTCTCCGCACTTTACAACGCTATTTCAAAACAGATTCTAGCAGTTTTTCCTCGTCCAACCACATATAAAAGTTCACACATACAGGGAGTTATAACAACGAACCATATGTTACGCGCACTGGCACGTAATATCTTTTTACGCCTTGGTCGCGTTTTCAAAAGTGCATCGGAAGCTGAGTTTTCGGAATTCATAGGTCTCACTGCCTCTTTGCAACGCAATGTACTGAAATATAAGGTGTTTGACGAGGGGAACGAGCACGCCAGTCCAATCTAATCAAGGCAAGTGTGGAGGAGTTGCGGTGATAAGTCAGGGCCTGGGAAATAAGCATACCACACTAAATAAAGCATGATAACGTCTAACACAATTTGAAAAGGACAAACAAATTATGGCGCATCACACCATTAGCAGTGAGGTAAATGGTCTCAGTGAGTTATTAGGTTGTCCGGGAAGTTCTGCACGTTTCGAGTATTTAACTTAAAACGATCATAACTTTCTTAACACTCATCGGATTTAATCTAAATTAAAGCACCATTCGAATCAGCACACTTTTGCCAATGTGACAGCAGTCGAGAAATCCCATAAAAGAAAAAATGGGTGGTCGAGAGTTCACGAAATCCACGAAGGCTTTTTTGCCTGTTCCTGATTGATGAAGTATTTTCCAGCAAGGGAGTTCTGAAAATGTTTGAAAAGGTGATAGTCGATTGACGAAAGGTCTGAAGAATATGGCGGATGAGGTAGAACTTCAACCCCCAAGTCGTTCAATTTATGCATAGTGATTTGTGAAACGTGTGGGCCGGCGTTGTCATGCAAAAGAATCGGACCCTATCTTTTGATAAATGTGGACTGCAGCTGACAAAATTTTCGGCAATTTCGTCGATTCCTTCACAGTAAGGTTCTGCTGTGATGGTTTGGCCTGGTGATAAAAAGTTATAGTGGATCACACCAGCCGATGACCACCAAACCGTGACCAGGATCTTTTTTTTCGTGAGGGTTTGGCTTTGAAAATTACCTCGGTGGTTCGTCGGAATCCAACCACTGTCCGGAAGGTCCCCTCTTATCATACATGATCCATTTTTCATCACAGGTGACAATTCGGTTCAAAAACGGGTCGTGTCTGTTGCGCAAAAGCAGTGAAGAGGAAACCGCGAGACGTGCCAATTTCTGCCGGTCACTCAAAATGTAGAGCACCCACTTATCGAGTTTCTTCACTTTCCCAATGCGTTTCAGACCATCTGCAACACTGGATTTGCCAAAGCTAGCTTTTCTCCAATCTCTCGAACTGTTTGGGATGGGCCAGCCTCCGAAATCCCCTTAAAATCCTCGTCAGATATTGCTTTAGGTCAACCGCTATGAGGTTCATCTTCAAGGCTGAAATCTCCAGAACGGAATTTGTTGAACCATTGCCGCACAGTGCTTTCTCTACTATTGGGCCCCCACACCTGGTTAATTTGTTGAGCTGTTTCGATTGCGGATTGCCCCAATTTATAATCGAAGAAAAAAATCGTCCGAAGTGCGCTTTTCACATGCTTGAAAAAATCTTGAAAAAGGGGGTGCATCAAGCAACGGTGAAACGGCAGTTATACCATCAGATAGCGCAAAGAATTCCCTTCAGGATGTACTACTGAGACGCAAGGGAGAGTGAGTTTTTTATCAGCAATGAATGTTCAAAAAATAGTGACACAAAACGGGCAGAACTTTCCGGGCGACCTAATAGATGCGCAGTATCACAATCATAGTACCACAATTATCAAGACGCCAGTAGAAACATACGCGACAATGCGAGCAGATGCTTGTGACAGCTTAATGTTCTTGATTTCTCTGCACGCTCTCACGCTCTTTGATATGCGCTAAAAACACGAGCCTGAAAAATGGGTACAATTGAAAACATCCCGCTGAGTGTGATTCTTATCTCCGCCCACTCCAAATGAGCTACGCCCACTTTTCAAAAATGGCGCAAATCGGTAGTTAGAGTCCCGGCTAGCATGCTAAGTTCTCGTCCGTCACTCGGAACAACTAAATCAGGCGAACGAGACCCTAGCATGCAAGCCAAGACTCTACACCGCCGATTTGCACCATTTTTGAAAAGTGGGCGGAGCCTCTCACGGTGGGCGGGGCTTCGGCCCAAAAATGCAAAAATTTTGTAAAAACATCAAAATTCCGTAAAAATCAAGCGGGCATGGCCAAGGGGGCGGAGCCTGAATTTCCACTGCATAAATGCGCGGGTTCGAGTATCTTCGTTGTGCAAAGAGTGGATGTGAAATTAAATAGTTGAAAAAATGAAATTTCGAAGTTCGCAACGAGCTTTTCGAAGAATGGGCGGAGTCGGCCATGTGTTGAAAATCTATGTCCGCGCTGACAAGTAGACGTGAGCGTCTTGGCGGAGGTCACACTAGTGTCTGGCGTGATCTGGTTGGTGAACTGCCCGGTCTAAAAAGTGTGGTGAGTTGGTTTGAAAAGTTGTGAATTTAAAGTGAAAATGGTATGATTGTGTATGGTGTTTGACCGGAAAGAACCAGGGCACATCGTTGTCCCAAACATGTGGGGGGTCGTATTTGGTCCCTGGGGGAGGACGGGGTCGTATGCACTAGGGTAAGATCATGAATGAATCGCTCTCGAAGGAAGACCGTTCGCCTAACATGTTTCAAGACATCAGAAACAAAGTGATCGCGTCAGACGACATACACCCGCGCGTCGTACTCATAGCTTTGGGGAGAAGCTGACAGAAAAAAAGAGAAGCTCTGTGGAAGTGATGCTACAAATCGAGTGGTGGGCGTAGAAATAAGTGATATCAAGCTGCCACAAGCGTGCTAGCTCACTGGCACTTCTGGATGGCAATGTAGTAAATTTGGCTGCGGACTCGCCCACTCGGTATACAGAAAAGAATCCTGTTACCAAGCAAGCGTACAGTATAAACAAAGCTCTCGCTGTAGTTTTAGGTCGTTCTGTCTTCGGCGATGTACAGCTCTTGCACTTGGTATTTTCTATTCGAGCGACGCTCTCTGAATCGAGCGACATCCTTCCGTGTGATGATGCCACGAAGCTGAAAAGTTCAAAGTAAGTCGCTCGTAACTGTCTTCAGGCATTGACTTACTTTATTATCATCGTTGACCACGGTGAGATACCGCAATCCAAGTCCGCGGAATAGTTGGAAGATGAATGGTAGAGAAGCATTGAGGGGAACACGATGCGGATGAGGATGAATGAAAGGTTCGAGATCTATCCAGCACTGTTCATCCAAAGCCGACAGTCTCAGAGAATCAACAGACTTGTCCTGTTGTCTAAGAGGAAGAAAATAGTAAATTAAGCTAATAAAAGGATAATCTTGTTGATAGTCTACCTTTAATCAAAAACAGTAAATTAAGCTAATAAAAGGATAATCTTGTTGATAGCCTACCTTTGATCACAACTCGCAAAGTTATGAACGACAAGAGTAATTACGAGGACCCAAGGCACAGTGAGAGACGACCTCAATCTGAGCTTATTTTTTCGCATGAAGTACACACTTCACAGCTAATTGTAGCATGCCGCTCTCGTAACACGAAAATACATGACAGTCAAGCGAGAAGGTGAGAGAACAGAGGGCTCAAAACCTTAGCGCTGCAGTTGTTCGATGGGTGAGCGATATCTTCGGCATCGTTACGAATTCATTGAACCTAATCGTATGGCAGAAGCACTATGCACAAGTCTCATCGTAGCGTGGGCACGGTCCGCCCAGAACGTATGCCCCGCGCTTCCTAACCGATGACCCCTGCGACCTAATCCGGTTTCCCCGGTGTCTGGTGTGCTCTAGAACCCTGTTGCGAATTTTTTTCCGAATTATTTTCAGTGAGTGTTGCCACGGGTGACGGGTGCCATTTACATATTGTTCGATGCCCTACCCATCCCCACCATGACCCAATCATTCCAAGTTCTTCTTTAGGCGCTATGAATTTACGTGAACGATACCACACACACACACACACACACAGCAAACTACACACACACACACACACACACACACACTACACACACACACCACACACACACACCACACACACACACACACACACACACACACACACACACACACACACACACACACACACACACACACACACACACACACACACACACACACACACACACACACACACACACACACAACACACACAACACACACAACAGCACACACAACACACACACACACACACACACACACACAACACACCACACAGCACACACCACACACACACACACACACACACACACACCACACCACACACACACACACACACACACCACACACACACACACACACCACACACACACACACCACACACAACAACACACACCACACACACACACACACACACACACACACCACACCACACACACACACACCCACACACACACACACACACACACACACACACACACACACACACACTTGACATAGCCGATTATATATGGTAGATAATTCGAAGTTGTGCACATCTACATATAAACAGCTGCAGGTACAAAGTCGGCAATTCGAAAAACGTTCGAATACCGAAACTGAACAGGACCGGGGCAAATAGATCCTTATTTTTGGCGTTTTCGGTCGTTGTTCTCTGCAGTTCCTTCCTTAAACGTTTGATTATCACCTCGGGATCTATTCAAACGCCAATGCTCTCATCTTGCGGTCTACACCGTGCCTTCGAATCAGCTCAAGGGACTTGCGAAAGTTGATCCAGGGTTTACTGAGCAATGTGAAACCTACACATCCTCATCGAAAAAATCGCTGAGTTTGACTCTGCCCATTCGGTCGATACCTTCCAGTCCGTCCATCTCAGAATAGAAGATCTAAAACGCGAAAAGTCACTCATTCTCATGCTTCAAATAACTTTTCCATTCATTGTAACTCGACTTGAGGCGGACGCTAAGAGAGAGGATGATACTATTTTCCTGGAAAGGAAGCCAAAATTAAACGCACGAAACCACCACTGGAAAAGCAGTAAGAACATAAGAAGGATGGTTGACCCTGAAGTTTGTTATCCTGCTGGCGAGCAACTTGCTTCTCACGACTTCACTCTTTACTTTAGTTGACGACCATCTAGAAATTATTGTTATTCGGCCTGTTTGCTGGCGTTGGAATTTCTCTTACACGGGAATGGTTTCAACTTCCCATGGAACTTTGATTAGAGACCTAGGTACATCGATAGTCTCGAATGCTGAGTAGGAATATGTAGATCAAAGTGCTACGGGAACCTTCCAGACGAGTTCTGCAATCAAAAATTGCGAAAACTCTGTTTTGACTCGTACGCGCTGCAGATCGATCACCAAGCAGTGCCACCGTGGCCTATGGGTAACGGTCTCGCTTCAAAGGCAAATGCTTGTGGGTTTGCATCCCGTTGGCGCAAGTTTTTGCTTCTTCTCCTGTAAGAGCTTTTACTCTAATTTTCGAATTCTTGCGAGCAGAGCAAATCGATCAAGTAGATCGAGACTATGATGTACTCGATCTACTCGAGTATGGATTTGGTCACTGTCTGCCCTCTCTGAACTCATTACCCATCCGACAATACGAAGTTTCGGCCAGAATCACAATTTGTCCAAAAACTCGTTTCTGGGGGTATTTCGACCCCCTGAGCACGGATATCACATCCATTTGACGCAGAAATGATCGGTTCCCTCGTTCAGTTGATGACCACAACAACGTGAAAGCAAGCGTTTTCTCGTCAAGAATGTGATATTCGTGTTCAGAGGTCAAAATACCAGCAGGAACCACTTTCTGGCCGAAACTTCAAATTATTTGATAAGTAATGAGTTCAGAGAGGGCAGACAGTGACTAAATCCATACTCGATCGAGTACGTCATATACTTGATCTACTTGCTCTGCTGGGTCGTCAACTCGGGAGAATTTCGAAAATTAGATTAAAACCTCTTACAGGAGAAGAAAAAACTTCCGTGCTAACGGAATGCAAACACACAAGCATTTGCCTTTGAAGCGAGACCGATACCACCAGGCCACGGTGGCACTGCCTCGCGATCGATCAGTAGCGCTTACGAGCCAAAACTGAGTTTTCGCAAACATCAACCGCCAAGAACTCGTCTGAGAGGTCCCCGTAGCACTTTTAATATACATATTCGTGATCAGCAGCCGAGACTCTATCGTACCTAGGTCTCCATTTAAAGTTCCGTGGGATGCTGAAACCATTCCCTTGTTAGCTGCACTCGCCAGTGGCTCTGGTATTGGCATCAACGACTGTTCTGCTCTTGTTCTGTTCTAAAAGACGTATTGTGGGGAGGGGTTAAACTGCAATACTCTGCCTGGAAGCCACCGATTCAGGTGTGATTCGTTCATTTCTTTTGGTATCTTCTAGCCAGTGCCGCTTTTCTGGATTGTTTCCTGGCCGTGTCGGCATCGATTTTCATTGACTGCTAATACATATTAGCTTGTTCGAAAAGTAATGGACACTTTGATTGAACTGTTCTAGAAAAAGACCAAAAATTATTTTGGATGTTTCTATCCCTGATTAGTGAAGATTGTGCTCTGGGGTTTCTGCACATGGGTATATCATGACTTTTTGGAAGTTTTCAAATCCTAAAAGTCCCTCAGAGATCGAGGTACTTTTCGACCTGCCCCATATTATGAGTTCCTGTAGGGCCACTTCGCCGCGGTCGAGGAGCTGACACTTACGTTGTCTTGAGGAAGGATATCTCTTGCCATGGCAGGGGGTGGCTTTTGCATCGGCGCTTCCAGGCTGAACTTATTTAACTCGTAGTTAGACAATGTATAGGTCGCCCACCAGCACAGAATGACGGCCCTTTACTCAGGCTTCTTGAGGCGCATCCGAAGGTAACCACCAGTAAGTTCGCAACCTCCCTAGGCTCCACGTGACTGACAACTGCCACGCTTCTCCGCAATATCGGTTATCGGAAAAAATTCTTGTAAGCCTCATGAGTTGGACTCGTCTGGCAGGTCATACCGAATGACCGTGACTGACTTTTCTTTTCCTTGTACACAGCGAAAGAACTTCTGTGAGGTCTTGTTGTTGGTAGCGAGTGTTGGAGTCCTTGTGTACATCATGCACATGCCCCTCGCACGATCTCTCAAACAGATTAGTAGATTGCTTAGCCAAAAACAGACTTGCATGGAGTAAGGATTTCAGTGCGTTACTGGTGGGACTTCAAAGTGGTATCAGTGGATACTAGCACCGTTGTAAGGATCACAGTCCAGCTTAATCGCATCAGAGAATGCGACCGTACCCAGGTTATTTAACAAAGTTAGCAGCCTCTGATTACCACTTCCTTTGGTCCCTATCGCATCCTTTAAAAATTCCGAAAATCGACCTCAACTCGAGAATGAGGTCCACCTCTCTTTTTATCATAGTTGCAGTATTCTATGAGAATGGAAAGCAGAAGGGCACTAGTCCTAGTCACCAACTGCGGTTACCTTGTGTGTTGGAGATGTCTTTTAGTGACAGAAAATTTAGCCCGAAAAATTTGGTCGAAGTGCCGCATTACTTTTCGTACAACCTAATACATAGAAATTGGATTTGACTACATTCACGAATGAACACTTGGCTGCGGTCCTTCTCCGTCCCTGCTTCCGGTTGGGTTCCTTCACATTTAGGTTCCTATCCTCTGGTTGTAAAGTGCTTTCAGGATTTCCTTGACAACAGAACATTCCAAGTTCAGGTTGGGGAATCGTTATCAACTGGGCGCGATGCATGCAGTAAAGTACCTCAAAGTGGTGTGCTCTCCCCTGTATTGTTCAACATTTTTGCTGCTGATTTGCCAAATATTTCGTCCAGTCCAGGTGTTTCATGCAATCTACAGTTGCGCTCAAAAGCGCTCGGCCAAACGCTTTTTCGCACACAATTTTTTCTCACCCAACCAACTCATTTCAAATTTTAGTATGTTATACCTACCATTGTTACCAGTGAACAATAGCAGTTGTCTCCGAACTGATGCACGGGCTGCAATTTTTTTGCGTAATGACTAACTTCAGTGTCCAAAAGGCCACCATACTGTTCACATTCCTTGAGTTTTGTGGAGGTTCACGACAATAGTTTCAAGTGCGAAAACTGTCCTCTGCTCCTTGCAGTGACTTGGAAGAAAACCGGATTTTTAGACACAGAAAAAAAATGGCCATGAAGGTGAAAAGAGTCGATATAGATGTGCCTTCCCAAGTATTCCGGAAATTTCTAGACGCAAAGTAACACTGCAGTCAGAGTTTGGATTACCATTTTAGCTTTTTACATCTATTCGCCAGGATAAAATCAGCCACTTCCTCACACATGCTGATTCCTAGTCACCTTGCGTCGACTTTCGCAGCCAATTTCAATAGCATTAATGATACCAATATAAGTAAACGGACTGTCGGAAAAACACTGAAAGTGTTAGGGTTAAGCGGTAGATGTGGACCGAAAACCCGCTATTCAGCTCGGAAAATCAAAAGGGTAAAGCAGAGGTCGCTCTCCGCCACCTTCACTAGCAAACGAGCCGTGGGGCTACCTCCAACCCACTAACGGAAAGGGGGTCGTATTTCTTAGATCAAATGTTGTCGGGTATTGTTATGATAACTGCTATTTTACGCAGCAGTTCGCGTTCCGAAAGTTATCACAAGAATGCTGAGTCATGGGCAAAACTCGAACCCTTGACGGGAGTTGAACTCGCACCGAACGCTTTCCGATCCGTTACGCAAGTATGTTAGCCGCTTCGCGATTTGAACACTCCTATGTTGATGAAGAGAACATTACTCCGATAGTTCGGTATTCATCAAAGGTGGTGAGTGCGACTTCTACCTTAACCCTGACTTTCTGAGCTGAACAGCGGGTTCTTGGTCGCACACTTACCATCTAACCCTAACACTCAGTGTTCTTCCGATAGTCCATTTACCAACATTTGTTTCATCAATTCGACTGAAATTGGCTGCGAAGTCAACGCAAGTGGACTCGGAATCAGCCTGCAAGCAATGGTTGATGCTCTTATCCTGGCAAACAGACGCGAATACGCTGTAATGGTCTTCCGAACCCCAACTGCAGTCTAAGTATGGTGACCACGATGGCACTGTGCGTATAGAAACTTTCAGAATGCTCGGTTCTCTCAATTTCATGGCAACTTTTTTCGGGGTCCGAGGTTCCAGTCTTCTTCCAAGCCAGTGCAAGGAGCAGAAGGCAATCAATTTTGGCACCTGAAAATAGTGTGGGGAACTCCACAGAACTCGAAAAATGTGAACAGTATGATGGTCCTGTGGACACTGAAGTTGGCCAATACGCAAAAAAAAACTGCAGCCCGTGCATCATGTTCGGAGGTAACTACTACTGTTTACTGGTAACAATGGTAGGTATAACATACTAAAATTTGAAATGAATTGGCTGAGTGAGAAAATGTCATGAGCTAAGAAGCGTTTGGCTGAATACTTTTATAGCCCTGAACATAACACTATATATACCATTTTCACTTTAAAAATACCCTTTTTCAAACCAAATTCGTCCTTTTTCAAACCAATTTCGTCCTTTTGCAAACCAAATTCGCCCTTTTTCAAACCAAATTCGTCATTTTTCAAACCAAATTCACCCTCTTTTTTTGAAGTTAACCGCACTCATTAGGGCGGGCAACTCATCAAACAGATCACGCCAGACATCACTGCGAGCTCCGCCCCGAGGGCCACGCCCACTTGTCAGCGCGGACGTAGATTCTCAAATCTTGTTTCTTAACTTCTGCTTTTGCTGTTTCCCACAAACACTTTGACTGGAAACTACCGTGCATTCACACATGGCCGACTCCGCCCATCCTCTAAAGGGTTTGGCACACTAGGCTGACCACGCCCACTGGCTTTTCGCGGAATTTCGATGTTTTTTCAAAATTTTGCGTCTTAGGGTTGCTGCGTGAAGCCCCGCCCACTGTGAGATGCTCCGCCCCTTTGAAAGATCTGCTCACTTTTCAAAAATGATGCAAATCTGCAGTGCAGAGACTTGGCTTGCATGTTAGGGTATTGCTGATCATTCGGAATAAACTTTGCCTGATTTTCTTGTTCCGAGTGACGTTGGGGACCCTAACATACAAGCCAAGTCTCTATACTGCGATCTGCACCATTTTTGAAAAGCGGGCGGGGCTCATTCAAAGTGGGCGGAGCATCTCACAGTGGGCTTCACGCAGCAACCCTAAAACGCAATAATTTTGGAAAAACATGAAAATTCCGCGAAAAGCCAGTGGGCGTGGCTATCCTAGAGTCATATATATATGCTCCCTCCACTTTTTTCCGGTCTTCGGAGTGCTCTGAGACCGTCTGCAGATCTTTTGTCTGACTTCGCCCACCTCGAAGCAGGCTCCGCTTCCAATTCATGTGTCCCACAATCCTCACCGACGACCCTCTGCTGACCTTAATCCACTTTTTTCCGGTCTTCGGAGTGGTCTGGGACCTTTTTGCAGATCTTTTGTCCGACTCCGCCCACCTCTAAGCAGGCTCCGCCCACAATTTTTTGCCCCACAATCCTCACTCCGACCCTCTGCAGACTTTTTGCCCACTTTAGCCCACTTTTTACCGGCATCTGGAGTGTTCTGGAACCGAACTACAAACTTTCAAAACGAATACCTGCGATTTGGGGCAAGCTCCGCCCACTGTGGGCGGGTCTCAACACACTTCGAGCGTGCCCTGTATTCGGCGGATATTTACATTCTACACTGAGTTTTTTGCGAATTCCAAACACTCTCGCAGTCCGGGTTACTGAATTTTGCGAGAAGCAACGCCCACCTTGAGTGCGCCCCGCCCATTTAGGGTGTACCTATATATACTCGGAATCCCTGAGATCGGGTAGGCCTGGCTGCGTACTTGATTTTGAAATGGTGGCGGCCCAAGTTTTCGTGATGTATTGTCATTTTGGAGCAGTCGTAATCACGTCTACATCTGACAGAAAACAAGATAGCAGTTGTTTCAAATTGAAGTATCCCACGAGAGACCCGTCCTATGCCATGCTCAGAAGCCACGCCTACTTCATCCCAGGGATAAGGAGTGTATATAACCGTGAAACCTATGCAAATGCCGCTCCCAAGCAGCACAGCGTAAGAAAGGGAGAGTTTCTCATTACCAGCCATCCCACAAGATTTCAAAGAATCAAAATTAGAAAACTATTACGTTACCCGAAAGTGGAAATAGTCAAATCACGCACACGTTTTTCCAGTAATGTAATTAGTTGACTCCTCAGTATTACTCCTTTCAAGTGCCCGTAATCAGGGAGAGATGAAAGAGGTGATTCTTCAATCCTGTCCACAACAGGGAATCCATGATGATTCGTTGTTCGTAAAACAGCGACTACTCTGGATACACGTTCGCGACGCTCCATCGCCACCACATCAGAACGCATTACTTTCCTTAAAGGTGATGATTACACGAGTTTGGTTTTCAGTAAAGAACTATCACAAGGGAGGTCTTTGAGGTCGTGGCGCGCTTTTTGGAAGTGGTTTGTTGCTTGTTGTAGGGGTCCATACAAGGATCACAAAAATGGGTTTCATTTTGCTAATGCGTTTCTGGGTAGTTAAAAACTAAGTGAAAAGAATTTGACAAGAGACAAGAAAGGGCGGTTTTAACAATCTAATGGGCTCCTTTCTGCTTGTAACTTCGAGCCTGCATGTTTAGGTGGTCACCAATTAGGCCTCAAAACAGATTCGATTGAAGTCAAAATGTATCAAAATGTAAGTATCATGTGGTAACACACTTGGCATGCACCGACGCAAGAGTGATGTTTTTGTCAGCGCCCCCTTCATTACCATTCCTGGCGGATCGGATGGCGTAGCGGATAGCACGATGGATTCTGGATGGCACGACAAGGGGGACTTTGTGGATCGGATCCTGCTCGCGGAAAGTTTTTTGCATCTATATCACGCAATGAGACGAGAACATTTACGGAAACAAGGTTCTCCATCAAGTGTGCTGGTTTGTGAGGTGTAGCCCAGGAAAGGACAACAGGACAACCTGGCCATTTGCAGTGAGAAACACATCTTGTACTCGTCTTGACACAGCGAACTCGAAACTACTCTTCACAATTTGCGGAACGATTCTCTGAGCGGAGTTTATGGAGGTTTTCCTTCAGTTTTTTCTTCTTGCGGATGGGCTAGCGCAGTGAATTTGCACCTGTAGCGCGACTCACAGCTCTCCCTCCGTGCGCAATAGATATCATATCCGTATTGAGAGGGTCAAACAACCCCGAGAAATGCCACCATGAGGAAATCCGGGTTCTGACTCAACTTCGAAAAAAATGGGGTAGAGATGGTCACGCCTGGATGATAGCCAATACCCCGACTAGCATACTGGTGATGACTGGTCTTTGCACTGAAATAACCCTTCAGTCATGTCTTTTCGCAAAGAACAATAGCTGGCTCACTTGCTCGTGCCGCCTGCATCATTTTCCTGATTACCTGTGGGAAATACCATCCAAGACCAGTCATGCCATGGTGGGTGGACCCCAGCCTGCTGCTAATTGTCCATAGACTAATAGCCCACATTTTCCAAGTTAGGTCGAAGCGTCTAGAAACTAGTCCCAGGGTGATCCAACCCGCTGAACATAAATGTGATGGTATTTCATTGCAATAACCCTTCTGACATGATCTACGAGGGGCAGCACAAGCACACTTTCAGGTCACAATGTGGCCACAAGTATAATGCCTTTCAAATGGCATATACTTGACTTATTTCCACTGTCAGACACAGAGGCACGCGAATGAACAGAAAGCTGAAAAATGCAAAAAACTTTCCGCGAGCAGGATCCGATCCACAAAGTCCTCCCTTGCCGTGTCATCCAGAACCCGTCGTGTTATCCACTGCGCTATCCGATCCGCTTGCAGTGGTCGTGAAGGGAGCGCTGACAAAAACATCACTCTTGCGTCGGTGCATACCAAGTGTGTTACCACATGATACTTACATTTTGACTTTAATCGAATCTGTTTAATTAGTGACCACCTCATAAACTATGCATGCTCGAAGTTACAAGCAGAAAGGAGCCCATTGAGATTGTTAAAACCGCCCAATCTTGTCAAATCTTTTCACTTAGCTTTTGACCTATCCAGAAACGCATAGCAGAAATGAAACCCATTTTTGTCATCCTTGTATGGACCCCTACAATAAGCAACAAACCATTTCCAAAAAGCGCGCCACGACTTGAAAGACCTCCCTTATCAGTCAAAAACTAGTGCCAAGCGGCGTAACAGTTAAAAAAAGCCAGAGAAAGCGATGTGGAATCCACTGGATGGACCTTTCTTACGGCTCCTCGTCTGGGCGTTTTAACGATGTCCCGGGATCAGGTTACGAAACAACAGACGATGGCAAACGCGAGTGTTTGGAAGTGAGTCAGCGGACTTATAACAGTACCTAAATGATCACCGCCGCCATGAAAGAATCCACCACGTCCAAGATCTTGCAAGTTCCTCATCAAGTCGACCAGCCATTTGTAAATTGCATTTTCCGTTTTTTTTTCTTGCAAGCGCGATGGGATCGAGGTGGATTAGGCCGAGAGCTAGCTGGGAACTTGTAGTTACGAGTAGTTGTCACGCAGAGAACGAGAATTATGAGCATTTTGTACAGAGATAACGCAGTCCAATAAGGTAAGAGAACCATAAATGTGAGCAAATAAAGAGCAAATAATGCCTAGAAGAAAGCTCGGGCGCGTTAGCTCCCACGGCGCACTCTGCGAGCGTTTGCATCTTGAATAGCGTCCTATTTGCGAAGCATTATTACTGCTGAGAATGAGTCTCTATCCAAATGTTATTATTTGTGCGTGAATAACAGCAATGCGCGAACGGCACTGCTGCCAGGGCACGCCTTCGTTGTGATCATCACAAAAGGGAGGGGGGGGGAGGGGTCGTATTTGACCTCTAGGGAAGGGAGGGGGGGTCGTAAGCGCGGGGACCTTTCTGAAGTGAGGGTGCAGCGATACCTAGCTGTCGTTCACTTTCAATGATGAAAGACTTATATATGTGAAGGAAGAGACCCACACAATACAGAAGCAACCGCCAGCGCAGAAATGGGGGAACGGGCGATGACAGGGAATGTGATGGCATCCCACAACGACGTCATTAATCAATATTAAAAGATAAAGGATAAAGTCCCCGTCGCTGGTCAGCCCCTTTGCGGGATGCGGCACGCCTTCTAGTTCCATTCAGAATCGCAGTGGCTTATTGATTGCGATGTGACCTATATAATGACTTGCGGTGCCTGCCGATCTACAAATCAGTGTTTTATCCTCCCAGAGGAATCTGGTACCATATCACCGTCCTCGGAGGAAAGAAGGCTTGGTTGGCCTGCACGACAGTTGTCCCGGGATTCGAACCCCGGCATCGCGCGAGTGGTAAGCGCACCACTTGTCACTACACCACCTCCGCGCCAATGAATATCCGCCATGAACTAGTAAACAGATGAAAATACACTTCCGAGCCTTTCTGACCGTGCAAGCACATCTACCTGCACGAAGGAAGCCCTTTCTAGAAGTTGCACCTTGCCGATAGCTCTGCGTGGAAGCGCTATGCATTGCGCAATGCAGAGGTGGTGCCAATTGGCGTCCAATGAACTATTTCCTGGTATTCTTGGCGAAAACGTGCGTTTTAGAAGCATACCAATGTCTTAAAGTCAACTGGAGATTTTCTGTTCTCTTCTGAGGTGTTGATTTTTCGGGCCGTGGGGGAGTGATTTTCCTATGATCAAAACGGGGGGATTTTTCCGAATAGCAGGCCTAAGGATAAAGATAGGCCGTAGCGACTTGTGGTTGGCCCCCCATGATCACGCAAGAGTCACAACGGGGAAAATTTCTAAGAAAGAAATGTTTTTGAAACCGCTCAAACTCAGGTAACAAGAGCCAACCTAGCTCCACGCATTCCCACTTTCCCCTCTCTGAGAGCTTTACTTTCAACGAAGCTATGGGTGTTCAAAAGAGGGACTTTTCGGGTATTTGGCTTGAAATTGGTTCCAGGTCGTAGAATAGCGCGCACCAATACGTTTGTAGGTCATCCCATTCAAAAGTGCCGAGACATATAGAGGAATGGCAGAAAAGTAAAGGGGATAGGGAAGCAAGCTACTATACCATTTGGAGGCTAGTACCTTTAGTTGTGTATCTGTGTAACTACGCGAACCTACCCACAGAAGAAGTTCTCGAGAAATTGAAAAGAAGCCCGAGTGGTTAAAATTAGCGCCCGATTTTCAAAATCCGACATAAAAAGGAAGTGCGCTGCTCAAATTTGACCAGCGCCGGACCAGTAGTTGTGTGTAATGGTGTTCTCGAATTACAAGGTGGAAGGTTCGGTTCAGGAGCCCGAAGAAGGAAGAAAGGAAAAAATCTGTTGTCGTGGATGGTCTCATAATATTCATCCTGCACAAGAAAAACGGGTGGATGAAGTCAGGCACTGAATATCTGATCACAGAGCCTGGACCATTGTCGAGCTACTCCGCGAGTGTGAACCCCAGCTGCAACTGCTGCCCGAGTTATGTCCGATAAACTGAGGATGGTCAAGTGGGTGTGCGCATGGGTACATCATTTTTTTGTAAAAGCACGAACGCAGTACCGATTCTATGCCTGTAGCAGTAATGTTGTCAGCATGAGATGTCATTCACGACTGTAAAAACGCACCCTGGCCCTAGATGAAATATGGGTGGTCTTGGACCTCGAGCCAAAACTCACAATTGTCAATTTTGTATGAATGCAGATGAGAAGCCGCCCGAGTTCTACCATGAAGAGTTACGTGGGCGCAAGTAGATGATCATCATAGCAAAGGATTCCTACACAGTGGCTTTCAGACGACTCTATACGGAGAATAAAATTGTAGCTGTCGGTGTACATATATTGCCTGATCCTCGGCAATCAGATCGACAAATGGATGATACCGTACAACTACAAGAAGGCCACCGTTGCTGGTCATAGTGCCAGACCCTGAGTAAATGTATTGTAGGGCGGTGCTGGGACACAAAAAATACTGAGACCTGGGTTCGATCACCCCACTTCGCCCGACATTAAAGGCATTTCCCACGACCACACTTCATAGGTAATACAGTTCAAAAATAGAATTGCCCTGTGATTGTTGACTTATTGGAGAGAAGAGACCACGAAAAAGCGCCCGCAATAAGACCCTCTTTATTTCAATTGATAATGGTCACCGGACGAGTGTAAGGTGGCCAAGATCAATTGTGGATGGCAAAAGGCGGCGAAACACTGATAAAAGACGAGAGAGGCCAGAAAATGACGGGCGAGAGAGCGCAATGTCAATGTTACAACGACACGGTCACCGGAGGCTGGCATGGGCCTATCGGGCGCCAATGGGCATGAAACCTGAGCGCTCTGCGTTTTGCTTGCTGTTTTTCAACTTTTAAAGGAAGCATATCCTCTACTGTTGCCTGCTTGATCATCGTGCACGTTTATGAGGTTCTAGCCTTAGTTTATCGCGGAACGTGCCATTAAGCCAAGCGATTCCAATTGTTCTCGTCAGTCGAGGGTACTCTCAGACGGCAAACGCTACAATGTTTTGTCAGCCGAAATTGGCATCATCAGCAATTTACTCGCAATTGTTGAAAAATCGAAGGCACCAGAGGTCCAAAGGATTTCGGGGCACTGGGAGCAGGTCATTGGTGAAGGAGGGATTTACTCAACT
This sequence comes from Cooperia oncophora, assembly GCA_036418165.1. NCBI lineage: Eukaryota > Metazoa > Nematoda > Chromadorea > Rhabditida > Trichostrongylidae > Cooperia > Cooperia oncophora. Next base: position 82,131 of record MU911918.1, on the reverse strand, counting down.
TGAAGCCAAAATATTGCTTTATCTATTCTCCTCTTTGTTTTATTCAAATATAACCACGCACTCTTGAATGGGACGGCACGTTTGAATGGGATGACCTGATATTAGCGCGCGTATTAGGGCTCGCGTGCGGATGACCGCGAACAACTAATATTTAAGAACTAATGCATAGTTCCTAGTACTTCTGGTGAGTTTTTTGTCGTTTGTTTGGTATTTTAGGTCTCTTTTTCGTTTTCTAGTATTTTTAGGTTGTATTGTTGTAGTATTTGGCATTATCGCACTACTCCTACCCCAGTCTGCCAAAATCAGGCCAGTTTTTTATCGATTTTTTTTCTAGAGGGGCAGATTTGGATGGAAATTGGTTATAGTGGTACTTCGACTTCCTGAACAAGAATATCACGCCCGCTTTGCCCAAAACTTTTCATCGATTTTGATGATTTAGGGTATTCAGGGTATTTTGGCCCCGGCGCCACAGGCGCCGGGGCCAAAACACCCTGAATCACCAAAATCGGTGAAAACTTGAATACGGAGGTTATTTGACATCCTGATTACGAAAACGATATTTATTCTTGGCGCCAGCGCCAACGTAGGACACTATGGTCATCTGCGCTTTGCTAAGACTGAGCCTGAACTGCGGGCAAATCTCCCTTTTTCTCAGTTTCAGCCTCAGCAGAGCGCCAAACAGCATTGGTATGGAGAAATAATGTCACTCTTTTTGGCGTAGGAATAGCTCAATCGCGCCCAGTTCTCTTTACTATCATTTTCTTCGTCCCTTTTGCGCTTCTTTTCATATGTACCCTCGTGACAGGGGGGGGGGTCGTATTGAGACCCTAATTCTGGGAGGGAGGGTCGTAATTAGCGGGAAATGATCACAACGCGATGGCGTGCCCAGACCACTGCTAGGCTACCACCGATGATGGCCATTTGGGGTGGAAACGAAATTTGGTCCTGATTATCACGGAAACTGAACCAAGTAAAAAAAGCGATGTCCAGCGAACTGAAGTTTTGGAAATGAGAGCCTTTAAAAGGCTGCATAGGTGTGGATTAGAGGGAGCTCTGAGTATGCGGAAAGAATGTAACCAAATCCTGTAATTACCAGGATTATATGAGCCCGACATTTTTTTTGAACATGCTTAACAATTACACAAGTCACTAGATATTACATTAGGCCAGCACGATTGCACACGGATGCTTACTTTTTCAGAGTTATATCAAAATCTTATATCGAAATCTGGAGGCGGAGGTGGTGTAGTAACAAATGGCGCGCTTACCACTTGCGCGGCGCCGGGTTTGAATCCCGGGTCGACACCCGCCCAGGCCAACCAAGCCTTCTACCCTCCGGGACGGTAAATTGCCAGATTCATCTGAGAGGATAAAACACTGACTTGTACATCGGCTGGCCACCGCAAGTCATTGTCACATCGCATTCAATAAGCCATTACGATTCTGAATGGAAGTAGAATGCATGCCGCATCCCACAAAGGGATTGATCAACGGCGAAGACTTGATCCTTTATCCTTTCATCGAAATCCCAGTTTTCATTGGAAGATTGTCTCCAAGAGTAGCTTGAGAGCCGGAATACGAATACGGCTCTATGTTGCCATCAATACAGTTGTGGGATAAGGCAGTCGCGCTGTTCAAAAGCTTTTGAGCCATGCTCCCGCGGAATGCAAACATTAGCCTCTACTATGTGGTAAGGAAACTCCGTCATTCCGTTCGCAGAACGGTGCGGTACAAAAGCAAGTTTCAGTTCAGCGTTGTAAAGCGCGAGCATCGTTGTACAACACAATGCAGGGGGCAGAATTGACCTGTTAGGGTTCCCTTGTTAGTGGGACAACGCCCGGCTTGGAAAAAAAATATCCGGCTACCTTGAAAAAATTACTACAGATATATGATTTAACCTTGATCCTCTGCTGGCTATCCCTGCCAAGTCAAATGGCAACAAATTAGCACGATTTAGGCTAGTGAATTAGATAGATGAAAGCGAGTCAGTGGTCGCCTACACTCACGACTACCATAGCATCATTGTATCGCTCAGCTTTCGATGCTGAAAAGATCGAGCTCAACGATTGTGATGCCAGACCAGCCTGAGTGTAATGAAAAGGAAGAAGTCTTAGTTTTGCACATGACAGATTGACTGGCAAATTTTCTAGGGGTGAAAGGGAACAACCCAACAGCAGGTTTTGCTTTCATAGTGCAACCAAATCTTCCGAATATGTGTTTGGGGTAACGTTACTCCTTCGACGTCCGACCATCCATTTTTGTAGATCAAATGAGCAAAAAAAAAATGAAAATTTTGCATATCCATTTTTCCCAACTGAGAAAATATTCACACCACTCACTTATACGCAGACATTAGAGGCACTGGTGCGACTGTGCTGAGCTTTAGATGTGAGTATAAAGCCGTGCCGCGGAAGTTCGATGTATAATGTTTTGTCCTTCTGGCAATGGTCAAATTTTTATCGTCAAATCGAAGGAGACAGATCAACTGTGACCGAAGAAAGAAGAAGGTAGGGACCTAGCTCAATCGAAAGTTGGAATGAGACAGATAAGAGCTTGATGAAGGATTCACCATATCACACTACCGCACCATACCGATCACCATATTACCTACTAAGTTGTGAAACTTCTTCCGTGCTGTTGAGCAAATCAGGCGACGAAATATCTCCTCTGTTGCTGCTCTTTCGCAATTTCCTGGGTCCGCTCCCTAGAAACACTCATGATTCGCAGTCATTATCGAATGTTCGTCTCCACGTGTTTCTGTGATGACCTCGAGCTCGCTTGGCTTGTGGAGGATTCCAGAACACGGCCACTCGTGGAACTCGATGTTGTAGCACGCGTAAAATGTGGCCAGGCAGTCGAAGATTACGGTGCGTCATAATCAGGTGAAGGTTGTACATACCCCATCGTCGTAAAACTTCTAAGCCCACAAAGTTGATGAAGAGAGAATGATGGTCTTCTAAGCACTGTTCGATTATGTTGCGTAGAGTCAAAATTTGTTCGCAACACAACATTCCACTCCCGAAGCCGGCTTGCTCGTCCCTTAGTCCTCATCGATGGCTCTACGTAGTCGCCGCAAAAGCACCGTACAAAATGCCTCCGAAGGCACAGACGATAGCTAGATTCCTCTCCAGATTCCGCATTCTGCTAAGTTCCACTTGACTACTCCTTGTCTTCAGTCCTTTGGGACTTCTCCGGGGCTCAACAAAAGCAAAAATGTCACAAAAAAACAAGCGAACAAGCGCGTGTAATCTCGGAAGTACAAGTTCGTCGAAATAAGGCTTTTCGCGTACTCCCCGGAGTACACACCGTCTCGAACGTTGTAAGGCAATAAGGGGTAATCCACAGTCCCAGAAGGTCTGCTCTCGACGCAGGGCCTAGGAATCTCTTACAAGGGAGGTCGTTCAAGGCGCGGTGCGCTTTTCAAAAACGGTTTTCTGCATATTGTAGGGGCTCATGCAAGGGCATGAAAAGTGTGCTTCATTTTCGCTGCGCGCTTCCAGGAGAGGTAAAAAACGAGTGAAAAGAAATCTTTGGAATCTGCTTCGCTCTGGGCCTCTATACGGCGTGGCTCACTTGCAACTTTGACCAGTTGCTGAGTGGGGGTCGTTATAAAGAGGCTATTTGAATCGAAGCGAAAAATCGCCGCAAGTAAGCTTCCAACTTGGGTCACGTGCTCAAGAGTGAACGGCTTCTTGCAATGGTTTCATCAACGATAAGAGCGCTAGCACAGTCGAGCATCGGATGGCCTAGCGGATAGTGTGGAGGTTTCGCAATCGGACAGTGAGGGTGGGGTTGATGGTTCGACTCCCCTTGTCTCCCGGCTTTTTGCATTTTTCAGGTTTCGCTGTTCTCGCTTCCATTTGTGTCTGCGCATGAATATAACTCGGATAATTGCCATTTATGGGCACATTCTGAGTAGCTATGCCCCATGAGTCAGTGCTATTCAACTGTTTCAATTTTCACGCACCATTGAACAAGATTGTAGCTGAACGGTGGTCGTCATAGACTGGACAGTGGATCTGATCAAGAATATAGTAACTCCTGGTGTGGTGTCAATTAGAGACAATTTGGGGCCACATCTTCTTTCCACTGAATTCGTTATGTACACCAATATAGGGAACGTTCACCGCTATTATGTCGCCAAATTGCGTGGGCGCCAAGAATAGGTGTTATATTTGTGATCAGGGCCACTGATTACCACTAAAAACGAATTTTTGGTTAAAGCAATTGTTTTGACCTTCTTAGGTTTGCTTATAGGGTTGTCCGGGGTCCATAGCGTCAACGATACGCATCGCTGTTACGAAGATGTGAGACTCCGCTCACACTGCCGACCAATGGTCGGCCACCTACAACCCGAAAAAGTCAAAAAAAATTTTTCGCTCAAAACTTGCTCCTAGGGGTAATCGACAGTCCTGATCACGATTTTAGACTTTATTTTCGGTTCCAGTGCCATCTGGCACCGGCATAGCGCCGAAGAGCTGAGTCTGTGCATACAAACGAATTCGAACGATTTCGAAAAAGTAGTTTTGCTCCATAAACGTAGGATTGTTCAGTTTATCGTGAATGTTTTTGTTAGGACCAAGTGTTTAGACAAACATGGGATCAAAAAAATGAAAAACTGTAGAAAAGCAAAATTTTGTCCTCGGTGGGATCCGCACCATCGACCTATTTTTAACGTTTTTTTTATTCGCAGAAGCGCGCAGCGAAAATGAACCTCAGTTTTCTAGTCCTCATATGTGCCCCTACAATATGCACAAGACCATTCTGAAAAAGCTCACCACGCTCTAACGACCTCCCCTGTTAGTGAAACAGTTTCAAAACAAGATCTCCGATACCATCTTCAACGAGATCACGCCCAACTGTCGCTGTTGTTCCGTAAGGTTCTACAAGTGATCGGAATTCTTATTTTCGCAAGACTCCACTCTTCAGTCCTTGAAGGGAGAGCAATTGACGATGTTGAAAGTCAGAGCTCCAGTACCTATGGATTGGGACTATATCACTACCCCCGTTTTCCTTGGCGATTCCACTCTCGACAACATTAACGAGCAATATGAACGGCTTGAAAAACAACCGCAGGACTGCGCTGATGAAACAGAGTTCTAATCATCTGGTGAGCATCTGGCTCTGAAATTTTCCAGGGACTGATTCGCCAACGTGAAGATGTACCAGCTGCGAGCAATTACAGGTTAATGTCCGAGAGCTTGCTAGGTTGCTTCTAGCCACAGCTTTTGAAGGCACACTACGCGATTAGCTGAATGGAGCAACAGCCTGCGAGATGAAACATCGCAAAAAAAACCCCCGCTGCTACGTATAGCCACCATGTTGCAAAGGACGCACAGGCTAGAATAATTCGCTGACATTGAAGATTCAAACAAACACTTCAACATATTCTACCGAATTCAGTTGCAAAATTAAGGGCTTTTTGCATCTTCAGCTTTTTAGCTTTTTTTTCGCAGCGTGGCGCACTACATGACATATTCATTTTAATTTTGAGCGCTATAATGGGCGTTAGCTATAACTCTGGTATGTGAAAGAAGCAGATCACAACTCACTCTGCCAGGATATTTCTGCTCATTTTTGGAGGATGCCAGCCTAGAATCGGGATCTCTTGAATATCAATGTGCATATCGTATAATCCCTCATTGAATATGTCGCCCACCCACTTCGTTATCATCAACACGAGCATTATAGGCAAACCAAAAGTAATGTCCTGAAACGGAATTTTCAAAAGAGGAAAGGGATTTGTTCATTCAGCAGCAGGAGAGGAAGACTTCCAAGGCTTTAGTCCCTTTTCACGTGAACAAAGGACGAATAACCTGAAGAGATCACCTACAAATCAGCACATTTTTGAACACTTCCTTGATACACATATAAGGAAAACTGGTCGAGTTGGTGGTAAGTGAGATTTTCACATCTCATACTTCAGAAGAGAACTAACAATATGATGAGCGTCAGCAAACATCCTCCAGTAAAATGGGTAGATTTACAGCTTCCGCCTTGATCAGTATTTCCTTGGGGTGCGACAAGCACTCTATTTGGTTGGCCCATAGGTGATGGCAATTTTTTTTCAACATGAGTATTTGGGTAATGACCTCTGAGTTCGGTCTTCTTGAAACTTTTGCATCGGTATAGCAAAGGTACCCTTAAGGTACTTCGGTTGAGGTAATTTCATTCATTGTTTTCTACTTATTTTCGCGTGTTGTTTTCAAAGACACCCTTAAAGACACATAGTACGCTCACACACATTGAGGGTGTATGAGACTATCAGCCCCCAGCTGTCGATGTGTCGTGGCCCTCCCCCCCCCCCACCCGCCCAAACATGCCCAGGAATGGAGATACAGGACCGTGAAACACGCTAGTTCCTCCACGCTCCGCCTTACACCTTTTGCGGCGCAGACTCCCCGTCCTTCATAATATGGCCTTGCAGGCGTCGCCGTAGCGCTCAATGGCACTTTGCCAAGTCCTTTGATTTGCGCTTTCAAGTACAAGTAAAACGCAATTTCCTGATGCGCGATAACATTGAGGTGCTGCAAAATAAGAACAGAAGATGATGACGAGGGTCAGAACTTAAAAGCAACTGTGCCACTTCTGCAACATCCCTCGAGGCCGCGTATTTCCACGCAAACATGAAAATAGAACGCAACATCGTTGGCTTGTTTAATGCAAAAACGCATGCGAATGAAATTTCAGGTGTTGCTCATTTCAAAATCCATGTACAAGGAGATGAAGATGGCACAGGCTAGAAATGAAGCACAACAATGTAAATGTAAATAAAACAAAAATCAAAAAAAAACCAAGGAAAGGCAAATTAGTGGAAATCGCCTGTAAATTTCTGAGATCCGGCGCGAATCCGGCGCCAAAGCCATAGAAATATTAGGTTGTCCGGAAAGTTCTCAGCGTTTTGTGCACCTATTTTTTGTACATTCACTGCTGATTAAAAACTCATTCTGCCTTGCTTCTCAGTAGCACATCCTGTAGAGAATTTCTTGCGCTATCTGATGGTGTAATTGCCGTTTCACCGTTGCTTGATAAACCCCCTTTTTTCAAGAATTTTTCAAGCATGTGAAAAGAGCACTTTGGACGATTTTTTTCTTCGACTATAAATTGGGGCAATCCGAAATCGAAACAGCTCGACAAATTAACCAGGTGTGGGGGCCCAATAGTGCTAGAGAAAGCACTGTGCGGCAATGGCTCAACAAATATCGTTCTGGAGATTTCAGCCTTGAAGGTGAACCTCATAGCGGTCGACCTAAAGCAGTATCTGACGAGGATTTTAGGGGGATTTAGGAGGTTGACCCATCCCAAACAGTTCGAGAGATAGCAGAAGAGCTAGGCCTTGGCAAATCCACTGTTGCAGATGGTCTGGAACGCATTGGGAAGGTAAAAAAAAACTCGACAATTGGGTGCCCCACAATCGGAGTGACCGGCAGGAATCGCCACGTCTCGAGGTTCCTTCTGCATTGCTTTTGCGCAGCGGAAATGATCTGTTTTTGGGTCGAATTGTCACCTGTGATGAAAAATGGGTCGTGTATGATAACAGGATGCGTTCCGGACAGTGGTTGGATTTCGACGGGCCACCGAGGTAATTTTTAAAGCGGAACCCTCACGAAAAAATATTCTGGTCACGGCTTGGTGGTCATCGGCTCATGTGATCCACTATAACTTTTTATCACCAGGCCAAACCATCACAGCAGAACCCTACTGTGAAGAAATCGACGAATTGTACCGAAAATATTGTCAGATGCAGCCAACACTTATCAAAAGAAAGGGTCCGATTCCTTTGCGTGACAACGCCCGCCCACCGTTTCACAAATCACTATCCACAAATTGAACGAATTGGGGGGTGAAGTTCTACCTCGGCCGCCATATTCTTCAGACCTTTCGCCAACCGACTATCACCTTTTCTAACATTTTTAGAACTCCATAGCTGGAAAATACATCATCATTCAGGACCAGGCAAAAAAGCCTTAGTGGATTTCGTTAATTTTCGACCACCCAGTTTTTCATTTTGATGGGATTTCTCGACTGCTGTCACATTGGCAAAAGTGTGTTGATTCGAATGGTGCCTATTTCGATTAAATCCGATGAGTATTAAAAAAGTTACGATCGTTTAAAGTGAAACACCCAAAACGCTGAGAACTTTCCGGACAACCTAATACTTGGAATAAACGAGTGGGACGCTTGGATTGTTTTTATTCTCATGTTTTCTGGGAATGCGCGGCCTCTGATGGATTCTGCGGATGCAGCCGAGTTGCTCTTGAGTTCTGGCCCTTGTCATCATCTTCTGTTCTTATTTCGTAGCACCTCCAATGTTATCCGCATCAGGAAATTGCGTTTTACTCGTATTTGAGAGCGCAATTAAAGGACCTGGCAAAGTGCCAAGGAGCCGCACACGACACGCACGCTTGCAACGGATGTTATGAAGGAGCCGCAAAAGGTGTAAGGCGGAGCATGGAGGAACTAGCGTGTTTCACGGTCCTGTATCTCCATTCCTGGGCATGTTTGGGCGGGGGGACCACGACATATCGACAGCTGGGGGGCTGACAGTCTCATACACCCTCAGTGTGTTTGAACGTACCTTGTGTCTTTAAGGTGTCCTTTGATGTTTTGTGTTCGATAGTTTTGGTCTCCTTTTCGGGCCCTTATGGCACCCATTTGTTGTCACGAGATCACGACTAGGAGCAGGGACTACCGTATTAGGTTGTTATCTGTGAGGAAGGACCAGGCCATCATTCCCCTTACCGCTTTACCGCCTTATCGCTTGTTTGGCCTAATTCAGACACCCGGTGCTATTTCGCTGGGTCTCTGTCGTGCATCACGCACCCCGCTGACAGATCTTTCTTCTTGTCTCGGGAGTGTCGCGGTTCGCGACTGTAGCCTCGGGTGCACCGTGTGCATGGGCTCTGCTATCACAAGAATGCTGAGTTCTGAGCAGAAGTCGTGCCCCAGGCGGGAGTCGAACCCGCACCTCACGCTTTCCGAAAGAGCGCGCTATCCGTTACGCCACCAGGGCCGCTTTTACTCTCTCAGCTCAACGGCTTGTCCTGGGCTCTGTCATGCTCTACGGCCAAACACGCGCTGCACCGCCAACCAATAGGCGATTGCCACGTGGCGCGACGCCCACCGCCGCTACTATATAAGGCAGCCGGAGGAGAGGCTCCACAGTGAAGCTCTCTCGACGACCCTTTCTTGGGAGGAGAGCATCCCTCTCCTGAAAGGTGATGCCTGGCTCACGTGGAGTGAAGGCCCGAGCGGCACCAGACGCTGCGAGGGCTGACTTCGGGCAACGGCAGAGTGCCGCCTCACCGCAATTCCCGTTGACGTCATCAATCGATGGATCAATGGGTTGGGCGTTCTACAACAGTAGGAATGAGTGCCGGAAGAAAGGACTGATGTCGTCATAACCGCTATAATAAATGTGGGTAAACTGATGCTGTATGTTAGAGTGTAAGGGGAAGACAAGTGGGAACGCCACGGCAGGGGCCCAACTAACAAGGGAGGTCGTTCAGGACGTGGTGCGCTTTTCGAAAACGGTTTTTTGCATATTGTAGGGGCACATGCAAGGACCTGAAAAGTGTGCTTCATCATCGCTGCTCGCTTCCAAGAAAGGTTACAAAACGAGTGAGAAGAAATCTTTGGAATCTGCCTCTTTCTGGGCCTCTATACGGCGTAGGTCACTAGCAACTTTAACCAGTTGCTGAGTGGGGGGGGGGGTGCTTATGAAGAGGCTATTTGAATCGAATCGAAAAATCGCCGCAAGTGAGCTTCCAACCTGGGTCACGTGCTCAAGGGTGAACGGCTTCTTGCAATGGTTTCATCAACGATAAGAGCGCCAGCACAGTCGAGCATTGGATGGCCTAGCGTACAGAGTGGAGGTTTCGCAATCGGACAGTGAGGGTAGGGTTGATGGTTCGACTCCCCTTGTCTCCCGGCTTTTTGCATTTTTCAGGTTTCGCTGTTCTCGCTTCCATTTGTGTCTGCGCATGAATATAACTCGGATACTTGCCATTTATGGGCACATTCTGAGTAGCTATGCCCCATGAGTCAGTGCTATTCAACTGTTTCGATTTTCACGCACCATTGAACAAGATTGTAGCTGAACGGTGGTCGTCATAGACTGGACAGTGGATCTGATTGCGAATTTGGTAACTTCTGGTTTGGTGTCAATTATAGACAATTGGGGCCACATCTTCTTTCCTTTGAATTCGTTATGTTCACCAATATAGGGAACGTTCACCGCTATTCTGCCGCCAAATTGCGTGGACGCCAAGAATAGGTGCTATATTTGTGATCAGGGCCACTGGTTACCACTAAAAACGAATTTTCGGTAAAAACAATTGCTTTGACCTTCTTGGGTTTGCTTATTGGGTTGTCCGGGGTCCGAAGCGTCAACGATACGTCATCGCTGTTACAAAGGTGTGAGACCCCGCTCACACTGCCGACCAAATGGTCGGTCACCTAAAACCCGAAAAAGTCAAAGAAAAAAGTTCCGCTCAAAACCTTGCTCCTAGGGGTAATCGACAGTCCTGATCACGATTCCAGACTTTATTTTCGCTTCCACTGCCATCTGGCACCGGCATAGCGCCGAAGAGCTGAGTCTGTGTATACTAACGAATTCGAACGAAAAAGCAGTTTTGCTCCATAAAAGTAGGATTGTTCAGTTTATCGTGAATGTTTTTGTCAGCACCAATTATTTAGACAAACATGGGTCCAAAAAATTAAATTTTGTCCTCGGTGGGATCCGAAACATCGGCTTATTTTTTTACGTTTTTGTTTATTCCTAGAAGGGCGCAGCGAAAATGAACCTCAGTTTTCTGGTCCTCGTATGTGCCCCTACAATATGCACAAGACCATTTTGAAAAAGCTCACCACGCCCTGAACGACCTCCCTTGTAAGGCGCTGTAGACTGTGGTGTCTTGTTGTGTTATGTGTTGTGCGTCCAAGCGACCAGGGAATCCCTGGTCTGGTCCTCCTGGCCGGGATAGGGGTAACCAGTCACGGGGACGTGTTTATCGCATGTTCCCCCCACAATCCCCTTGTAGACCCTCGGGGAGCGGAAGCTGTACTGAAGGGAAACCAGTACGGTTTCCGAGGAAGACCCTTAAGATAACGTGAGCTTCTGGGAAACGGGACTCGCGAGAGCTCTGAACCACCTGGATGCGTCGACGATTTGGACTTACGCAGATTTGCAGAAGCCAGTCGAAGTGCACCTCTTTCATATCCTTAAAGACAAATGGTTCTAAATTTACAATCCCCGTAGAGTACACGGATGTTCATCACCCTCCATCGTCGGATATTCGAAGTACAGCAAACGCTAATGTTGCAATATTCGAGGGCCAAAAACTATTCAATGGCAAAGACAGAAGAGCACCTTGGTTGCTTCCATTATTATAGCTGTGAGAGATATCGTCATCCGTACTATGCCTCCCAACTGAGCAGCGGCTCCAACCAGTGCGTATTTTCCAGGATCAATTCCTGTCTGGAACACGTGACTACGTTTATTTAAGCAAAAAAGGATACACTCCACTTACAATAGCTGGAAAAGCGTGACCAACGCCAATGCCAAAGAGACGACCCCAAGCCGCTCCAGTTAGAATAGCAGGAATAAAAACACCAGCAGGTACTGGTAGAGCAAACGTCCATAATGTAAGTATGTAATATTCAACCGAAAAAATCATTAAAGTCCACGGTCGAAATGAATCTGAAAATCACTTTGAATATATTAGCATAACAACAACAGAGTTCCGTACTAGATACCTACTTATGGGGCTGTGGAAGAGTGACTTCACGCTTTCCTCGGGATTTTGGAAGAAAAGCTTCGCCACAGCAGAGTATTCGCCTTTCTTGCACCACATCTGGAAAGCCTCGCATTACGAACTGAAACATGAGAAGAGAGCTATAGCACTCACTCACTCAC
>MU911918.1:21465-69754 GCA_036418165.1 Cooperia oncophora | reverse complement strand
TAGGATTAACGCCGACAGGTTGACAATCGTCTACCAAAAAAAGAGTTATAAAACCAGTGAAAGCTGATATTGCAGCTACCAACAGGCATTCAAGTAATCGCTGCCATTTGCTGGACACATATCTTGAAAGGAGCATGATGATTTAAATTTACATTGACGGAGTCGAACTCCTGTATGGATGAATGAACACTGATTAGTAATTTCAATGACTGAATGAGAGCTCACTTCTTCCTAAATTCGGTCAGCCTGCAATTGAGATAATTGAATAGAGCACCCGTTAGCCCTCCGATAACACCAACGGCCAAAAAGAACGGAATTTCCCAGATGTTGTAATTTTTATTCTAAATTAAATCAAACAATAAAAACAGATCAAGATTGCAGATTGCAGCAGTGTCTTCATAAGAAATTTTGCAAGTAACTTTTGGAAAAATGGTATAAAGTTGGCATCTCTTGCATAGTCTTCATTTTACATTGGTATACCAATTCTGCCACATCACGGTAGCGTGCATCAAGGAGCCTCATTACTTGAAAGACCGTTTACGTCATCAAGTGATCCGCGAAAGGCTTCCGTGCATTTAGCATCCAAGTTCGCATCCGCAGAGTGTACCACTTTCTTAACTCGGAAGGGCGAGATAAAGCGGCCGAGATGCTCGACTAGTGAGCTTTGTTCTTTTCACTCTGCAACACAACGACTTACACGATGGATTAGGTGTATGAATTCCGTTGCCTGCAGTGTCCTAGGACGATGTTACACACACGCTGAGAAAACAGCTTCTCAAACCTTTTACGAGCTCACGAGTTATTCTTTTTTGAAAGTAAACTGCCAATGGCAGTCTACTTCGTATGGCAAGATCCGTTTTGGGCCTCTTCAATTCAGCAGCGATGCAATGCTCCGGCACAAAAGCTTGTAATGCACTGCTTACCGTAGTCCTAATTTCATGCACAGAATTCTTGAAAGCTATTTTCAGTTTCAGTGTATTTTCGTTTTTTCTTTGTATATAGCATTTAGTACTGGGACATGTGAATAAACGAATTGGGAGCCAGGAGTTGCACAAAGGCCGCAGGGTATCGATTTGCTAATATTCGCGGAGAGCTCGTACGATGAATCTCTGTGAGGCTGAGGGAAAACGTTTATTTAGGGTGTTCTCAGGATTTCTTGCTCCCTTCTCTACTTTGGGGTCGTTTATCGACTACTAATTCATAGGTAACCTCCACACGCGTAGTAGTTGATCGCGGCAATTGTCTGCAAATTATTTGATTCCCTCAGCGGCTTTCTTGAGCAGATGGCAGCAAGTTTTTCGGTCGCCCCTCTCCCTAGCCAGTCTAGTATAGTAAACTCTTCTAGTTCCCTCTTATTGAGTGGAATACAGTAATTCGCACTGATATCTGCTCTCACAGATGTTACTAGCTCTTATAACTCCCAATCGGACGTGACCAGAACCGCGATGGCGGTTCCCTCGGCATCGTCTTGATTATCGACCTCGATTTATACTTTAGTGTCGCAGTCCCCTAGCCGCTTTAGCCAACCTCCCGCTAATCTCGTGCGCATGGCCGTTCGATTAGCCAATTCCATACGTACTGATTCTAGAGATACATATATTATACCCACCGCAACTTTGCTATTGCTATCAGGATACCGCGTGATTCGGAGAATCTCACCAGAGATGACGCTCTTGAGCGTAGAGGGGGGGACGTTGTTGGTCGCTGGGAAGGGGAAACGTTGTGGTCGTCAGAGAGGGGGTTAGGGTCGTATCTAGTCCTCATGAAAGCTGCCGAACGGAGAGTGAAATTTTCTGGTTATTGACTTTACGCGATTTTTCCCGTTTCACGAATGTTATGGCCTCTCCCTAGTGAGCAGCGTCTTCAAAGTTCAACGCAGCTAATATTTTGACAGTTTATACAGTTTCTACAGTTGACCGGTAGATGTTCGGTGGCAACCCCTTTCCCAATCAAAAGCAATTTTTTTAAGGAAAATTAGAGGAAACTGGAAAAAAAAGTAGCAGGTGGTCAAGATGAGAGGTGTGTGGGGGAAAGGGGGGGGGGAGGTGGTGGTAGTCGTCTGGCACCGCCGTTTCTCCCAGCTGGGCCCGTTTGCCGTAGAAAATTTCAGAACTATAATTAACCAGTCGGCTAGCCGGCTGACGCCGGCGCCCCTCATTCTGAGACACGGCACGGTTAAACGCGCATGCGCGGCCGCCGCACTTACCTTCTTCCACTCATTTGAATACCCACCTAGTATCCGACATTCTTTTCTCGCATCATAACTGCTACTATCAACACCATTACAGTGTACGGAATGGTGGTAAGGTGCGTTGATCACATGGACAGATGAGAGAAAAGCCGGTTATGATCATACGAAAGCAGGTAGGCACAATGGAGCCACCCCGCTTCAAGGCCGAGCCGTATCACAGAGGAGGCCTGGAGTGTCTTGAGCGATCTGGAACCGCCTTAGGAATTTTCAAGGCTGGCTCCGCCCACCTCGCCCAGATGCATGCTCACACCAAATGGCTTAGTAAAATGGAATCTGGATTTTTGAAAGGCGGACTCTGCTCTAAAATCCAGGCAACAACAGGCTGTTTCAGCCTCATGCAATATGAAGCTGAACAACAGCATCGCATTACCTACAGTTTTGTCTTAGGATTCAAAATAAAACTCATCGTTCGACAACCATGTATGATATGCAACTTGGAACAAGTAACCCAATCGAAACAGCGACTGTTGGTGATCATTGATAAGCTAAATTGGTGAAAAAATAGCCCCAAGGTCAGCGTGTCAGGCCCAGATGTGGATTCAGTGAATGGTGACGGGAAAGTCATGAAAACATGCACGACACAACAAAGCAAAACATGAAAAATACAAAAAAAATGCCAAATAGACGAGATGGAGCCCAATGGAAAAAATGGATAGCCAGGCGGCAGTATATCGTTCTATACTTGGCTATCATCGATCGCAACGTTGCTACCGCTTTCATTGGAAAAACGTCATTGGAGCGCGGTTGTTGCGCCTGCCAACGTCCTGGGGTCTTTTCGGGGGTTATATCTCTTTGAGGGGTGCGGCTTTTGATGAATGGTTAGCAGCATGCAACGGGAATGTTCCTATTGCTGCGTTTTCTACCTAGTTACAATCTGAATGTTTCCCCGTTCGTGAAATATTTCGGATGGGTTTCGAATCGGCTAGGGGTAAATGGCAAACGAGTTTTTATGCTTCACACGAGGATTACTTAATTCGAACGCAATTTCATCAAGATTAAAATGTCTTGAAACCGCCCTATCTATTCTCTTTCCAATAAGCTTTACAGTTTTCCTGAAGACCCGCTAGTTCAGGAGATATTTGAGATGGGTCACAGACGCGCTACCCTCTGACCCACCCGAAAAATCGACTCCTTCTATGTCATTACGAGAATACACCTTCGAAAATTCAGTCTGCCTTCAAAACACATATTTCCCTTCAAATGAAGAGAAGCTCGGCTATCACTGATCGCTTTGGTCCGAGTATGCGCCGTGCATTACACTCATACGCAGAGGTGGTGGAACGGTGTAAATTTTGATTTCAGGTGCTTTTATCCATGCAAGCAGATGTTTGTTTAGGGTTTGGAAAGGATAATGCGCTCGAATCTGTTTGAGACGTATTACTTAGTCATCTACGTACTTACGAGTTCATGCTATTAACCGATATTTATTTATTTATTATTTATTGATTCCTGCTATTCTTGCTATACTGCTAATAAATTTTTTAGTATTTTGTAGTCCTATTTGCATCCGGGTCTCTTGCAGCTCCGTCTGTTCCATCAAACTTAGCAATGACACTTTTGCACTGTTTGATGCCCAGCGAGTCTACTTTTACGATACTCCCCACGTTCCTCGCGGTCAAGTACGAACTCATTTTCGGGGATTTCGCATGAAAAGAAGGCTGTTAAACGTAGCAGTTAAATCTGTAAAGAATACATTCATAATAATTTTTTTTGAACATCTTGGCTTGCATAGCTCCACTCCCACTATCAACTGAAATGTCGAAGCATTGCCTGGCTGTGAGTGACCCTCGAGATTACGACCCCCCTCCCCTTTCCAGCGGCCAAGCACGATCCCCCTATGGGTTTCGCACAACGATGCTGTACCCTGCCCACAACGGGTATGCCTCACACTTGCGAACAGGTGACTACTGGATGACCTTAACCTACTTTTCCCCACAATAACGATTGTTCAGTAGGGCGCAAGTGGCTCACAAAAGAATATAGGCGTGAGGTCGAGTGCATTGCCATAGTCAGCTACGGACTCGTATCATAGTCGACGCGCTTTACCTGAAAAAAGCGGTCGTAGGCGATTTCGCCCGCATATACCTTGCGGGGTGTTACAAAAGAGTGAACTATACATGATATAATGCACGGTAGGAAGTTGAACTCAAACTATTATTGAGAAAAAGCTGGTCTTTTTCCGTCAATAAATTGAAATTCCCATCAACTTGAGAGGAAGGAAGGCAGTTTTCGTTCTGCTCAGAAACTGAGGTTTCCATTATTTTTTTTCCTGTGCTATAGTCTAATCTTATTTCACTCATAATCAGAGCAACAATCATCCGTGTACCATAAGTTCAAATGCAGTAATTTGGAAAAAAGCTCACTGCACTTTCTCACAACTTCGGTGTAAATTTGCGTAGCAGGATAACTTGATGTCTTGATCACGAATACGCTATTAAAATGGCGTCCTGAGAGACTGTTTCCATAGAAAGTGCACGGGGTCAGTGCTCAGGCTTAGTTTTCAGCCCTGAGGTCATCTGGCGCCATTAGACACTGATTTGGCGCCACACCCTTTTTATCAAAATTGATAAACCTGCATAATGGGGCTGTTTGATGCCCTGATCACGAATAAGACATTTATTTTTCGACGCCAGCGCCATTCAGCGCTTTTCTAAGGCTGAACCTGGGAGAAATAGTGATTTCCTCTAGGTCAAGCCAGCCTCCAGCAGAGCGCAGATAATCGCAGCGTCGCCCATCAGCGCCAGCGCCTAAAATGGATGTGACATTTATAATCAAGATGTCGAATAACCTCCGTAAACAAGTTTTCAGCAGATTTAGTAACCTAGGGTATTTCCGCGCCGGCGCCTGTGTCGCGGGCGCCAGGCAATTTCAGACCAAGTGGATGTGATATTCGTGTTCAGGAGGTCGAATTACCCTATAACAATACTGTCAACGAAATATGCCCTCGTAGAAAAAAGACCATGAAGATCCGGCCTGTTTTTGGAAAATTGGAGTAGTAATAGTTGAATAGTGCCCGTGAAATGATACGCAAATGTTCAGAGAAACCACCAACAACATGAAAAATCGGCCACGACCACTTTTTTAGGTAAAGCGCGTCGAATACGGTGTGAATCCGTGGCTGACTATCGCAATGCACCTAACCGCACGCCTTCTTTTGTGAGCCACTTGCGCCCTACTGAAGAATCGTTATTGTACCTTTCCCGGCGTCTGGCGTATTCTGGAACCGTTTAAGGAATTTTAAATCACCTCCGCCCATCTTGCCTCAAGCTCCGCCCGCAGAGGGTCTGCTCACATTTGTGAACCGGTGACCACTCGATGAGTCAACCGCCGCCAGGGTGTCGCTACAGTAACTGAACATTCTAGACGGTTGGCGTCAGGCAGTATGAGTGTGCACGCCGTCGAAGCCGTTCTCTGGCTTCTTGTTGAAGCGCGCATGCGACAAGAAGTGGTAGAAAACGAGTAATACGAACGATATGATACACTCACATCACTTGCTGTCATAGACAACAGCTGGAGAACGGGTTTGGCATCGCGCCAAACACATAGTGCCTGACACGCCCAACCGTTCCCTGCAAGTCCTCGGCAGATGTACTTATAACAAAGTGTTTTACACCATACCACTAACACAATTGGGGGAAAGGCTTGTACATACTGCACTGCTCAAGACGGAAACTTGCACTCACTGATGCTTTCTCTAACTTCTACATGGATGTTGTGCATGTTTGATCTTATAATGTAATGTAGATCTAGCAGGTTACAAGAGTGACGTCACGTCCGCCCCATGTACGATAAGGGAACTGTACTAGAATTGTAGGGTGTTATGAGGGTACGCTGCGAACTGTTTACGCTGACTGCCGTCCTTTCATCAACAGTTTTTTCTTTGTTTTTATATTTTCTGATAACTTATGAAATATACGAATAGCTCTCCGCCTGCTTTAGGTGACGGCAAAACTGCATTACATGGAGATAGAGGAATATTAGGTGGGGAAGAAGGTGCCAAACTAGGATCAAATTGTTCTAAAAAACCAAAAGATGTTCTAGAAAACCCAAAGACATTTTGAGTGTCTCCATTCCTGATTAATGGAGAGTGTCCTCTGAGGTTCTTGCAGACTTGTATATTATGACGTTGTGGAAGCTTTCAAAGCCGAAATGTCCCAAAGGTCAAGGTACTTTTCGGCCTTATCTCATACTGTGAGTACTTATGGAGCCATTCTGCCTTAGTCGAATAAGCTAACAGGTGCGTTGTCTTAAGCAAGGATATCGCTCGCCATGGCAAAGAGTAGCGCTTGCATTAGCGCTTCCTGTCTGGAGCTATTTAATTCGGAGGTAGGCAATATGTAGGTCGGCCACCAGCACAGAATGACAGCCGTTCACTCAGTATTTTGAAGGCGCAGCGGAACGTAACCACCAGTAAGTTCGCACCCTCTCCAGGCTCCACCTAACTGAGAACTGCCATGCTTCTCCGCAATCTCGGTTGTAGAGTTGGACCAGTCTGACAAAGCGCATCGGATAGCCGTGACTGGCAAGGGAACCCCAACAGGTCGATCCGGCCACTTGCAACTGTACATATGTGGACGTGTCTTGAGCGGCTAATTTCAAATCTGCCCTCCGTTTTTGCGGAACGATTCTCTGAAGAGAGTTACGGACAATTTATTCTTTGCTCTGTTGTACAAGTTGAGAAGGATAGTTGCTCGCGGCAAGCGACGATAGCCCAGTTTATAAGCACAGCGCTTCAGAGACACGAGGTCGCATGTTGGAATCCTTGACTCTCAAAATGTTTTTGCTTTTGTTCAAAGCACTTCATATCAGTCCCCAGGACACTTCTGTTTAGCCGACCTAAATCTCTGATTATTTAACAATAGACCATTGCTATATTTGTGGTCCCTTCTGAAAACTTTTATTATGAGGATGACCGTTTCTAGAGCTCGCATCGAGTAATGGGAATCTTATGGTTCAAGAGCACATGTGGTATTCTTCCACAAAATGACAGGAACAAAACATGTTCTCAAAATTAGCACGGCAGATGAAAAGTACTCTGCACACACGATACAGTTAAAGTTCTCCGAAAATCCAGGGGGAAGCAGTACTGAAGAGGTGTTTCGAACTCACCAGGATGTACAGGGGGGGGGCCAAAAAAAAAGTCATTTCGGCCGAGCCGCATATCAGCGAAGTTTTCGCAGCCCAGACAGGGGAAGTGGATATGAGTACCAGAGTGGAAGATACCCAAGATCTTCCTCTATAAGCTGGAGCACGCTGCCGCCAATCGCCTTCATGTACGCCAAAATATGAAGTCATCTCCAGTCGCGGCCTGACTGGAGAACACCTTTGGAATTCACGTCGCCTCCAAACAGCTGCGAAACTTATTGATTGAAGTCATCCACAGATAGCTACCTGGAGGTCAGTACTCTTGACCTGCAAGACCTCCCACATCGACCAGCTACGGCAACGTCGCTACGGTCTAGGACATCATCTCCACCGTATTCGCCGAGGCGCGAGTTGATGGTATGGACCGGGGTACCTGGAAAGGGGAAGACCGATATTTTCTTTGTAGACCCCGACTGAAGGTGAGCGCTGGCGGTTACATCAAGTAACTCGAGAGGAATATCCTCCCCACATGTTGGTCCCGCTCTCCACCGTATTCGCCGAGGCGCGAGTTAATGGTATGGACCGGGGTACCTGGAAAGGGGAAGTCCGATATTTTCCTTCTAGACCCCGACTGAAGGTGGGCGCTGGCGGTTACATCAAGTAACTCGAGAGGAATATCCTCCCCACATGTGGTCGCCCGTACCTTCTTGGAGACCTTGTGCTGCTACAGGTTTGGGTGCCACCACATGGAATCAGAGGGTTTTGGAAATACTCCCGCCTACTTCTAATGGAAGGGCGTTTCGTACCTGAAGAAGATGTAATCTTGAAGTATGTCCCCTGACCTGAACCCACTCAATTGGCTAGTTCGGGCGGACTTCAAAAGGGTGGTCTACGGTGGCGGAGAAATCGACTACCCCGCTGATCTCAGGTACCACATCGCGGTCGCGTGCCAGAATCTCTCGATGGCCCTCCTCCAGAAGGCTGCGGAGGAGTATCATTATACTATTTAATGTGCTCTTTAATATGGTAGTTAAAATGTCCGCTAAAAATTTAATAAAGTGTAACTTATAGCGCCTTGAAAGTCATGGAGGAAAAATGACTTTTTTTTTGGCCCCCCCTGTACATCGAAGTATCCAGTCGAGTACCAAGAATAGATAAGAAATTTTTAAATTTATGTAGGCTGGCCTCTCCAGGGTCTCCCCAGTTGGCGTTTCTCATAGTCGGCGCGTGGGGTTCCTCCAAAGATCATGAATCTGTTCTGCCACCCAGTAATGTGTGAAACTACGTTATATTCCACCAGGTGCTACGTCTTTGATTCTACCTTCAGATGTGTACTTCTTCTCACTGTTTGAAGCTATGTACGAACGCTTCACTTCTTATGTATTGGCCTTGATATGATTTTTTTCTATTTATCCGAGGGACTCTATTTTCCGTGTATTACCTCTTATAAATTCTCAATTTTGCTCACCTTGATTTGAAAACTTTGTATCTATTCTTGGAACTCGGTTGGATACTTCGATGTACATTCTGGTGGGTTCGAAACACCTCTTCAGTACTGCTTCCCCTCCGGATTTTTGGAGAATTGTAATGTACCGCGCAGAGTACTTTTCACTTGCTCCGCTCATTTTAAGAACTCGTATTGTTTCTATCATTTTGTGGAAATATACCACATGTGCTCTTATACCAAAATCTCCAATCCGCTATGCGAGCTCTAGAAACGGTCATCCACATAGTAAAAGTTTTCGGAAGGAACCACAAATGCAGCAATGGCCACTCCTATTGTCAAATAATCAGAGATTAGGTGAATTGTTCAAAAAGGTGTTCTGGGGACTAATAACATGCGACCTCGTGTCTCTGAAGCACTGCACTTCTCCACCAAGCCATCGCCGCTTGTTGCAGGCAACTATCCTTCTCAACTTGTACAACATAGCAAAGATCAAATGGTCCGTCACTCTCTTCAGAGAACCGTTCCGCAAAAATGGAGGGCAGATTTGAATTCAGCGGCTCAAGGCAAGCCCATGTATGTACGTCTCATTGCAAATGGCCGGATCGACCTGTTGGGGTTCCCTTACGAGTTTTCTTTTTTTTTGTACACATCGGAAGAACTCCTGTGAGATCACGTGGTTGGAAACGACTGTTGGATTTCTTGTGGGAACGACGCACACTTCCCTCGCACGATCTCTCAAGGAGAAAAGGAGATTGTTAAGCCAAAACTAATATGCATGGAATAAAGATTTCATTGTGCTATTGGTAACTCTTCAAGGTGATGTCGCAAGGATTTGGCACAGCAATGACGGCCGCAGTGTACACAAATCGACATCAAAACGTGGATGACGTCACGCTTGAAATCATTCACACTCACATTCTTTCTACTATTCGGCAATACGAAGGCTGCATGTGAGGATCAAGGATCTCGATCAGGGAATGCACCATCCACGGCTTATTTTCCAAAACTATGGTAGCCTCTGATTACCACCTCCTTCGATCCCTACTGCATCTCTAGAAATAAAAATTTTGAAAAATCGACGTCTACCCGAAAATGAAGTCCACCTCTTCTTTTTATCGTAGTTGCCGTAGTTCTACAAGAGTGGAAATGTGAATTTGTTCGGAAGGTGGGCACTAGTCTTAGCCATTAATAGTGATTACCTTGTAAATTGGAGGTGTCTTTTAGTGAAGGTAACCTTGGTTCGAATGTTGCTCAAGGTGTCGCAGGACTTCTCTCCAGCCTAATAGATCCTAGGATCCAAGCTCTAGAGCTAGCCTGCCTAACGGTGTTTTTAAGGAAGATATGATAATTCATTGTAACTCGTTTCTATGCTACTGCATGTAGGTACCTCGAATACACCGAAGTTGGCCAGTCCTGTCCATGATAGCCATCCGCTGCGCCCGTTAAACCAGCTGAGAATTGAATTGACCGTAAAGGCTGAGATCATTGCGGAGAAGAACTGAAAACTAATTCTCAAATGACCTGCCAGCGTCAATGCATCCCATTGCTGGGGCAGCATCAATAAAGAGCACATTCAATAAAGAGCATGAAAAGATCTCGGATTCTAAACAATCGCATATTGAAAAAGGTGGCCTTGTAGGCTTTATTGTATGTGTAGTATTTTTTTTTACCGAAGAGGTGAACGAGAAGTACTTTCATATTTTATTTTTAGGCATCTAATGTTGACACGTTACGAGCAGTTTGTTATTGGACCGGTGCAACGATAGCAAAGAATGGCTGCTATTCAGGCTTGCTCGCCGTACTGCGTGCATCAAGTGGAGTAACTTATGGATTCCTGGTCTAGACTGAAAGTTATCGAAACCAGCGGAGCGTTACTAGCTTCCGCATTAGGTTCTAGACCTTTTGGCACTGTTTTAATATTGAACTTTCTAAAATAAATAAAAAAACACCGCCCTCAGCACGGCATGATCTACATCCTTAATATTTCAGCACTGATTTTCCAGCCTTTATTAGGTTGTCCGGAAAGTTCTCAGCGTTTTGGGTGTTTCACTTTAAACGACCGTAACTTTTTTAATACTCATCGGATTTAATCGGAATGGGCACCATTCGATTGAGCACACTTTTGCCAATGTGACAGCAGTCGAAAAATCCCATCAAAGTAAAAACTGGGTGGTCGAAACTCACGAATCCACGAAGGCTTTTTGCCTTGGTCCGGATTGATGAAGTATTTTCCAGCAAGGGAGTTCTGAAAATGTTGGAAAAAGGTGGTAGTCGATTGCAAAGGTCTGAAGAATATGGGTTGAGGTAGAACTTCAGCCCCCAATTCGTTCAATTTATGGATAGCGATTTGTGAAACGTGTGGGCGGGCCTTGTCATGCAAAGAATCGGACCCTTTCTTTTGATAGTGTTAGCTGCAGCTGACAAAATTTTCGGCAATTTCGTCGATTCCTTCACAGTAAGGTTCTGCTGTGATGGTTTGGCCTGGTGATAAAAAGTTATAGTGGATCACACCAGCCGATAACCACCAAGCCGTGACCAGAATATAGTGGATCACACTAGCCGATAACCACCAAGCCGGACCAGAATCTTTTTTTCGTGAGGGTTCGGCTTTGAAAATTACCTCGGTGGTTCGTCGAAATCCAGCCACTGTCCGGAACGTCTCCTGTTATCATACGTGACCCATTTTTCATCACAGGTGACAATTCGGCCCAAAAACAGGCCGTTTCTGCTGCGCAAAAGCAATGCAGAAGGTACCTCGAGACGTGCCGATTCCTGCCGGCCGCTCTGTGGGGCACCCAAGTGTCGAGTTTTTTCACCTTCCCAATGCGTTTCAGACCATCGGCAACAGTGAATTTGCCAACGCCTAGCTCTTCTGCTATCTCTCGAACTGTTTGGGATGGGTCAGCCTCCAAATCCCCCTAAAATCCTCGTCAGATATTGCTTTAGGTCGACCGCTATGTGGTTCATCTTCAAGGCTGAAATCTCCAGAACGAAATTTGTTGAGCCATTGTCGCATAGTGCTTTCTCTAGCACTATTGGGCCCCCACACCTGGTTAATTTGCTGAGCTGTTTCGACTGCGGATTGCCCCAATTTATAATCGAAGAAAAAAATCGTCCGAAGTGCTCCTTTTACAAGCTTAAAAGTCTTGATAAAAGGGGGATTTATCGAACAGTGGTGAAACGGCAATTATACCACCAGATAGCGCAAGAAATTCCCTACAGGATATGCTACTGAAAAGCAAGGCAGAATGAGTTTTTAATCAGCAGTGAATGTACAAAAAATAGCTGCACAAAACGCTGAGAACTTTCCGGACAACCTAATAAATTGACGACCCGGACAGATTCATGTGTCACGCAGATTTTTCCTAAATGCACCAATTTCCAAAGTTTCTAGCAACATTTCTCGAGTTCCAGGAACATACTACAACTTTCATCTAATTGGAACCTCAACAACAGTTTTGGTAGCATGTATTCAAATGATTCATGCTACGACAGAAACGTCTAGTGTTGGTCAAAGAGGAGAGTCGTGGAAGTCTGCCGAGAGTTCATGCTACCGTCAACCCACAAGCGGCATATCCCTTTGGATGTCTGATAAAGCCTGATAAAGGGGGACAGTAAACATGTCTGATAATGTTGCTGTGATCCTTTAGCATCGTTTTACCTGAGCGAATTTCGTATTATTGACTTCTACGGATGCTAACAGGCGAGATGATACCTTAAGGCTAATCAATAAAGGTAAACTTTCACAAAAAAAGACTTCCAAAAGGCTCGTCACAGGATAAGTAATAGATCCATCAAGCCTTTACTAGATTAGTTTGTTTCAGAGCATTTTCAAAAACTAAACGTAGAACATACCGAAATACGAAAAGCGCCTGAAGTGGTTTGTGCTGATGAGCCTTAAAGACACACGGTACGCTCAAACACATTGAGGGTGTATGAGACTATCAGACCCCCAGCTGTCGATGTGTCGTGGTCCCCCGCCCAAAACTGCACGGGGTCAGAGTACGGGGCCGTGGGAAAGTCCTAATTCCTTGCTACACCGAGTGCAGGTCGGATGGCGTGGCTGGCACCTGTTATACCGTAACTGGGACGCTGCTGGCCATAACTGCCACCTCCACCGAGCCTCTGTAGCCGTCCTCTCAGATCGGACAACTCGTCCACGCTAATTACCTCGACACTCGTAACTGATTGACCAACACTGGTAAGACACCAACATTGCGAACTTACTTGGCTACGCATATTCTGAGCTAATTTTCGACTTCTTTCGCCAAACTCTCTATTGCGAACCCCAACTATTCTGCTACCGTTTATCTGGACAAACAACTCCTTTCTCTGATATTATTTTGTCCAGCTTTGAGTGATCACTATCGACTAGTATTCTTCACTGCATTTCTTTACAACTGTGGCGAAACTACTACAGCGGGAAGCTTTGTACAGTTGCTTGAAAACTTAGTTTCCATGCTGTTTGCTTGCTGGAAGAGCATAGTTTCATGACCATTTAGTATCATGACACATTCTTCTCAGTTTGCTCACGTCTTATTTTTTTTCCTTGTTAGGGCTTAATTTCAAGGGTTCCTAACAAATTCTAACACAATTTGCCATTTACTGTCCCCATCTTCCAAAAACAGGCCAGTTCTTGAAAGACTTCTGCGTAGGCAAACTTGACTAAAAATTTGTACCCGGTAGTTTGACCTCCTTAACATGGATATTGTATCCGCTCAACGCAAAAGCTCCTGGCGCTCATAACACAGGCGCTGACGCCGAAATACCCTGAATTACCGGTGCCTGTGGCGCGGGCGCCAGGAAGTTTCGGGCTAAGCGAATGTGATATTCGTATACAAGCTGTGTGCGAACCGAAAATAAGATATATCATGATCCCATAATGTTCATGGAAGTATGCTCCCCCAGCAAGTAAACAGGATGAAAATTAAGTATTTAAGCAACTGAACAAAACTTACCAGTAGCAGAATAATAGTGAGCAGTGGAGGATCCGGGGAAAGTAGTCGAAAATGAGTTCAAAAACGGGCGAATGTGCGTAGTTACGCCATCAGATCGCAATTAAGCGTCCATATTGGCGTCCCACAAGTGTTCTTCGATCGATTACGAGTGTCAAGGTGATAGGTAGCGTGGACGAGTTGTCCGATCCTAGAGAACGGCTGCAGAGGCCCGGTAAAGGTGGCCAGCAGCGTCCCGGAAACAATATGACAGCTGGCAGGCACGCCATTCGACCGCCTCCCGCTACACCGCCCCCACGTTTATGCTAATACCATCCACGCGGCGCGGTCGCGTGGAGCTCTCTTGGCATTTTGCCAAGTCCTCTAATTGCGCTTTGGTATACGAGTACAACGCCATTTCTTTATGCGGAAAACATTTTAAGTGCTGCAAAATAAGAACCGAAGATGATGACAAGGGCTAGAACTCAAGAGCAACTGTGCTGCTTCTGCAATCTCCCTCAGAGGCCGCGCATTCCCACAGAACATGACAATAAAAACGGACAACATGACAATAAAACATGACAATACAAGCAAAACGCAATTTCCTAACATTTGAGGTATTGCTCACGCTTCAAGGTCCGAATAGAAGGTAATGAAGATGACAAAGGCTAAAAATGAACAACAACGAATGTAGATGTAAATAAAACAAAATTAATGCTATAGAAATACTTCAAACTAAGTGGGACGCTTAGGCCGTTTTTATTTTGATGTTTTGTGGGAATGCGCAGCCTGCGAGGGCTGTTGCAGAAGCAGCACAGCTGCTCTTGAGTTCTAGCCCTCGTCATCATCTTCAGTTCTTATTTAGCAGAACCTAAAATGTTATCCGCATAAAGAAATTGCGTTGTACTTGTATTCGAAAGCGGTGGTGACGTCCGTTCCTCCAAGTGGTGCCACCGGGACCTGCTCGCTTTTGCGGGCTGAGCAGAACGCGGACGAACACGAAAACAGGCGACAGGCCTTCGTGACGGGCCGGCTTACGAACACCCCATGTCACATCATCATGTTTGACTAAGTTCCTTGGCATAAGTGATGAGAATGGGCAACTTCTAATGGACCGAGGAAGGGTATTGCAACGATGGCGTGAATACTTCGAGGGCATCTCAACCGTGGAATTCGCCCATCCCGCTATACTCTGTACCGCATCAACATAAGGCCCCGTTCAGAGGATTACCGTACAGCAAACCGAAGCTGCTCTGAGGAAGATGAAGGCCGGCAAAGCAACAGGCCCCGACGACATCGCAGCTGATTTGTGGAAGTCACAACGCTGGTTTCCTGCGGGTTAGTTGACGAAACTCTTCAACTAGATCGTCGAAGAGAAGAAGGTGCCTAAGGACTGGCAGCAGAGCGTGACGATCCCGATTTGGAAGAAGAAGAGCAACCCGGCAGAGTGCTCGAACTACCGTCCAATTCGCCTTCTCTCGCACACTATGAAAATCTTCGAGTGAATTGTCGACGCCCGTGTTCGTGATATCGCCCAGCTTTCCACCAACCAGTGTGGCTTCGTGGCGGGTTGTAGCACCGTCAACGCCATACATGCCGCTCGCCTATTGCTGGAGAAACACCGTGAGAAGTGAAAGCCCGTGCATGTAGCCTTCCTAGACCTGGAGACCTGGAGAAGGCCTTCGATCGTGTGCCATGTGACGTTATATGGTACGCTTTGAGGCGGCGCGTGCCCGAAGAGCTAATCGAGTGGCGCATCCTTTACTCATGCCCAGGGAGCCAAGTTCGCTCACCAGCGGGTGTTTCAATGGAGTTCCTCATCACCGTCGGGGTACATCAAGGCTCTGCGCTCTCCCCACTTCTTTTCGTTGCCGTCATGGATGCCATATCACAAGATCTCCAGAAGGAAGTGCCTTAGACCCTGCTTTACGCTGATGATGTGATGCTTGCTTGTGAAGATAAGAGCGCACTGGAACAGCAGGTGCAAGCTGGGCCGAGCGTCTGGCGAGGTTTGGAGTCAGGTTGGACGTCAACAAGACCGAGTACCTGACCACCGACCCAAATGAGCAGGGCTCCATTAAAATCGATGACACGGTGCTCAAGCGCACGGAAGCATTCAAGTATCTCGGATCAGCACTTGCGTGCGATGGCAGTCTGAACTCGGAAGTGAGCGCACGAGTGAGTGCGGCATGGTCCAACAAGGGAATGGTTTGAACTTCCCATGGAACTTTGAATGGAGACCTAGGTACATCGATAGAGCCTTGAATGCTGATTACAAATATGCAGATTACAAGCGACCGCGACGGACTGCCAGACGAGATCTGGTGGTCAAAGTTTGAGTTCTGGCTCGTAAGGCGCTGCTGATCGAGGCGTCGGCAGTGCCACTCTTGTGGTAGTGGTCTCGCTTTCAAGTCAGAACGATGTGGGTTTGCATCCGGTTGGCGCGAAAATTTTGCTTCGCTCCCGTATAACATCTTCACTCTAATTTTCAAAATTCTTCCGAATTTACGGCCCAGCAGAAGTAGATCAAGTACATCAAGTATACGACTACTCGATCTATTAGGTCATCCCATTCAAACGTGCGCTGGTTTTTTTTGAATAAAACAAAGAGGAGAATAAATAGAAAAGTGATATTTTAGCCTTAGGATGAGTAAATCCCTCCTTCACCAATGACCCCGCTCCCAGTGCCCGAGGGCCTTTGGACTGCTGGTACCTTCGATTTTTCAATAAGTGTGGGTAAATTGCTGTTGTTGCCAATTTCGGCAAATGACAAAAACATTGTAGCGTCTGCCGTTGGAGAGTACTCTCAACTGAATAGAACAGTTGTAATCGCGTGGCTTTATGACGCCGGCGAATGGGGCGATTGAACCCAGGTCTCAGTATTTGTTGTGTCCCAGCACTGATCTACCAGCAGGGCAAGTAGATCAAGTACATCAAGTATACGACAATACTCAATCTAGTATGGATTTGGTCATATCTGCCTTCTTCTGAAGCATGTTACCCATCCGACAATTCAAAGTTTGCCCAGAATCGCAATTTGGCCAGACGAGCGTTTTTTTCGGCGAAGGATGTGATATTCGTGTTCAGGGGTCGAATTCTCCATGAACGAATTTCTCCCCTAAAACTTTGGAATTGTCGGATGGGTAATATGTTTAGAGAGGGCGATATGACAAATCCGTACTATTAGGTCATCCATTCAAACGTTGCCGCTACATATGGAGAATGGCAGGAAAGCAAGAAGGGATAGAGTAGCGGGCTACTATAACCATTTGGAAGCTAGTATCTTAAGCTTGTGTATCTGTGAAATTTGGCGAACCTAGCCCAAGAAGAAGTTCTCGAGAAATTGAAAAGAGCCCGAGTAGTGAAAACCGGCGCCGGTTTTTCAAATCAGACGTCATAAGAGAAAAGTGCGCCGCTCAAATTTGACCTGCGCCGGACCATAAATGTGTGTAAGGGTGTTCTCGAAATACACGGTGGAAGATTTGGTTCAGGAGCCCGTACAAGGAAGAAAGGAAAAAATCTGTTGTCGGGATGGTCATAATATTCATCCTGCACAAGAAAAACGGGTGGATGAAGTCAGGCACTGAATATCTGATCACAGAGCCTGGAACCCTTTTCGAGCTCCCGCGAGTCTCACATCCCAGCTGCAACTGCTGCCCGAGTTATGTCCGATAAACTGAGGATGGTCAAAGAGTGGTGGCGCATGGTACCCAATTTTCTTATAGAAGCACGAACGCAGTACCGATTTCTATACCTCTAGCAGTAATGTTCTCAGCATGAGGTGTCACTCACAACTGTGAAAACGCACCCAGGCCTTAGATGAAATATGGGTGGTCTCGGACCTTCGCGTCGAAACTCACAATCGTCAATTTTCTATGAATGCAAATGAGGAGCCGCCCGAGTTCTACCATGAAGAGTTACGTGGCGCGCAAGTGGATAATCATCATAGCAAAGGATTCCCACACTGTGGCTTTCAAGCGGCTCTATACAGAGGATAAATCCGTCACTGTCGGTGCGTATTGCCTGTTCCTCGGCATTCAGATCGACAGATGGATGCTACCACACACTACAAGAAGCCACCGTTGCCTCGTCATAGTACCAGACCCCGAGTAACTCTATTGTAGATCAGTGCTGGGACACAAACAATACTGAGACCTGGGTTCAATCGCCCCATTCGCCCGTCATAAAGCCACGCGATTACAACTGTTCTATTCAGTTGAGAGTACTCTCCAACGGCAGACGCTACAATGTTTTGTCATTTGCCGAAATTGCGCAACAACAGCAATTTACCCACACTTATTGAAAAATCGAAGGTACCAGAGGTCAAAGGCCCTCGGCAGCACTGGGAAGCGCGGTCATTGGTGAAGGAGGGATTTACTCATCCTAAGGCTAAATATCACTTTTCTATTTATTCTCCTCTTTGTTTTATTCAAAAAAAACCAGCGGCACGTTTGAATGGATGACCCTAATAGATCGAGTATGTCGTATACTTGATGTACTTGATCTACTTCTGCTGGGCCGTAAATTCGGAAGAATTTTGAAAATTAGAGTTGAAGATGTTATACGGAGCAGAGCAAAAATTTTCGCGCCAACGGATGCAAACCCACATCGTTTGACTTGAAGCGAGACCACTACCACGGAGGCCACGTGGCACTGCCGACGCATCGATCAGCAGCGCTTACGAGCCAAAACTCAAACTTTGACCACCCAGATCTCGTCTGGAGGTCCCCGTAGCACTTGTAATCTGCATATTTGTAATCAGCATTCAAGGGCTCTATCGATGTACCAGGTCTCCATTCAAAGTTCCATGGGAAGTTCAAACCACCACCTTCCCTTGTGAGTGGCAATCCAGTCTGGGTCCTTTGCGACAAGAGAATGCCAGAGCGCGCTCAAGTCAAAAAATCTATCGTACTGTCGTCCGACCTGCCGCGTTATATGGGTGCCGAGTGCTGGCCCGCGACCAAAGAAGTTGAGGCTCGCCTTGTGTGTAATGGAAATGAAGATGCTGCGCTGAACGGCGGGCGTCACGCGAGCGGAGCGCATTTGTGACGTCGTGCGCAAGAAGTATGGTGTAGCCCCCCCCATAGCAGAGAAATTGCGCGAAAACGCGCCTTCGATGGTACGGGCACGTACTTCGCGCGAAGGCTGAAACCGTCCGTAAAACTGCTCTCGAACTCGAGGTACCAGGAAAGCGGCCAAAGGGGCGTCCCAAACAGCGCTGGCTCGACACACTGCATAACCGACTTAAAATTAGCCGGCATTCACCCCATCAGGCATCCAATCGGGAAAAATGGCGTAGTTATATCAAAAGAGCGGACCCCCGCCATCAAGCGGGACAAACGCAGAAGAAGAAGAAGAAGAAGTTGTACTCGTATTCCAAAGCACAATTACAGGACCTGGCAAAAAGCCAAGAGAACTGCACGCGACCACGCCGCGCTGACGGTGTTAGTAAAAACGTGAGTTTGCAAAACGGGCGGCGTAGCAAGGAGTTACGACTTTCCCACGGTCCCGTACTCTGACCCCGTGCAGTTTTGGGTGGGGGACCACGACAACATCGACAGCTGGGGGGGGGGGCTGATAGCCTCATACACCTTCAATGTGTTTGGGCGTACCATGTGTCTTTGAGGAGAGGAGAGATCGATGATATCACCCATGCTTCCGCATACTGAAAAAATAGATGAGGCTGGGAACTGTAAGTACTGGGCTTTCAGTCCTTATAGTTAAAGAACGGGAAGTTTCGGCTCACGTTAAGCAAATTTCATGATATGCTTTGCACACTCATACATTTGTCGCATGGCTCGGACGCTGGACATACAGGGGGGGGGGCAAAAAAAGTCACTTTGCCGCATTGACTTTCGAGGCGCTATAAGTTACACTTCATCAAATCTGATCGGACATTTTTACTACCATATTGAAGAGCATATCAAGTACTATCACGACACTCCGCCACAGCCTTCTGGAAGAACGCCATCGAGAGATTCTGGCACGCGACCGCGATGGGTACCTGAGATCACGGGGTAGTCGATTTCTCCGCCACCGTAGACGACACTATTGAACTCCGCCCGAACTAGGTAATTGAGTGGGTTCAGGTCAGGGGACATACTTCAATATTTACATCTTCTTCAGGTACGAAACGCCCTTCCATTCGAAGTGGGCGAAGTTTTTTCAAAACCCTTCGATTCCATGTGGTGGCACCAAGAATGTAGCAGCACAAGGTCTCCAAGAAGGTGCGGGCGACCACATGTAGGGAGAATATTCTTCTCGAGTTACTTGATGTAACCGCCAGCGCTCACCCTCAGTCGGGGTCTACAAAGAAAATATCGGCTTCCCATTCCAGGTACCCCGGTCCATACCATCAACTCGCGCCTCGGCGACTACGGTGCAGATGATGTCCTAGACCGTAGCGACGTTGCCGTAGCTGCTCGATGTGGGAGGTCTTGCAGATCAAGAGTACTGAGCTCCAGGTAGCTATCTGTGGATGACTTCATTCAAGAAGTTTCGCAGCTGTTTGGAGGCGACGTAAATTCCAAAGGTGTTCTCCAGCCAGGCCGCGACTGGAGATGAGTTTCATATTTAGCGTACAGATGGCGGCAGCCTGCTCCAGCTTATAGAGGAAGATCTTGGGTATCTTCCACTCTGGTACTCATATCCGCTTCCCCTGTCTGGGCTGCGAAAACTTCGGTGATATGTGGCTCGGCCGAAATGACTTTTTTTTGCCCCCCCCCCCCTGTACTTTCACGAAAACTGCTGAGTTCCGAAAATGGCAAAGTATTTAAAAGTGAGCTAAAGAAGATCCATATTATGGGTCCATCCAGCTCTGGCTTAAATTAAGCCTATTCAGCTTGTCACAATGGAACTTCGGACTTCATCGCATTCTAGCAGGAACCACTA
This sequence comes from Cooperia oncophora, assembly GCA_036418165.1. Lineage (NCBI taxonomy): Eukaryota > Metazoa > Nematoda > Chromadorea > Rhabditida > Trichostrongylidae > Cooperia > Cooperia oncophora. Next base: position 49,146 of record MU911918.1, on the reverse strand, counting down.
GCAGATACAAAGCCCATTGTTTTTTCTGTCACTCAATGAGTCCTCGATCTGAAGTTATGCATATGTTGTACGACGCCTATCACTGTGCTTCATTTTCACCTAAATCCATTTGCGGGTGTTTTACTGCCTTTCACTGCATCGTGTGCGCTTCTCTCTGTTGTGTTCGTAACCTTATTTTTCTGTTTTGCTTGCCGTATGATGTCAGCTTGGGATTATGGGGACCGGTTTACAAATTACCTCTAATATTTGCTCAACTAGATGCTTGTTTTGGGGGTCTAGTGCCTGCAAGCCTTACGGATTGCCATTTTGTTGCGCTAAGCCCCGCCAGCAGCATATGCGCTTCTTCGAATGAATGTTAGGTACTCTGTTGGTTTTGCTTTACTGACTTCCAGAGCACAGTATTATAGTGTAGAACAAATTACTAAATAAGTGAACAGATAAATAGATAAACTTCGAAATTCTTTTTTTGTATCCAAAGTAGACCTTAGAATCGCTCTAGCGATCGCGAAACCTAATGTGGCTGGATGACATGGTGTGAGGGCTTGCCAAGCTCTGAAATAGCCGTGACATAAGAGCTGTTGTATCATCACAAGAGAACCCTAACAGGTCGATCCGGCCTTTTGCAATGAGATGTACATACATGCCGTGCCTTAAGCCGCTGAATTCAAATCTGCCCTTCGTTTTTGCGGAACGATTCTCTGAAGAGGGTTACATACCATTTAATCTTTGCTCTGTTTTACAAGTTGAGAAGGATAGCTGCCTGCAGCAAGCGGCGATGGCCTAGTGGAGAAGCGCAGTGCTTCAGAGACACGAGGTCACATGTTAGAATCCTTGACTCTCAAAATATTTTTGCTTTTTTTCAAAGCACTTCATATTAGTCCCCACACCTTTTTGAACAATTCACCTAATCTCTGATTATTTGACAGTAGGAGTGGCCATTGCTGCATTTGTGGTTCCTTCCGAAAACTTTTATTATGTGGATGACCGTTTCTAGAGCTCGCATAGCGGATTGGAGATTTTGGTATAAGAGCACATGTGGTATACTTCCACAAAATGACAGAAACAATACGAGTTCTTAAAATGAGCGGAGCAAATGAAAAGTACTCTGCACGGTACATTACAATTCTCTAAAATCCGGAGGGGAAGCAGTACTGAAGAGGTGTTTCGAACCCACCAGAATGTACATCGAAGTATACCGAGTACCAAGAATAGATACGAAGTTTTCAAATCAAGGTGAGCAAAATTGAGAATATATAAGATAATACACGGAAAATGGAGTCCCTCTGATAAATAGAAAAAAATCATATCAAGACCAATACATAAGAAGCGAAGCGTTCCTACATAGCTTTAAATGAGAAGAAGTACACTTCTAAAGGTAGAACCAAAGACGTAGCAACTGGTGGATATTGCGTAGTTTCACACATTTATTGGGTGGCAGAACAGATTCATGATCTTTAGAGGAACCCCACGCGCCGACTATGAGAAAGGCCAACTGGGGGGACCCTGGAGAGGACAGCTCACATAAATCAAAAATTTCCTACCTATGCTTGGTACTCGATTGGAAACTTCGATGTACATCCTGGTGAGTTCGAAACACCTCTTCAGTACTGCTTCCCCCTGGATTTTCGGAGAACTGTAGCTGTACCGTGTAAGGGAGCACTTTTTCATTTGCTGTGCTAATTTTGAAAACTTGTTTTATTTCTGTCATCTTGTGGAAGAATACCAGATGTGCTCTTGAACCATAAGATTCCCATCACTCAATGCGAGCTCTAGAAACGGTCATCCTCATAATAAAAGTTTTCAGAAGGAACCACAAATATGGCAATGGCCGCTTCTATTGTTAATTGATGTTGATTGCTTCAGAGACTTAGGTGAATCGGTCAAACAGAAGTGTTCTGGTGACTGATATGGCTCTGAACGAAAGCAAAAATATTCCAAGAGTCAAGGATTCCAACATGCGAGTTCGTGTCTCTGAAGCACTGCACTTCTCCACTAAGCCATCGCCGCTTGCCGCGAGCAACTATCCTTCTCAACTTGTACAACAGAGCAAAGAATAAATAGTCCGTAACTCTCTTCAGAGAAACGTTACGCAAAAACGGAGGGCAGATTTGAAATCAGCGGCTCAAGACACGTCCATACATATATATACACATCTCATTGCAAATGGCCGGATCGACCTGTTGGGGTTCCCTTGTCAGAAGGCGCGGAACCCCACGAGGAGCGACTTCTTCTATGCGTTCCTATTATAGAATTACAATCGGAAGAAAGGCGTCATGTATAAAAGATCTCGAGGAAATATGTACTCACCATTCTCCATGTCAGATTCTGATTCCAAAAGCTTGCTCCTTCCTCAAGGGAAAATAGTACACCACCTATGGGAGCACCGAAAGCCGCTGCAACACCAGCAGCTGCTCCAGCGGAAACAAAGTCGCGACGTTCTCTAAGAATACCGATGAAATATTCCTTGAGCGGCAGCCTCAAACACCGTCAACTGGCAAAGAAAACTTACCTATCATTTCTGAACTCTTTGAACAAGCCAGTATCAAAGCGCAGAGATTGACATCTACCTTGAGAAATACCAGCGCCCACAACAGCACCAGAATGGATCATCGGCCCTTCCTATGGTGACAGAGCGATTAGGAAAAGGGGACAATTCCATTCAAAAAAAAGAGTTCGAATTACCTTTCCAGCTGACAGACCTCCACTAACTGCACAAGCAACTCCAACTGCCTTAGAAACTAGCGTCTTCAATTTCACAACTTCCGGTATTTGAATGCCATTCAAGAAACATTTGATTTGTGGGATGCCCGAGCCTCCAGCAATTGGTGCCCAAAATATCACCTGAAATGGCGACTGAGTTTCGAAACATTGGGTAGAAATGCTGCATGCGAGGCAAGTTGTGCGTAGTCCTGGTAGTACTTCTTTCGTCTTTCGACAAGTTGTTGCCGTTCTGCAAGACCCCAATAACGCTGAAGCTTTTCGACTTCCTAAGAGTTCTCGACACCGCTGCTAGATGAGAAAGTGGATTACTGCTTCTTCTACTGAAATGAGAAGAAACTGAAACAGTCGTAGAAAGGTAATCTCGCCGCAATCGAACCAACGCAAATGATGCAGTGCATATGTAAGATCAAAGAATAACAGCACTCGCCGAAGATCAATACGCTTTTGGGACACCGCATGGAATCCATTCGAATTCGAAATCCTGATGACTCATTAAACTCGTAGTGGTAAATGCAATAAGATGTGGGGCCATTCGACGAGCCAGTCAGTATTGTACGCTTAAAGACGAATCTAGTAGCAGTTTAGCGTCCTCAGAGGGTAGAAGGCTCGGTTAGCCGCTTGGCAGCCTGAGCAAAATCCTAGCCGGGATTCGAACCTCGTAGCCCGCTCGTGGTAAACGGACCTTTGTCACTATGCGATTTGCAACATCAATAGGCACTACAAAAGAGGCATTACCCCCATTAGCAACCTTGAGAGGCACGAAGTAGTAAAATTAAGTAAGTAGCAAAAGTTTATATGATTTGATTAGGCAGCAACACGGCTTAGCGATAAAAAGCGTCGACACGCGTTAGCGCACCTCCCTCTGCACCTAGAAATTTCCAGCTGCCAGTTGTCTTTAGAAAAACGCGTAGGATGAAGGAGGGAATCTTCACGACCTGAGCAAAGGCCAAAACCGAGGTGTCCAACTCTGAGCCCATTGTGAAGCGATGGCACTATCCGAAAAGAGCTCAAAAACTGGCAAGGACCTGGCAATAACAACGTGTACTGCATGTTTTTGATTTCATACTACCTCTATGGAAAAACGCCTTATTTTGAAAATGACAGATCTTTCTCGCCGACCTAATGCTATTATATAAGTAAGACGGGACCCCATGCCTGTTTCTAATGCTGATCACGAATCTGCTTTCAATAGTTACCGTTATGAAGGCTCTGCCTCTGCGTCACAATATTCTACATTTCGTCACATGGAGGTGCGATTTTTTTGTATGGGTAATGGTTTCATGGAGCAATATAGCGTTTTTGCCTCATAGGTAGCATGTTGCAGGTTCGGTTGATAAGCACTTTTGCCCTCTCGAAGACAACTCAAGAAAAAAGGTTAAAATCTGCTAGAATATCAGTGTTTGGCGATACGTGTCCAACGATTTGCAGTATGGACCGCTCACGGGTCTAAAAGCGTGAGCATATAGGCGTTAACATTCAGACGTGCTTTTCATAATGTTGTGCTCTAAATGATTCATCTTTCAAACTCCTCGGTTCGATAACATTTACTCACGCACCGATCACTTCCTCAAATTATACTGATGCAATCGCCAAGTCGAGAAAAGGTCCAGAAATCAGCTAGAAACCAACTAATTGTAAGTAATGCGACCTCACACGCGAGTCTGCCAAGGGGGCATGACTGGTCGGAACTGAGAAACGTTTGGAAACACCACACACCCGAAGAACTCACCAAGCATCCAGCAATCCCAACAAGTAAACAGTTATAACAAATCCAGGCCGCGACAACTTTCCACATGCAACCATCGCCAGTAAGCTCAGTTTCTTCATCACACTTAGACAGCACTTAAGAAAAACGGTGTTAACAAGAAAAGTTATGGGGAAACGAACGTACAATTTTTGATGATGAAGCCAAATTTTATCTCTTGACTGTAGTGTAGCATAATATCAATAGCCGCCGCAACAAGAGCAGTGACAATACCTATTAAGAAACATACGATCCATCGATTACGTGAACGTCGCCATAGCCTCATCTGAAAAGAGTCCACTAGCTCTGAAGCACGGGGAAACAGGATATTACTATCCAACAACTGCTGCAGAGCACCACGAGAAATACGACATCCCCATAAATTCGTCCTGAACGGGGGACGCATCTGGATAAGCTCTTGACAGTTAAGCATATACTGATAGACTGTTATGTGCGCTATTAGTGCGGACTTACAACTTAGCAAATAACAACTGAGACGCAACTAACATGACGAAGTTGCAAGAAGGAAGTTGAACATCACACCATTGAATGTTTTAGATTGTTGCATAAGTTCTTATACACGACTTTCTTGTAAATATCTCAAAAACGAGCCAGCCTGGAGATTAGAGGTATGTACCACCTGGAGATTAGAGGTATGTACCACCACCATTCATTACTCAACGCCAGCGCTCAGGCAGCTTGTCGATTCCATCCTTCCAGAACGACGGAGGCTGGGACTTGAAGAATTCGTCGAGCGCCTTTCTGACCTGCAACTCCTTTTTTCGAACAGGACGAGGTTGTGAGAGCGTTTTTTTTGTTTTTTTTTCCTTTTTTTTTTTCAGCGGTGTTTTGGTTTTTTCCACGTCCAGAATAGCGACTGCAAGGTGGCTGAAATAGCCAGTAGTCAGAAGGAGCGAGGTCAGGGTTGTAGGGAGGGTGGGCGACCATCAGCCATCCGTGCTTCTCCAGCTCGGCCTGGGTCGCCTTTGCAGTGTGAGGTCGGGCGTTGTCATGGTGGAAGTAGATTTCCGCATTCCTTCCAAGTACGGTCGACGTGATCTTTCAATTTCCGCAGCTGGGTCACGTATGTGGAAGCGTCAATCGTCTGTCCCTTCTCCAGCAGCTCCCAGTACTCCATGCCTCTTCTGGACCACCACCAACAGGACAGGAGAACCTTTTTGGGGTAAAGGTCGGCCTTTGGGGTGGCTTCTGGCTGTTCTCCTTTGTTGACCCACTGCCGCTTCCTCACAGGGTTATCGTAGAGGACTCACTTCTCATCTCCAGTGATCATCGAGTTGAGAAAGTGAAGACTCTTTTGGAAAGTGAGGAGAGAAGTGCAGGTGGTCACCCTCCTCGAGAGGTCATAAGCGGACAGTTCATGTGGGACCCATCGACCAAGCTTTGCTACCTTGCCGAGCTTTTCTAGTCCACGTGCAAAAGTCGAATGATCATAGCTGAGCATGGTCGCCATTTCTCTGGTGGTGAGGTAGGGGTCCTCCTCCACGGTGGAACGTAGCACTTCCAAATCCAACTCCATCGGCCGACCCGACTTCGGAGCATCTTCGAGAGAAAAGTCTCCTTTCTTGAATTTGACGAACCAATTCTTGCATGTCATGTAAGAGATGACGTCTGTATGTATCCACCAGCTTGGTATGGGCTTCCTTTGCATTCCAGCCGAAATCGTGGATCAAAACCAAACAGTGGCGCAGGTACGTTTTGTCACAGTGCAAATTGTGCGACATTGTGTACTGCAAATGCAAGCTCTGTGAGTGATGGCTAGTGTAATGAAAGAGTATAATGTACACGTCACGCACACGTGATGACGTAATACCAACATCCATGCGAACGAAATAGGAGAGGATCAAACACGTGTATAAAAACTTATGTAACAACCTAATATTTTCAGCACTGTTTACCCTTCCTCCGGTCCACTCTTTCGAAATCATCCCAGATTTCTTCGACTTCTCTCTCCTGCGCATTGGCTGAAGACTTGTACCCAGTGCTAGTTTGACCTCGTGAACGAATATATTATCCGCTTGACCTGAGACCGTCTGGCCCCCGCCATGGAACCGCTAGATGGGTTCGAAGGAGAGACAGAACCTTCTCAACCCTGTCCACAAAATTGAAATGCGCGTTCGAGATTAACACCTTCAGACACGTCTGATGGTATAAAGAACATCACAACCAGTCACTTCGACCTCGCACCCTCCCTATCTAGAAAACAAAAAATTTCGGTTTTTCTCAACCTTTCTCTCATGAACAATAAGAGAACTCACATGATGGTAAGGATCCGCTTCTTCATCGCGATACAGCTGGTTCTCAGATACTTCATAGTTGAGGCTTTCATACTTAGATGACAACGCATGTTCTTGTTCCAACTCTTGAGGTGGTTGCTGTAGTCGACGTCTACGTAACCTTTCTTCATCCTGAAGATGGCTAAGTCGACTACCAAACCAAAGACAGAGAAATCACTAGCTCGTACCTCTCTTCTGCGTCGAGACAGATTACTCACATTCGGCGATGAAGCTACTCGCTCCAATCCAACTACGGGATCTTCGTACGGATCGAGACTGGAATTCACACACATTCACACGTGAACAGCTCATTTAATTAACAAAAAAAGCAAACTATATCCAAGAGTCTATGCATAGGAAAGCAGGTGTTGGGCCGCGTTCATACTTTGCCAGCAGATAAAAGTCGAGAAATCAACCTTTGAAGAGGTGAACAGGAATTGACGGTGATAGAGAAGAGAGTGGCAAACTGCGCGATCAACGAATGATTACGCTACAAATAGAACTTTTCGCGGTGGTTTTGGGGCGAAAGGCCAGAGTGCAGAGAAAGTGAAGGTTGCTGCTGCCAAACCGTTAAAGACAGTTCCCGCGTCAAAGTATCATGGATAGTTGCGGCTCGATTATGAAACAATAGCTGGTAAGTAATTCCCCATAGATGGAAAAAAGCAAAAAGTCTTGAAGAACACAATAAACAAAGTCCCTTCCTGACAGGCACATCGCCCTGCGGTCTCTGTGCAGCTCCTGGCTTACAAATCGCTTCGTATCTCCTAGTAGTAGATGTCATCAAATGCAAAGAAAAGAATACCATTAATAACAAAAACATCTAAAAAAAATCCTTGAAAAAAACTTTTTAAAAAAATCGGCGCACGAACTTAGGCTTAAGATAGCGTGCATCTTTTAGTGCGTCGAGCTTTTGCACCTAGAAAATTGCACTGCTCGTGATTTTTACGCGTTTTCCCTTGCGAGATGGGTTCTAGTTGACTGTAGTGCTCCTAATGAATGAAATATAATGAGGAAGAGCAGAATTGCTCATGGGCACGAGCGCGGTCAGCAAAAAGGACATGCAATTCCGATTAATGCCCGCCGTCCCAACAAAGAACGACTGAGCGGTCCTCCGTCATAGGGCATCTAGCAAGTGGGCGGTCCAGCTGAGCGGGCGTTGGAACTGAAACTTTTAGCGGCTGCAGGACGCTCCTCGCTCGCTGCGGAATCGCGAGAGTGGGATTTAGTTTGAGTGGACTACTTGCAAACGACTATGAATTATTTGAGCGCAGGGGCCGTCTTTACGGCCAACACAGTCTATAGGATTTTGAAAGGAAACACGTGAATTAATGAACCAGCGCGCAACAGCAGAATGCAAAAGCTGATAACGCTCGTTAGGGAAGCTATTTTCCAAATCAACAACTACACGAAGAGATTAAAAAGGATTTAATGTTTGCTTAGGCCGCGTTCATATCGTGCGACGTCGTCGTCAACGTCGACGAAAGCTGCGTAAGTTGCGTAAGTTGCGTAACCGACGACAGCTAACCGATCGATACGTATCTATTCTTCTCAAAGTTGTCGTCGGTTACGCAACTTACGCAGCTTACGCAACTTACGCAGCTTACGCAACTTACGCAGCTTTCGTCGGATCGATACGTATGTATTCTTCACGAACTAGTCGCAGCTTACGCAACTTACGCAAAAGACGTCGCACGGTATGAACGCGGCCTTAGCACGATCCAACCCATTCCTTGAATACTGACTATTCATGGATGAGTCCAAATGGTCATGGATGAGTCCAATTGGTGAAGTTTGCCTGGGAATACAATACGACATTGTCTCATGCAGTAATGAGTTACAGTACGGACAAGAGCGATAATGGCGCGCATTTGGTCGATGAGTAGCTAAACTCCAATGATGTGAAAGGGACCAGGGGAACCAAGTAGGCAAGTTGTCCCGGTAAACTCGCTCGTCATTTTTTTCGCGTGAAGATTTAGCTGGCAGCTGGTGTCGTTTATTTCAGTGCGGCTGCTGTCATAATTCGTGATAGAATACTAAAGAAGCTGGATAAGCCTCTCACCCCAGTTGAGGTTACATATTGTGTATCTCGTCGAATGACACACACCGGCCCTAATCGCATATCTTGCTCACCTTCCCATATGGGACCGTAATCAGAGATTCTTACTGTATCTTACTGCGAGAAATGCACCACTAAGAATTCTGGTACAGTATAGAACAGGGTACTTTTCACAGATTTCTTCGGGAGGCGCTGAGTTTTTTTGCACTATAAGGTGATGAAATGGTCACTATTTAGCTATGTTCAAGGGACTGTATGCTCCAGTTAAAAACAAAATGCGGAGAACTCGTTTCCAAGTTTTTTCCCTGCGCAGATTTAGCGGCAAGGTCATTGAGGAAGCTCCAAGAGCAAGATGCTTGACATGCTTTTTTGGAACTGCACCAGGAGATTAGTGCAAAAATTGTAAACAGGTAGTAGGGTATACTTGCCTGCTGGATGAAAGAACTCTTTGACGGCTTGAAAATGCAGTACGTGCTGGATTTCGAGTCGCCTCGTACAAGAGACGCTCTCTATCACTCATCTTGGCGAAGTGCTGGAAAAGATACGATTTTCACTATTGGGGTGAAAAAGGACAAGAAGGCAGTACCACTGTCTTCTGGATGCTATCTAAACGAAGCCGAGGTAACCTCTTTGAATAGCTTTCCCGCGCGCACTCGTTTGAATCGACTTCATTGGGCGCACTATTTTATGGACCGTACACAACCGCCCGGACGCAGGTTCACAGTTGTTGTACTTTGTTCAGATTTTCATCGATTTCAATATATTCTGATTGTATCAATGATTATTGCAACTACTCAGTAATGATCAATAACTTGTACTGACAGAGTCGCAATTGAGGAAGATCAACTAAAATTCTTTTCACGCCCGTAAGTTCGAAAAAGAAAATTTCAAGGGACGTCCAATGCTATTGCAATCTGAATAGGGTATCTCACTGGTTTCACTAAGTTCCTCAAAACACATTGGATGTACAGCATAAGGTTGTGATGGACTACTGTAACCAAATAACGAAACTTTGCGAAAGCCTTGGACGAGAAATGGTGGAAAAAGACAGCAGTTGAAGGGGACAATCATGAGTCCTCGACAGCTAATTACCACACTTGGAAAAAGCGACAAAAGCCGGGGGAAAGAAGCGGGGATAGTTTGCTCAACGAGCGACTGTTATTATGGTAACGGGAGATCATCAAAATTTCTGAGGCAGAAGAGCGCTTCCAAATCCATAGTTTCATGACAGGCAAAGTGGGGATGAGGGCATTCACTACTACGGCGCTTTCGATGATGCCGGATTTGCTAAGTTGATAGTCTGAGAACTGAGTTTTTCCTATGGGGCGAAACGAAACCGAAGTTGAGGCACACAGACCTGTTGGAAAAGATGCAGTGGGTCCTAGGACCAAACAGGCGGTGGGATGCGTACTATGTTCAGCACATCGAACTGTGTTCGAACACACATAGCTTCGAACGCCTTTCAAGATCGGTTCAAGATATGGACTGTATTCTACAATAACTAGCTTTCTATACGATATGGTAATTGTTGGTCACACGCAGTGTTGTACGCTCGTTGCCATATCTCATGTTTGTACTCGCGTAACGCACGAATGCGCGTATTTTCCAGGTTGATGAGTGTTCACTTTTTCCGATGTGTACTGTCATTTTGAGCGTCACAACAGTAGGGCTACTAATGTAAGTAGACCCAACGGGGTAGTAGTGATTGCGAAATAGCGCGCTCCAATGAGAGCCACTCGAAGGGGGCGCGCGGTAAATTTATTCAAAGAGGTTACCTCGGCTTTGTTTAGCATCCTGTTTTCTGCAGGCCGGCTGTGGCAATTTGCCAACAGTTTGTGGTGTGATTGCGTACTGCAAACGACCGCTGTAATCCTACGCCTAGTTTTATTAGTTTATTCTCTCGGGAGTAATGCAAGAGGGACCCAGCGCATGGACTGCTGGATGCAGTTACACCATTTGCGCTCCCTTTCGCTACCGTAATTCTTACGCACCTCACGCCAACTTTCAAATGTTTCGCGAGTGTTTCTTGTTGACAGCGCCACCAGAAAGCAAAGGAAGATTCAGTTTTAGCATTTTAGCAGGTAGCATCACATACAATTTCTTCAAATGGCCTTTCCCAGTTAAACAACTTATCGTACCACCATTAATTAATACGATAGTGATCCAATGAGATCAGCAGTAATAAGGATCCTAGAACTCGCCTAGCGGCATCAGCAGCCCAGAACGTCTAACAAAACTGGTCTGCTGGAACATTTCCTTTAGGAATTCCTCGGTGCTAACGTATTTGGGGGAGGGGGGACCACGCGGCGCGCGGCAAGTGATGACTCATCGGCTCTTCACTCAACGGATACTTGAGGCGCGATTTTAGCAGTCAAATTAGAATCAAACAAGGTTCACCGGGAACTTGCTGAGAAATCCCACGGAAGCCGAAAACAAATGTTTGATCCTTTGTGGTCAACAGTAACAGTCAACAACAAACAGGCAACAAAACTCTGTAGTGGTTCAAAAATCTTCCGGCCCACAACTGTTTCTTCGGACTTTTTTGCGTTACTGTATTAATATAGCTAGGTTGGTGTTATATCCATGTCCTCAACCCAAAATTACTTCTGTTTTGCCGAGGCTTCTATTTTGCCGAGGAGGCAGCAAAAGAGCAGATGAGTCATCGCACGCCGCGAGCCGCGTGGTCCCCCCCCCCTAATACGTTAGGCTGCGTTTATACTTTCTGGCAGCTTAGCGTAGCGCTTCCAGCGTACGCCAGCGGCAGTATCGGGGAAGGATAGATATCGATCTAGCGTTCCCAGCGTCACCAGCGTACGCTAGCGTGCCGCTAGCGCACGCCAGCGTAGCGAGGGCACGGGAAGCATAGCTATCGATCTAGCTTCACCAGCGTTTCTCCAGGGAGAGTACTTTGTACTCTCCTCCCTTCAATACTCTCTAGCCCCGTCGCTGCAAGCGCTGGGAAAACTCTGGAGAAACGCTGGTGAAGCTAGATCGATAGCTATGCTTCCCGTGCCCTCGCTACGCCAGCGTGCGCTAGCGGCACGCTAGCGTACGCTGGTGACGCTGGGAACGCTAGATCGATATCTATCTTTCCCCGACACTGCCGCTGGCGTACGCTGGAAGCGCTACGCTACGCTGCCGCAAAGTATAAACGCAGCCTTGGCACCAATTCCTCAGTGTGTTGATCAGGAGAAATATGATGTCCAACCAGCGCCGGCATCATCTGATCCCATTATGCGTCAGTTTGACGTTACCAGTTTTCAAACCAACTTGGGCACTTAAGCTATTACTAACCGAAAAGAGGTTTTTTCAGCTGAAGCTTTGCCCACAGGGGTAATATGGTGTCCGATCACGAATATAGCACATGCCTACGGTGATGGCGCCAAAGTAGCGCCAGTTTGGCGACGCCACCTATCCCATCAAATTCGATGTAAACTTGTATAGTAAAGTTACCTGATGCCTGGATCACGAATACCGCATGCGTTTTCAGCCGTGACGCCATTTAGCGCCACACTCTCTTCTTTTTCATAGTCCATAAAAACCTGCATAACAGGGTTGTTCGGTGTCCTGTACACGAATATGACACCCATTTTGCGCAGTTGCCACTTGATGTCAGACTGGTCGGAACCATCACCACTTCAGACAAAATTCAGAGAGTAGTAACGAAATTAGTGAAAAAAAGTCGCGGCGCCAAGCCGGCGCCCGTGTCTCGCACCAAGAACGCCAGTGATGGAAATAAGTCATGTCCGTGATAATGAAGTCAAATAATGCTAGCATGCAAATTCATAGCGAAGGATGTGGAGGGCCAAGACTAGGCCACCATTTCGGCGCAGACGCCAAAAAGCATCAAATGGCATGTTTTTATTACAGTTTCGATGGTAAGGGCGACAGCTCCGAATTTCTTTGTGTTCCTTCCCAACCGGGCGCAGCATCCCTTTTCATGAAAATCTTGCATAGTCGGATTGTTTGATACCGTGATCACGAATATGGCATTTGTTTTTCGACGAAAGCGACACTTATGGTTAGTGCTATTTAACCTTGAGCCTGGGAGGAAGAGTGATTCTCTCAAGGCCAGGCTGAGCCTTTGCACAGCGCGAATCATCGTAGATTGTGTCCTTCATCAGCCATAGCGTCAATGAATGTCATAATCGCAATCAAGGCTTCCACCGCGTACATGACTCGGACAGTGGCGAAAACCCAGTATGACTGGATGACCCAACCGGGAGACTTGTTACGCTCCTTCACGCAGATTCCCTAATTTTACATTCTTGCGCATGGGATGGTGTGGTGTGTGCACCATGCAACCAATACACTTGATTTTACAGCGAATTTCTTTCCAAGAATCAAATGGGTTCTGCTACAATTCACCGCGACTGGGGCACCATTAGCATTTTGTCTAGTCTTCTTTTTTTTGCCTTTTTGTGTAAAGTTATTACTCAGTCTTGCTTTTAGTTACCAGATGGTCATCGCTGGTAACTATTCCATCTATCAATCATTTAGCAATGCCCCAACGTCTGTGGCAGAAGAGGTATGCTACGTGGCCTCCATTGCAAATGCCTCGAGAAGGGGTTTTTACTGAAAACGGCTTCCTCTTCCATCACGAAACACCACAGAAGCTTGATGAAAATCACAGACAAAGGCTTTTAGAATACGGTAAGCCGCTATTTTTTTAATTTTTGAGACTGTCGTAGTGCGCAGAGCAGGGGCTTCCCAGTCTGCTTGCCACTTATTAAAAAGAACACATTTCAGCTTGAATCCTAGCTATGCTCAGCTGTGCTCGACTGTCTGAGAAATTCTCCCGCGCGTTTATATGTCTTTTCATCGGTGCCTGCATGATGTTCTGTGTTTAACTGCTCCGAGCTAGACTCGTTCCCTCATGTTGGAAACATTTATTGAGACACTATACAACCACTATTACCTTTGTCTTCCGAATACAGTCCAGTTATATTACCGGCTTTTTCTTAGGGGCAGATTTTGTCCAAAACTCGGTTCCAGGAGTCGCTCGACTTCGTGAATTTAACTCCCATTCACATTATTCAATTATATTCTGCACTATTCAACCATTACTCCCCCGAAAACTCGGAAGGTTTTTTCTTCCATGAAACTTTGTCCCATAAGGGTAATTCGCTGTCCTTTTCACGAGTATGACATTCGTTTTTGACGCTGGCGCCTATTTGGCGCCACCACTTTTCTCACCAAATCGGTGTAGTCTTGCATTCTAGGGCTATTCAGTACCTTTCACGAATATGATAATCCTTTTCAGCCCAAGCGCCATTTGACGCCATACTCTCTTAATCGAAATCGATAAAATTGCATAATAGGAGTGTTTGGTGCCGTAATCACGAAAACGCCATTACTTTTTCGACACCAGCGCCACCTAGCACTCTGCATCCCTTCACGCCAGGCTCAGGCTCAAGGCCGCATTCACAGTTGACAAATGACGAAAGTGCGGATAGAACAATGTATAAGTATCGATTCAGAAGAACAGCGGAGTCGGGAGAAATGCGGAATCTGCAGAAATGCCGAAATGAGAGACAACGACTTGATAGGGATAGAGCGCTTTAAAGACAGTATCCGCCGCTAGGACGAGCCTTCAAAATGATTCGCGCTTCTGGAACCTGACTGCGCCTTGATGAAGATGATCCCGCTTTTTCGATCAATGGCGCGCGATGAGGAAAAGTTATCGCACTTTTCGACAAGGCTCGCTAGGCCACAGAAGACGGGTAGTGGACGAGGCGTCTGGTCCCGACTGCTCGTCCTCTTAAGCCCGGCGTCCTTTAAGTCCCGCGCTCCAACTGCGGCATTTTGGCCAAAAGTTGCTCTAGCGCAGCTAGGGTCTTACTTCGGGTCAGCGCTTGTAAACATGTGTGAAAGCGCGGAACCATTAGCGTTTTTTTTGGGGCTTATGGAATGTAGTGCTTGCTTTTGCCAAATGGTAGGGAGATTTGTTATCCAGTGGGTTGTTGTCATTTTTCTTTCTTTTTCTTTTTTTCTTGCAATTTCTCAAGAAAACTCAGAACTTCCCATTTTCTCTGTAAGCACACTCTAATGATCCATGTTGTTGAAAATTGGAGTACGTTTGCGCAGCGGCGCTGTAGGCTACGCTCACGGGACGTTGTAAGGGCCGCTGTAGCGCTACAAGTATGAAGGTCGCCTTTACGTTCGAAAGTATCCTATTTCGCAAGCTGGGACGCAATTGGGGCTGCCGCATCGAATTCTGGCGCCACGCCGGACACGTCGTCAGGCCGCCCCACTGCTTAAAGCTAGGTGTTGGTGGTCAAGGTGTCCTGAAGATTTTCTGCTTCTTTTTTCTACTGAGAAGCTACTATGGAATACTGGTGCATGACAGTAGTAACAATTGCCCGCAATACTTGATCGCGATAATTGTCTTTAAGCCCAACAGCGGGAGCAATGTCGAAGTGCAGAAATTTCGCCATATACTTTACTTTTTTTTACTGCAGGTTCTGCATTTCTCCCAGTTCCGCAGGTTGCAAATTCCGCATTCCACTGTTCGGCATTTCTGCATCATGCATGAACGCGGCCTAACAAGGGTCTCTCAGGTCATGGCGCGCTTTTTAGAAACGGTTTGTTGCATATTGTAGGGGTCCACAAAGATGGGTTTCGCTTTTGCTATGCGTTGATGGGAATGCCAAAAAATGAGTGAAAACAATTTTACAAGTAAAGGGCCATTTTTTTATTGGGCTCTGTTGTAGCTACAAATTTGAGAGTGCAAAGCTTATAAGGTGTTCCTTAACTATGTACCAAAAAGAGAGCAAAATAAAGTCAAAAAGAAAGTGCATTGATAGAAGTACTGCCGAAGTTACTTCAACGATACCCGCAGCAACAGTTTGTGGTGGACGGATGGCGGAGTGGATAGTGCAGTGGGCTCCCGAAAAGGTGGTTTATGGATTGGATCCTCCTAGCAAAGAAATTTTAGCATTTTTCGGATTTCCGTCTCCTTGTGTTCCTGCATGCGTGATGATGTATATAACATGGATATATGCCATTTAAGACCTCATTATAAGCACTAATAATTCACGAGTCGACCCTACGAAACTACTGCGCCCTCGAAACATTAATGAGGAAACCCTTGCTGAAAGTTGGGCTACTGGGATGAACGGATGTCCTACTCACGTGCGACACTCATTTTTGATCACGGCGCAACCTATCGCCTATCAACCTATCAACCTATCGCGAGAGCACTCTTGCACTGAAGTCGTTGTCAACCCGTACGCAGGGGCTGTTAAGCGCCATGATAGCGTCAAATGGCCTCGGCGCATGAAGTAAGTGTTAGAATCGTGTGCGGGGCTACCAGTTACTCCTGTATACGAACTTCCAGCAAAAAAAAATTTCGGAGGTTTTGGTGGTAACGAACCGACCACTTGGTTGACAGTAGCACCCGATCGGCGCACCCAGCGTAACTGGTTCCGTTTTAACTTTCCAGGTGTAGATATTGTGCAAAACATATATATTTCCGCTTTTGAAGTTTGTAGTTGTTAGTTATGAAGGTATACTAGTAAACAGAAAGGTCCATGTGTCGACTTTCGCCTAAACCTACACTCGGAAAAAAGGCAGGACGAGTTTTACGGGCGTAAATCGTCCACTTCGTTGTGGGACCACACGTCCCTTTAACTTCATTTGAATTAGACTTCAATAGGAGCGGTTTTTCGCCCAAGATCATCGCTTTTGTGCGTAATTGTAGTTAATATTTGAGATCTGCTTCTGCTTCGATTAGGAATTACATGAAACCTGGGGTGCAGCCGGAAACTTCAGCACACCAAAAGCATTTTCTGATTTTTAGGGACTACATCCCACCAGGTGCATTTCTAGAAGTTCTGCCACGCAGCATTTTTCAGAAGATATCTACAACTTATCTCCGGTATTCTGTGCACACAACCGCTGTTATGAGAGCTGTTTGTTAGATATTTGATGCTAGATGTTCGGCGGGCAGAAATTTCCGTTTGACATGTGTGTTTGGATACACAGCACTACTGAAATGTTCCTTGCCCAAAACTCAAGGAAAAAATTTCTTCGCTGAAAAATAGTCTATAGATGTTATTCGATGTCCTGATCACGAATATGACATTCATTTCTGGCGCAAACAATTTTCTGGCCAAATTTGATGCAAACTTGTATACGGGGTTAACTGACATCCTGACCACGAGCATGGCATTTATTTTTGACGCTGGAGCCATTAGGCGCCAATTTGGCGCTACACCTTTTCTTCCCAAACCCGATAAAAACTTGTAATTGGATTGTTTGATGCCTGATCGTGAGTATGGTATTTATTTCTCCATACCAGCGCCATTTGGCGTTCTGCTGAGGCTGAACGTGGCAAAAGGAGTGATTCCCCTTCAGACCAGGCTCAGTCCTAGCAAAGCGTAGATGACCATTGTCCTACGTTAGCGCCGGCGAAAAGAATGGATGTCATATTCGTAAACAGGATATCAATAACCCCCGTACACAAGTTTTCATCGATTTTGGTAGTTTAGGGTGTTTTGGCGCCGGCGCCTGTGGCGCGGGCGCCAGGCGGTCTTGGCCCAAGTGGATGTGATATTCGTGTTCAGGGGTTAAACTACCCCTAGCGGCAAGTTTTCAGTAAATTTGGTGATCGAGTAATTTTGACGCAGACGCCAGGCAGTTTCGGGTGAAGCGGGTGATGTTTCGTGTTCAGGAGGTCGACGTACCCCTACGAGCCAGTTTTCAGCCAAATCTCCCTGGTAGAAAAAAGTCGTAAAAAATTCGGCCTGATTCGAGGAGACTGGGCAATAGTGCCAAAAACCGCTCTATTGAAGTATCGCTATCAAATGAAGTTAAAGCGGAACACGTGTCTCACAACGAAGTGGACGAACCTGCGCCCGTAAAACTCGTCCGTACATTTTTCCGGGTGTAGGTTTAGGCGACAGTCAGGCATCGAAGTTGGATAACTACTTGTACAGGATACTGATAGACACCAGTTCAACAAGACGAGCTATCATAGCTCGAGCAGTTCGAGGAGAAAAATTTCGCTGAAAGTCTGTATGTAGAGGTTATTAACGGCCCTAATCACGGTTCTGACCCTCACAAATGGCGCCTAGGCCATTTGGCCCCAACATGGCTCTGAATACCCCCCCCCCCTCAGCTGCGGGTATATGAGAATCACTTGAAACTACAATGCTACCTCTCTGTGTGCCAAATAAAGTATTTTTTCCTTGTCTGTATTGTTTTCGATGTTCTGTCGACGAATGTCTCATTACCTATGCATACTCGACATTAGAAATAGAAAAGAGCACAGAAAAATGGTTCGAAATCGCTTTTCCTCAACAAAATTTTCACTCATTTTTGACATTCCCAGAAATGCATAGCAAAAACGTTTTAGTGATCCTTATATGGACCCCTACAGCATACAACAAACCATTTCTGAAAAGCGCGCCATGACCTGAAAGACCTCCCTTGTGAGAGCGCAGATGATCGTACCGCCCTCCATAAGCACCAGCGCAGGTCGTCTACCTCTGGCCCAAATTTTTGGCCGAATCTGCCCCCTTACAAAAAAGTCGGTAATAACTGACTTTTCCGAAAATCGGGGCAGTAGTCGTTAAATAGTGCCCTTTTTATCTAATCTCTCTTTGAAGGTATCCAGCTTGCTGCCGGGGATCATTTCACTCCTGAGGAAGACGCCAGGATCCGTAAGAATTGGCGTACGATTGCACACAAATATGGCTTCATCTATGAGGATGCCCGCTATTACGTTGGATATTCCGAAGACTTGGAGTCTGTGAGTTGCTCGTGGATGAGGGTTAGAGCTGCAGAGTGACTGTGCCAATATCTAGTTCTGTGAGTCCTCAAAAACTGGCAGCAAATCTCGATCATAAACTCTAGCGCTGGGACGGTTCTTGAACGTTCACGGAATCACGTATTGTGTTTAGTTAGCATTAGGGGCTGAGTATTCAGCATTAAGGTTAAACTTATGCTTACTAACTCGGTCCAAAGATGATCCCGATTTTTTCGTCAGATCTTCTCTATTTGAGTTTGTCATTAGAATTTCTGGTTCCTGACAAAATTAGATGTAATAATATAATGTTTTATGTTTATGCTGAAAAGTGCAGAAAATCAAACAAACAAACTGTTCCATCAAAGACAAACTTCGGCGATCACATATTCTGGGTAATGGCTTTCAACAACGAATCTATAAACGCTAGTCACTCTCCATGGGAGGAAAACAGCAAATAATCGTAGACATGACAACAAAGTGATCTCCTGCCGCCTCAGGCGCACTAATCTTTCTTCGCGTCACCTAGAGCAAAATGATGTAAGAGTCAAAGAAAAACAACGAAAGGCACGACGAAACTCGCGACAGAAAATGGCTTTCGAATAATAAAGGAGAGCAGAATTTATTATGAGCGCCAGCACTGTCAGCAAAAAAGGCGCTCATTCAAGATCAGTACCCACCGTTGCAGCGAACAACAAGTGAGTGTCACTGCGTCAACTGTAAGGGGGACATTGTAGGTGAGCGGTCTAACTGAGCGGGTGTCCGAGCTAGAACTTTCAACGGTTGTCAACCCTTTTCGCTCTCTGTGGAATCGCAAAAGTGGAACAGTCTCTAAGTTTGAGGGCCGGACTACTTGCGCAAGGAGGGACGACCACGAATTGCTTGAGCGCGGGATCTGTCTTCGACAGGAAGAAGAAAAATGCAGCTTAAGCCAAACTTCTGCCGACAAAGGGAGAAGTCCTTCGGGATTTGCGCGTACTTTGCGACGCAGAGAATGAGTATAAGAGAGAATGCGCAACGTGAATTGTAGGCATCGATCCGACGAATCTAGAGAAAAGGAGAATGGTGAATGCGCGAAATGGCGAATGCTCGTCAAATGAATAAGTCAGCTCCCATCGCTGGCGAACCACATCATCGTTTTGGCGGTTCTTATATTACCCTATCCTTATTCTCCCAGTTCGCTAATGACCGGAGTCGATCGCTTCCCATTTACTCCTTCGATACGATTCTTCTTTCTTCGATTCTCTTCGCATCTATTCATGAGTGCAGCGTTAATGAGCTCTGTTTTTCCTATTCATCATCGTCGAGCGTGATTACATTGCACAACAAAAGTGTAATAGCTGATTATTTTGCAATGGCTTCTTCTATTGATTGTCATTACACAGAAATCGCCTCCTAATAGTACAGAATACAGCGTTTGGTTAAGGTACGGCTGCAACGACTCCAAAGCGCTCTTCTTATCAGTGTAGGGATGTGGCCGAAATTGTGTAAGCTGCGCTTTCTTTATCATCTATCTGTGGCGTTAGGACTAGTTAAAGTTGATTAAAGGTCGAAAACTGGAGTGTCGAAGCGCATATCAGATCCAGAGGCGGGTGTTATACATTTTTGACCCCTATTATGTCGGTGGTCCGTCGCCACTGCCGCAGGAAATGGTTTTACGCATCCATGAGTAAGATAGACGTTATTTCGTGGCACTCCTTCTTTTTTACTACGATGCTCTTCAGACGTGCGCTGCGTGGTGAATCCCGATGGCAAATAGCTCTTTCCTTGGGTGTATCAAGAAGTCGAATAGACAGTGTCCTCAGAAACAAGAAGCAACAGATGGAGCGACACGGTTGGACAGCGGAGGTATACAAGGTTTTAACGAAGTTCTTCATAATGGTGCGTCTGAGAGAGCGAAGATTTTTTTCGGCTTTCTCTCCTTTCAGACAGGAAGGCCAAAATTCCTTTGAAGTCGTGCAGAAGGGTTTACCGTTAGATCGTGGTTTCTATATAGAGAACGGCAAGTCAGCGCTGCATCGCAGTCACCGCACGCAGCTATCTGTAACAGCTTTCATACTTTGAGAGACTGTAACTACGAAACAAGAGAGTACAGAATACAGAGTTTGGGGAGAAAATGCGCGCGATGGGAAGTACAAGTAGCGATTCAGCAAACTGGAAGAGTTCGAAGTTCTGAAAAGACCAAGTGCGTATAGTTAAGTAGAAATAAAAATGAATCGGCCTTCTGTGATATCCTTTTCCTATTTTCCTATTCTCCTCTTCTCTGGATTCGCTTGAGCGACACTTATCCCTTCTCTTTACGCATTTCGCTGATATCCGATTCTCTTTTTCTGCTATTCTTCTTTGCCTCAAAATATGAGCGATGGACTCAAGCGCGCGGTGTTCTCGACCCCGCGCAAGCATATCTAATGGCGGATTCATCTCGGGACTTTGGGGTACAGCCATTCTTCTTTTTGATTTTGCTGTTCCAAACATGGTTCTAATATGTTTTCGAGAGTTTAAAACACTCGGTCTGAAAAGATGTTTAGCAGTTATCAATTGACGAACTTCAAAATTCAGGATATTGCACGTGACCCAAGTTTGCTGGACAGGAACTGTCTTCCTAGACATAGATATCGAAAGTTGTTCGGTGCTTGTTTTTTGATGTCAGTTTTGCCTTTGTGGGATCGCATCAAACGATTCCTTTTCAGAAACAGTTTTGTCAAAATCGTCATTATGCGAATCGCAGGTTGCCGAATATCTTCGGTCATCTCCATTGAAAATCAAAATCGCACTCGCACATTTCAACTGGGCTCAATTGATACCTTTATTTCGGCCTTTGCAAGCTAATGAAATCAAGCATGAATGGTAAGTGAAGTAGTTGCGTTGTCCTCGTAGTGTTCTGGCATGCACCTCAGTAGACGAGTTCTATATGAACTCGACCTTACACTTTATAAGATTTTTATTAGCTACATCATATTAATAAAGGGTTTTGTTTTGGGCGCTGCAGTGTGACCTATGAATCCCAAAGGACTGGCAAGTTTCTCTTTCAACGAGGATTTTGCCTCTGGTGTGAGGGACAATCACCGTTGTTCTTACTAAAGCACAAGTTTATTACCCACTTGCCATTGTGTTCATCTCCAACCTTTTTCTTGAATTGACGCGATTCCGGATGAAAAAAAAACAGTTATCCTTTTTCACACTAACATTGCAAATGTCCTGACTTTCGTAAGTAGAGATGCTGTTTCATTGCTTTTTCAGGAGAAGCATTCTGAAGCAACTTAGTGACTCATATCTTGTCCACCTCGAATCACTTGAAAATGATCAAGCGTGGGTTTCTGCTATGAACGAGGTGATTTACATTGTTCTTTGCTTCAGAGTTGCTAGCTACCATAGTTCTTTCTTCAAGGTCATGCCAGAGGTGCGATTTTCCTTGGACGATTTAATATATTACACGAAAGCCTTGAGAAAGTGCATTGCTAGAAGTGCTACTACGGTTCACTCACTATTTATAGATAAAGAAAAACTTTTGAAAAAGTAAGTGTTCCGTGGAGTCATTCATTTTACCCACAGATTCTACTATCTAGACTGTCCGCTAGAGGAATTGCTGATGTTGACAGATTCGATTTGTGCACTTGTCCTATATATAAAAGAATTCTAAGTTTTATACGGGTTCGAAACTCGGGAATTTTCCGGCAGCTGCGTTTTCCATTAACCGCTCGAGGTATGGTTTTCACAATTCCTAATGGAGGCTCGTTTCATGTGGTCTGTTGTCGCAAATGCTTGTGAAAGTGCATAAGATAATCATAGCTTTCAGATACATTGCGCATATTGGAGGCATGTTATAGGCGTCTGAAACCAGCTGTAACTGAAATCACTCCGAGATCGTCCCTCCCCAAAATATCAATGCATCTTCTAGTCGAGTGCATTATCGACAGAATGCTGCACATCGATCCTTCATGGCAGCCACCACTGGTTTTTCAGCCATGGGTGAATCACACAGCTATTTTTCTGTTGCAAACACTTTTTTTAAGTACATTGTTCAAGGTGCGCTCCTGGAATCATGTGCGCTACTTCTCAAAATACTCAAACAACGAAGAAATCAGGAACTGTGTCGTTGACGATCGTCGAATGAGGGAGACGCTCTTTGAGGATCCGCAGTAGTAGGGCTTAAAATGTTTTACATATACGGTTTGTCCACTGTACCGCAGTAGTCATGAGGAGCTCTGCTGTGTGAATGGAGCGGGAACGTTAATGATCGTAATTCCTCAGACAGTAGTTCAATGCATCGTTTACATTAAAGTGGGTCTCTGCATTGCATATCAAAGGGGCTAGCTTCAGCCGATCGGAAGCGCTCCAATCACCCTTAAACGCGTCTTTAGTGCTCCAGACCAACCGACACCTCCACTGCATACCATGCCTTCAAACAATAGTGTATAGCTGCACGAGGGGGTATAAGCATTTACCACACAATTCACCACATAATGGGAGTATTAGCACACAAAATTTTGTCAGTCTTTTCAGCAGTGTTTCCATTCAGGTGGGGTATAATAGCACTGACCACACAACTTTTGATAGTCTTGTGACACTGCTTCCCATTTACCCGTTCCAGCTGTTTGTATGGTTCTGAACCTTCAAGCAGGGCGCTTTATTCTGTGGTGACGGACAATCGGAGACGACGATCAGGTTCTTTAGAAAAAGCGACGTCTTCTATTCAAGTAATGCAGTTATTTCGAGTTAGTTCTTCGTTCCAAATGAAAACCGTTTCAAGGACAGGCACAATGAACAGGATTCCGAAAACTGTTCTGAAAGACGAAGTACAGTGCATAGTTCATTGTCTGATGTTTTATCGGAAGAGGTGCACCAAACCTCTGCCACTCAAGCTGCTATGGCTTCAAGAGAAGTTAGTAGGCGGATTCTCTTAATACTTCCCTCATGAAAACATCCTTTTCGTCATCAGGTCTCGGCTACAAAAGACGTGTTAGAGTTGTTTGGATCAGATCGAGATCGAGGATCATCTTTCGATGTGTTCGCAGATGCAGCACTTCAATTAATTTCGTCTGAATACGTGTTTCCGCATGAAGAAACTGCGCATGGTTCGTGATTGTCCGTTTTTTTTTCGTCTCAATGGTCTTTGATTAGATCATTCGATACGCGTTGGTGTTATACTAATATATTGAATACTAATATACTATGATATAATAAAATACATACATTTTAATCTAGATAACCCTCCGTCGGAGTCAAACGACCCGCCAGTACAAGGAAGGCACATTTCAGTTATCGCTTCGAGCTCTCCAAAGCTCCCATCGAAAGCACGGGAAGTTCATTGGCAAGATGAGGAGCACCCGTACGAGTAAGTGTATCTCCTAGCATGGATTATATCCTATGATGGGGGAAGGCGCAAAAACGCTGAATACATTGTTTTAACGTCTGTAATAGATGACGTAAAAGGGCGCGTTCTTATAGACAAACTGTGCTCCACTCATCTCCAAGGATGATGCTTGTTATGTGCGAGAAGAACGGGTGAGCAACTATGCAGTTGTAAGAGTTTCGTCAGATACCGCGCAGAGTTGAGGCTGTACGGTTATGTTACCCGAGTGCTGTTCTGGACTCCGTTCGCCCTATCCTCAGTTTGCAGCATTTGCGTCGAAACAGAAGTCCTGCAGCAAAGATGCAGTCAGAGATCAGAACATCCAGGGATAAGAGGGCGTAGCGGGTTTAGCTGTGATTAGGCCTGTGAGTAGTTATGCGGCAGCGCGAAACGAAACGGCCTGGGCATCAATACCCTCCAGCCCCCTTCCCCTGCATTGTTGAGGGGAGAAAGTGGCACAGTACTGCAGCTACGAATCCATTAAACCCGCACATGGGAAGGACCAGTAACTACGGAGAGTGAGTGTACAGTCTATCTTCAAAACGACAATAGGGAATACACCACGTGCTTGTCATGGACGGTTTTCCACAGTTCATGCTGCATTTCATTGACTACTATGGTTGAATCCGAATAAATTCAGTGTTTTAAAAATGTCGGTAGAAGCTCAGCCAGCCGCTTCTGGAGCACAGCGACATTACGACGACCCAGATGTTGCACAGCCTGAGGGCTGGTTGCAGTTTCTGTCCTAAGTATTTCTGTCATCTTTTTTTTATTTTTCTCGGACTGTTTCAAGATGAAAAGATCTCTCATTGTTGTCTGATACGTTGTTCTCACATTGTTGTCTGGTTTGTTGTATTTTTGACATAAATATCCTATTGAGTGTGCCCTCCGGGTTCTAAATCAAAGGAGTGCTCATTGACTCGTTGCCAGAGATTTGACCGAGTTACTAGTGCTGCAGACAGGGTCAACGTAATGTACTGTAGACTGGCCCGTTTGCAACTGATGATCGTGAGAAGCTTGAAGGCAGTTGGGACGATAATTTGGTACTCGGCCTACAGTGCTATCAGAGCTCTATATAGAAGGAAAATGGCGAAAAAAGGAAGTGAAACGGAGGAAAACTGCAAAAACCTTCATTCTTGAAAAGTAATTTCGGACGAGTTCCCGTAGGCATGTTGTCAATAACCGCTACGGTAGGTACAGGTGCATGTATTTACTCATACATCTATGCAGTACCGCAGCTGCTTCAAACCAATGCCTTCGCTTCATATTTTAGTTGATAACTGAAGCAATACGGGCATCAGGAACGGTCGTCCACTTGTGGGCGGGCGGGCGTAGCAGGCGTCAGGATCGGTACTTTGTGGCTTGATAGGGCCTTATAAGAGCACCTCCCTTAGGAGAGGCGGTACGCAGCGACTGCTCAGGGTCGCGGTCATTGGGGATTTATCGTAGCAACTGCCTTTAAAGAGAGTTCCCGCGGTAAAGTGTCGTGGATAGTTGCTGTTCAATTATGAAACAGTGGCTGATAAGTAATTCCGCAAACAAGGAAAAAGCTTTCCCGTGCGCAGATTGAATCGGCGCCGAGGTACCGGAAGGGATTCTGGGCAGGACCAGCCATGTGGAACGCGAGTTTTCAGCAAACTCGGGTGTCTTTGAAGGACCATAACTTCCTCAAAAGCGGATCTGTGGGGAAGAGGAGACCGTATTAGTGTAGAGGAAGGTTTGCGCTTCCTAAAAGTACTGAAACGTTGATGAAGGTCGCAAAAATCACAGAGAAGTATGAGATAGGGAATCGATGGGGATTTTTTCAGGGACAGGTTTGAATCAATATATATTTTTGTAACTCAACATTTTACACAAATCTGAGAAACGGATTCGAGTGTAGGAGACTTGCTCTTTCCTAAAAACCTATTGAAACTGTTTCGCGAAGTCATCGGGATTCATGAGAATATGGCGATGGGGATTTCTCGCGCAGTACTCCGAGCTGCGCAAAAACCGTTCCTGTGTAGCAGTTGAACAGTGAGCCGTGTCGAATAACCAGGAACGCATGAAAAAACGTATCCCGCGGTGGGGCAGGAGCAGAATATGTCGTTCTTAGCGCCGATCACGGCTGACTTTGGATGCGCCGCGCACTGAGGTCCGCGCAGAAGTGATGGATAGTGCAATCTGTGGCGTAATGTCTGCTTCACGCTATATACGATGGGCAAATGTGTTTCGTATAAGTTCAGGGAAGGTCCATGGCGAGCCTTGCAACTTTTTTACGTGTTTTCCGTGCGTAGATGGACACGTGCCTCCCGCACCTGCCAGATTCTGTGCTCCCCAGTTGCCGACTCCGATAAAGGGAACAACTGCTGGAAACGCCTATACGAACGGAACGGTGGTCGCTGTCGCCTTGTAGAGAAAAAACCAGGTTGGCTTCCAGCGCCAAGCGTTTGACCGCGGACACTGTGAACGCTACATATCATGGCAGCGAACCCATGAGTTTGACTGTTTTGTACTGTACTCACAACGGACCTACGAGATGAAGTGTCGACTATTAACTATTTGCAGTTATTCGGATTAGTTTGCCGTGAATGAAAGGTTTTGTACTTATTTTTTTTGCACTATCCGAGTTCTCTGTACAAGCCAAGTTTCGCCGTACAGGCACAAGCAGCCACATGTGACAATTTGCGCCTGCCACCCTTAACTGCTGCCAGCACTCACTACGACGCCCCCCCCTCCCTGGCGGCCAAAATACGGGACCCCCTGTTGGGTCCGCCAAACCAAACGATGCTGCCCTGGGCGAGAACACCTGAATGCTGTCACCGTTCCATCCTTAGTTCAGGCCATTTCCTGCCTAGTTTTCGACTAATTTTGTTGTTTTTTCAAAGTGCTTTTCTCTTGCGAAGTAGCATTAAAACGCATTTTTTTGATTCTATAGTGAAGTTTTTCTTTTTGCTATTTTGTTTTAGTAACTGGCTTTAGTTTGCTTCTCATTTGGTCCTCTTTTGGTTAGGCTTCTACCTCCAATTCCGGGTTTTCTAGTATTATGGTGCCATCATTGCAGACCGGTGGGCGCGTGCCTGTGGACCTCGGCTGTTACGCGGACGTCATGCGCTGCGAGTCAACACGCACCGCCCACCGTTGCGCAATGATGAGCGGACTGTACATAGACAAGAACACATCACTCGATACAACATGAACCTGAAGAAAAAGCACTCCACTAGAAAGTAATCAAAGGAAGAAAACAGATCAAAATACCCCCTACCAGATGAAGTACAAAAGAATCAAAAGGACGCCAAAAACACGTCAGAAGAACCTCGAAGGCAAAATTATAGAATCTACCAGTCATAAATTTACATTGCGAGCAAGAACACTAAGGCGCGATCAATACATGAGTGACAGAAATGCCGAACCAACGGAATGTGCAGAACTGGCGGAATTTGCAGACTGTGTGGGATCTGCAGAACGCCGGTAACTTGCGAAAAAGAAAATATGTCTATCGAATTCAACCGTGAATATGCAGAAAACTGCGGAATGTTGCAGAATGCCGCTGGCTGCGATCGATCCGTATTCGCTTGTTTGTCCGCAGTTTTCTGCATGTCGGCAAATTCCGCGGAAATTGAAGAAATGCAGTTTTTCCAGATCGAATACGCATATATTATCCTTTCTGGCACCAATTCCGCAGTTCTGGCATATTCCGCATTTCTGCAGCCAATAGTATGAACGCGGCTAACGCGAAAAGCAGCCAAAAACAGTGGGAGAATATGGAGAAAAGGCATAACCATG
>MU911918.1:0-21365 GCA_036418165.1 Cooperia oncophora | reverse complement strand
TTTCCTTTCTGCTAATTCCGCAGTTCTGCATATTCCTGAGCAGCAAAGGGTAAACCACGGAACGTGCAGAACTGCGGAATTTGCAGACTGTGGAATCTGCAGAACCGCGGAATTTGCAGAAAAAGAAAATATGTCTATCGATTTCAAAACCACGGAATGTGCAGAACTGCGGAATTTGCAGACGTGTGGAATCTGCAGAACCGCGGAACTTGCAGAAAAAGAAAATATGTCTATCGATTTCAAAAACCGTGGAATATGCAGAAGTGCGGAATTTGCAGAAATGCCGATGGACCGATCGATCCCTATCGCTTCTTTGTCCGTAATTTCTGCATGTCTGCAAATTCCGCGGAATTTGCCGTCGTGCGGAATCTGCAGATTCTGCATTTCTCCCAATTCCGCACGACGGCAGGGAAGAACCAATCGATCCCTATCAATTCTTTGTCCGTCATTTCTGCATGTCGGCAAATTCCGCGGAATTTGAAGAAATGCAGTTTTCAGATCGATACGTATATATTTCCTTTCTGCAAATTCCGCAGTTCTGCATATTCCGCATTTCTGCATCATGTATGAACGCGGCCTAACCCCGAAAAAGCAGCCAAAAACAGTGAAAAATAGGGAGAAAATGACATAACCAGGCCGGAAACAGCTGATCGCCGCCAACAGTTCCTACGTACGCGGTCGCTGCTGCACTCGCGTCTGCGACCATTCAGCCGCCTGATCAACTGCCCGGATGACGACTATATAGCCCGGACGAAGTATGGGACCACGCTCAGGTACCACTACCCCTCCCGTGCACTTTTGAGCGAACGAGGTAGCACGGCACTGCATCTGCGGAACCTCACCTCGCAAATGGCGAATATCGTCCTCTGGAGTGAATGCACAATTTGTCTCCAACATCTAAGAACTCGTATACAGGGCTCAAGCCCACGAATGTCTATAAGTCGCATTGGCACTGTTCGGAGACGGGTGGACTTTGCGCCTTCGATATTTCCCATCGACGTGTCGACCCATCTAGACAGCCTCTTCTCGAGTTGACAGGTTTTACCATGATGGCTTGACGAGCCTGCTCCAGCCTCACAAGGAAAATGGAAAAACGGAATACTGAACGTGAACCATTCAACAACACCCCCCACCCCGTCTTCCTGATTCGCTAGTGTACGGAGGCGACCAACACGACCTCCCATGTGGCCCCTTTACAAGCGTTTTTTGGTGCAAGCTAAAGCATGGTCTCAGCCTCACGCAGACCCAGACTGCACAGCTTTGCTTGTTTCTACAAAATATTTCTTGCGCGACAGTTGACTGCTACTCAAGATGATGTTCAATATTTGCTTCTATTTCAGTAAACAAATTAAACATGCACAGGATCCCGAGTTCCCTTTGATAAAGAACGGTCTGAATAGGAAAAAGGCTATGTCGCACATCATAGCAATGCAAAGTTCAAAAAAACTTTCCTGCTGCTAACGGAACCATGTATGATATTCTACTGTGCCAACAACAACAACAACTTTATCATTATATAATACTCGGAGAGGGTTTACATCGCTTCCTGTTGCGCTTTCAGTTGAAGCAATAGAGCCTTCTTCTCAGCAACTCGTTCTCTTCTCTTTTCCAAGCTGATCTTCTTAGCCGTAAACCTGCATAGAAATGTCTTGAGAGAGCAGAAAACAAAGACCTTATAAGTAATACCCTCGCTGTACAACGAAATACAAACAGCTGCGAGTTTTACCTCTTCTGTTCTCCTGTCTTCTTGGCTGGTTTCGGCCGGGAATCTGGGTTGGCACGAATGGCTTCGTGGCCCTTCTTGTACATCTGAAGCAACTCAGTAAACGAAATGGTATTTCTTCAACAAAAGAGTAGCAGACCTCTTCAAGGTTGTCGGCTGTGATTCCATTGGCGATGAACTGAGAGAACTGTCTCTTGTAAGCATCCTCGTCCTCCTCCTTGAGAGTACGCATGTATTCAGCGACGTGCTTACCGAAGATGCGGTCACGGTGTGCCTCAGCATCGTATTTCTTAGATTCAGAATCGTAGCCAAAGAACCTGTTCTCACTGAAAATGGGTTCCGTGCAAAAAAGAGACACAGTGGAAGAGCTAGAAAGGTAAACTAAGAGATGGCACAAACCTATGAGGAACATCAATTCCTCCATCAGCAACACCTTTCATAACGGCAAACACTTTGCATCCAGTGGTGGTACGGGCCAATCCAACATCGAGCACAGCTTTGAACGGATTACGACCTCCCTCGTTCTCAACGATGTAGAACTCACCGTTGACCTTGAAGAGCGTTCACTGAGATATAACAGAATACCGATGATATAAGGACTCACCTCTTCTTGACCCTTGAAAGTCTGGTCCAGCTGGAGGTTTTTTAAATGACGACGCGCAAGCAACAAGCCTGTTGCGTAAGCAGCAGCATAGTTGGTAAGACCAACCTGAGAGA
The DNA here is from genome assembly GCA_036418165.1 of Cooperia oncophora. Classification (NCBI taxonomy): domain Eukaryota; kingdom Metazoa; phylum Nematoda; class Chromadorea; order Rhabditida; family Trichostrongylidae; genus Cooperia; species Cooperia oncophora. Next base: position 18,925 of record MU911918.1, on the reverse strand, counting down.
ACAGAAATGACAGCGAAACCTACGAGACCCACAGCGCAAATCTACCTTGATGCCGAACGATGGAAGTTCATGCGAGTACGCTGATGCAACAATGACGTCTCCCTCGATCTTTGAGTACGCGATCTACGAATGCATAGAATTAGACAAAATAGAACCAAACATGGCAAGTAAAATAAAGTACAGCTATTTCGCCAGTGTCAGGTATCGTTAGATCCTCCGAAGGAATAGCTACAGTCTAGGTCGCTGAAGATGAAGGGGTGTAAGGCAGGACAAGTTTGCCGCGGTGCCAAACCCGTTCTCCACCAGCTGTTGAAGCGAGCAAGTGACAAGACTGTATCATATCGTTCGCATCACTCGTTTCCTACCAGCTGTTGTTGCATACCCGCTTTTACAACTCTCAGAGAACGGATTTGGCGCCGCGGCACACTCACGCTTGACATGCCCCTTCATCCACAGCGAATAAAGTACATTTTACATGCAAAGACAAGCAAGTACTGAAATGTGCATAAATTGCTTACAGAAAATAAGTTCCAGAGAATATCAGTCCAAAAGCGCATGCTATCAATCTATGTTCTACAGATACCTAATTATAACAGTCTCAACCTAAATTTTAAATTTAGGCGCACAGTAGCTATGTGTTGAATATCTCGTTTCGCCGACTATACATAAAAATACCTTAGGTCACTCGTGAACTTTATACCACAGGAGACTCTCTCTCTGGACTGTTATTTGGATTTTACCCCTATAACATAAACTTATGACTGATGAATCAACCCTACCCAAGAAGAACAAATGCTGAGTCAAGTTAAATTCAACTACCATTTACTATTGAGATGACTACTTGGAACTAAAACAATTTTTTTTTCAACGAAGGTGTTCGGTAAAGATAGAATGACACATAATGTTTCAAATGTTCTGCCATCTCATCTTTTATAAGTCTTAGCATTGGAAAAAAAGGATTGAAGGAACTCGCTGAAGTTGGCACAAGGCACATTAAAACGTTGTCATTTGTAGGGAAAGGACCCCGAAGAGAATGCTTCAAGTTTACGGCAAGTTCTTATCCATAACAGGCTGTGTAACAGACTGATGACATTCTGGTTTTTTTAAACTATGACTTCTACAATGAAACGCACGATCTTGGTACCGCTTCGCTGTGCATTTTCCACAGAGCATTCTGGCGTACAAGTCACTCACAACTGCTTCAATATGAAAAATTCTAGGAATCAGATTCACCTCCTTTTAATGCATGTTGGCTTCAGACTGTTATCTCCAGCTCTTGGCTGCGCGAACCATCTCTGCCATTACATTTCCGCAAGCTCCACTAATATTGCGCGCCGCGCTAGAAGCGTCTCCCCCCACACACCCCCCACACACACATACCACCAACTGCGGATAAATAAATAGCAAGCGATTTCAATTCTCGTTTAGCCGAATCTTAGAGCAAGCCTTATGCCAAAATGTTCGCAAGAAAACGTACGATTGAACAAAGCGAAAACCACGAACCACGTTACAAAAATCAAGCAAAAGAACCAGTCTCTATATATTGCGTTTTTAATTAGTCTGAGTGCCCGTCTTTTCTTTGCAAGCTACGGTAGTCATTACAATACGCAAATAAACGGATGAGATTCCTGAATGTAACACCGAAGTCTTCACAGGCAATGGAGTAACCGAATCGAAATGGACCTAACTGCAACAGCGTGAAGGCATTAAAAAAAACTTCAAAAAAAGCTAAAATGTCAGAACCTGGGCGATGACATCCTTGTTCGTAAAACGCACAATCAGACGGTACTTCGGCGTGTTGTACTTGTTCTTGTCTTGTACGGTGAGCCTTTTTCTTGCATAATAATCAGTCTTTCCCTGCCGTCTTCGCTTTAACTTCACCTGATACCTCTTGAAGTAGGCCTTGTTCTTCACGACTTTCACTAGACCCATACCCTGGAATGGAAATGGATACTAAGCGAAAAATTCAGGCACCACTGAGGCAAACTGAACTTCACAGAATTGATCATATTGAGTTTAAGCCTACTACATTCTGTAACGGATTCCATTACGCAGAAGAGACTTTTTCTAGAGACTATTTTTAAAAAGGATTTGAAGAAAGAGGTGAAGTCGAAAATGTTAATGTATGCTAAAGGCCACAAAATTCATATCAAGTCGAGTAAGTCGAACAAGACAAGATCACTAAGACCCGAGCTCATCCCCATCTGAGAAGTGATCAGCTATCAAGGATCACGCCAGAGCATGGACTAGAACCGGCTCAACAATAACGCTTTCTTCTGACCCAGAGCAATTTTAAGCCCTGACAATGGGAATTACACTCGGAGGTCAAGTTTGTGGCTGAAATCATAACCCAGTTTAACTGTTTCTGATCACTGTCAATAGTGGTTTTCTTAAACATACAACAATAATGACGTCAAATCCGCTATGGGCGCCAAATGAGCACGACGAAGCCTAAACAACAGCAAAGGTTTATGGCATTATTACTCACAGAAGTTGAGTAGTAATCACTATGAGACCAAGCGAAGGGCAACTTAAGAGAGATTTACAAGTTTGACTAGGAAACAAGCGGGGAAGTCTGACGCCTCTCCCGGCCTTGGACGTACGAATTCATGTGTAAATGTAAAAAAAGGACAAATAAAATCACGTTTAACCGGAAGTAATTGAGGCGAAAAGCGAAAACATGCAATGTCGAGCAACTATCCATTTCGCTGCTGCGAACGTCGAATGCGCAGCCGAGGTCCTGAAGCGAAAACGGCTGCCAATGTCTGCTTGCACACGGAAATGCAGCCGTGTTCCTGAGCGAGATGTGTTAGTTACGGAGCCTATCATGGAGCGTTTTGAGCAAGATGAACTGTTAAGGCTTTGTTTAGTCTTGGTTCGAAGCATCACATACCGCGTGCCTGCAAGAAGATTTGCCTACCAAAGGGGATGGACCCGCGAAAATAAAGTTTGCATTGAGTATAAGGAAATCCTGGGAATGATGCAAAAAAATGCGAGTCAGATGCTCCTTCTTTTTGGAAACGTGGCGGAAAAGTTGATCCAAGAATCAGGTCTTAGTGCTAGGAGAGCCATCAGTCTTCTAGCCCAACCCCACACCAACTCGCAAACATATAGTTTTTGGAAGCCTGAGCAAAACTTAAAGTTGACTGGAGAATTGCTCTCACATCAGACGTAGTTTGAGCCTATGAACACGAAAATGGCAGTCATTAGGCAACGAAATGTTCCTGTGGTGTAACTTTTACTCGTTCAGTCTTCAGTAGGATAGTACTGATCACCGCTGTAAAATATATCTGATGGTTTAGATGTCAACAAATGGCTTCCTCCACCTGAGATCCTTCCCTGATCGTCGCTTATAACAGCACTTTACAGTGGTAAGGGTGCCTATATTTTCCCGTTCTCGTTTTTTCTTGTCCGCCTTATTCGTTTCTCGTTGTACTATAATTATTTTATATACATAAGTCACATCCTGCGGCTTGTGTTCGTTCTTTTGTTACAAGCATTGATTGAGGTTGATATACGCTATATGTACCTCGTCATCCGGGCAGTTGATTAGGGCGGTCGTCAACGGGCCGCAGCGCGTGCCAGGAACTATTTGCTTTTCCAGACTAATTTAGTCATTTTTTCCAACTTTTCACTGTTTTGGCTACTTTTTCCCAGATTAGCAGCTCCTTATCTTCACAAGGTGGAAAAAATGACTAAATTAGCCTGGAAAAGCAAATAGTTCCTGGCACGCGCTGCGGCCCGTTGACGACCGCCCTAATCAACTGCCCGGATGACGAGGTTATGTTGTTGCAGTGCGCAATTATTATATACAACATATATCACAACGGCAAAGTAATGGTGCGAAGCGCAAAAGCGAAAACAGAGCAAAATGCAGGTACAGAAAATCAAAAAAAAAAAACACTCGCAACTCATTAAAATTAGGCGTGAGGTACGCAAGGTTTACGGTTGGCAAGGAGGGCGCAAGTGATGTGACTGCGTCCAGCAACTTGGATCCCTCTTCCATTGCTCGATCATGCGCGGCATCCTCGATGTGCATCACTTTGCTGATCGGATGTAGCGAAGGTCATATGATTCAGCAAAGAGATGACTCTAGACGAGTTTTTCCCAACGAAAACCTTATCGGAAATGTCGCAGAATTAGGAAGTTTCGGATAAAGCACGTACTTTCAGAAAAGCGTTTAGCGACTTCGAGGGAGTACTATCGAAACTTTGATCCATGGTCAGGCCTCTGAGGACGAAGAATCTAGTCTAAATGTCAGGCCAGTAACAACGAGTTCCACATAACAACTTTGGTGACACAAACACAATCGTTTCCTGGGAATATTTCTGCGAGTTCAAATATCACGGAGAAGGCAGAGATGCTAAAAATCAGCTGAATCATAGAGTTTAGAAGCCGTCTTCGGACATGGTAGTGCTTGCTAGCATGGGCGGTGTACTCCTTTCACAGTTCAAAAACAAGTGAGGTAAACTTGAGTCGCTCGCTGGAGTCTCTCCCCCCCCTGACTATGCAACGCCCCACTTTCGTTTCTGCAGGTTTGCTAGCGACGCGGTTGTTCCACTATTAGCTCTCTCCGTCCCGAATGGTGAAAGTGAAGTGATAAGAAAAAAGAGCTGATTTCAACAAGTGGTAACTCGTTCGGCTGTGCACTTCTTCACCCTATGTATACTCCTTATCTCTGAGGCAGAGTAGGTGTGGCATACGAACATGGCACAGAATGGGTTACTAGTGGGATAAAGACAACTGTCACCTTGTTCAGTATAGGACAGAGACACGTCACAACTGTGTAAGAATAAAAATATATCCTCAACAGCACAGCCACGGCTACGTTTAGTTCAAGTGCGCAGCCACACCTACCCCTTCCTAGGGATTTCGCGTTTACGTGCAAGCGCGTCCGGCATCGGGCTGTAAACGAGGCATTCTTAGCTAACTTTTCTGCTTTGTTCTTTACTTTTGTGTTATTCGCCACCCTCCCAGTTAGTATTTAAGCAGCGCAGCTGACTATTTTCGAACGCGCGGCGTGCCTTTAAGTCCATCGCTAAACACCCAACATAAACGGATTCGAACCCGATCAAAGAAATAAAGAACCTAGGTATTGTGCAACAATATGTATAGCATGAATGGCGCGTCTGTGGTGTAGTGAGAAGTGGCACGGTAGCACAATCGGTACCGATTCGTCTGGGATGATAAAACACTGCTTGTACCTTGGCTGGCCAAACAAGCCATCATGTAGGTCACAGCGCATACAATAAGTCAGTGCGATCCTGAGTACAGCTAAAATGCATGCTGCATCCCAAAAACTGACCGACCAACGACGCAAAATTTACCGTTTTGTGGAAGGATTACAATTGCATTTATATTCAAATTTATCACATAAAAAAATTCACGCTCATCGTATGGCTTCCGGCGGCCCTACCACCGTGATAGGCGTGGCATCGGTACCAGAATAAGGCACCGACTATGGTATTTTACACATATGTCATAAACGAGACATCATCTTCCATCTACTATATCCCGCATTTCACAGTTCGAAGTAAAACACGATTCACTCCATTCAGAGACTCATCCACTCATACGTTTTGCAGCGATAGCTGTTGCCACACGAGAGGCGTTCGGACGGCCCATCTTGGAGCAAATCCAGATGGATGCCTCGACCAGTTTGTCCAGGTCTACTCCCTAAAACGCTGACAGAATCACCCACAATGAAACGAAAAGTTGATAAATTTGAATAAAATGAAAGCAAGATCGCTTACGGTTTCGAAGCCCATGTCGTGCAACATATAAACCAAGTCCTCCGTAGCGATATTCCCAGTGGCACCTTTGGCATAAGGGCATCCTCCAAGGCCAGCTATCGATGAATCAGCAACACGAATACCATGCTGGAAAAAAGTGAAGTGATCGCTAAATACTCGCATGAAAATTACAGTTGAAAACACCTCAATGGCTATGACGACATTTGCCAGTGCTTGACCATAGGTGTCATGGAAGTGAACTGCTATTTTTTCAACAGGAGCGGTTTTCAAAACAGTTTCGAGCAACTTGGTGACAGAGCCAGCGCTTCCAACACCGATCGTGTCACCCAGCGATACTGAAGAACGATACTGGATAGAAGGAGAGAAAGATATATTTAGATTCAAGCTTTCTGAAGCTTGACCAGAATCCGATTACTGGAGAATGTTTCCTTTTTCGCTCGAATTTTCAAATATAGCCAATGATTACTCGTTCGATATTCTCATCCTTTAGCATTACTTTCTTGCTCTCTTGGATTTTGCTTGAAACCACGGTCTACGATCCCGTCGAAGCGCGCATCACATGTTGAGGAGATGTTGCCACTGCCTCCGGAACGGGACCATGGTACGACAGGAAAAGTGTTCGTAGGCCCTTGACGCCCAGTCACACGTGAAAGAAGGTGGATCGTGTCTGACCATGATTGAGTTTAGCATTGAAAATATCAAACACTCAGGTACGTGTCTTTAAGCAAGGGCGAGTGTCTGCAATGCTGGCCGAGAAATCACCAAATACAAGACCAGAATGGTGGACTTCCAACGTCTTGAAATACAGTGGAAGATGTTATACACGACTTGCAACCATTACAGGATCTTCACCTTCATAACAACCAGCCTCTAATAGAGCGTCCGTTACGTTCGCTACAACAGCACTGTCGACTTTACCTTCATAGGGGCACCCAACTACGCATGATACGTACCTGAATTATACGAAATAAAATATAAATGAGCATACAATCAGAGCTAATGCGTACCCTCTGACTTTTAATCCCTCCTTTAAGGCCGCCTTTGTAACGTCTTGAAGTTTTCGAAGGCTGTCTTTAACATTGGAGTTCACGTTTCTCCTGAATGAAGACTATGAATGACTTGAACATAAGACAAAGATAAGCCGCACTCACATTGAGAAAGTGTCAGAAGCCGCGGTGAACACAGCAATCTCCTTGACGTGTCCATTTGTTAACTAAAGTGAAATAACGATTACAGTGCACGTGCTTCATGAAATGTTCTACGATGACAATCCTGAGAATAGAGCAGAACCAGTGAAAGAAGTAATAGGTATATATCACTTAGATGTAAAGTGTAAGAACTGTGTTGGGTCCCTTGGAAGACCAACACACTTATTTACTGCGCTTACCACATTATTCAAGCCTGCGAGATTCGGAACGAGTACAGGATATGAAACACCGGGGAATTTTCTGATTTTCTTGATCACTTCTTGGTGATCGGCCATTTGCGGAACCCATTTAGGCGACACAAAGCTAGTCGCCTCAATACTCTGTAATCTTATGAAAAAAATCATACACGTTTTTGAACTGCCAAACCCGTAGATCTCACCATTAGACCACATTCGCTCAGTCTGTTGATAAGAGCCACTTTATCCTCAGCACTGATGATTTGCTGAAAATTGTCAAGATTAATGGAGAAAATGCTCAAGATATTACAATGGATGTCGAGCGATTCACCTTTTCATTTTGTAAACCGTCTCTGGCTCCTACTTCAACAACTTTGAATAGTTTGTTCTGAAAAAAAGCAGATAGAAAGTGTCCCACTCAAAAGCGAAAGAAGGTAAAACGGATGAACCTTTATGGATGCAGTAGCAAAGTTCCTACTGAAGTTCAAAGAAGGAAGTCGCATCCGTTCAGAAGGAATATCTCAAAAATAGTTTTGACGAAAACAAAATTTTTTGAAAGGATGCTCGGTTCGATTGGAGCCTCGTATTGACGTGCACCACGGGCAAGTAAATCAGTGTTTCGCCCTCAAACATGCAACTTTCTAACAGCTCGAAAAAATTTCGAAGTTCCACTTCAGAATTCACCAATGATGGAAGAAAACTACCCTTTAAATGTTTAGATGAAGAATGAAACAATTAGGCATTGTTCACAGTCTGCGACCCTGACGAAACGGCGGTTGGGAGAAAAGCAAAAAATAGTCATCGATCGGAGAATCGCCAACCGCTAGTTTCGCCGAACCGCCGCGGTTGGGCGGTTGGGCGAAAAGCAGTAGATGTGTATCGATTTCGCTGGCGAAAAACGCCACCGCGATGGAGCTAGCGTTTTGTCGAAGGCGAAAAACGTCGCGGTTTGGCGAAACGCCCGTCGATACGTATCAAAACCCTTTCGCCCAACCGCCAGTCGATACGTATCGAAAGCTTTTCGCCGAACCGCCGCGTTTCAGAGAAACGCTGGACCGCAGAGTGTGAACAATGCCTTAAGAAACCACTCTCACTTTTCTTATTAGAGGAAACTGAGTATGGCGAGCTAGGCCTCAATAAAGAACTAGTACATACGATATCAAATTTTCCGACACTCGCAAGAGTGAAGGAAGTCTGAGTAGCACTTTTTCTCACTCTGTGAGAACCTTTCGGAACGCAAAAAAAACTAAATTCACTTTTTGCACCAGAATGATTGCCTAATGTAAATATAGCTCCAATCAAACTAGCAAAGGTAGATGTGCAGGCCACATTACGGTAGCTACAGTAAACTGCGACAAATTTCTGCAAATTTGAGTAGGGCCTAAGTTTTTCATCCTTATCAAGTAGCTGTTGTCAACCCATAATTTTCGTCGTTAAAGTAGACGTTAAAAAAGTAGATGTGCTCATCATCGAAGTTTTTAGATGAGACGTACAATTTGGTCGTGGTCGCTTAGGGCCCTTGTTGTGCTTGTGTGCTCATATTATTATTATTATTTAGGATGGATTTATTTTTAGTTGGTCGCTACTGCCGTTATCGTTGTTGTTCATTCGGGGGGAATCAGCTCTTTGTTACAAGCAGCTAACTTTATTTCCATTTCAGACATGGGTGACGATGAGAAAATCGCGGAAGTTCGCGAAAAGAAAGCGAAAAACGTTATGAGGGAGCTGAAGATCCAGAAGCTGTGCCTCAACATCTGCGTAGGAGAGTCTGGTGACAGACTTACTCGTGCAGCTAAGGTTTGCACCGTTGCATTAATCCTTACTTTTATATTTCACTTGCCTCCTTAGAAAAGTTAGCGAACGAGTTGCCCCACATTATATCATTAGAAGTCTTGTCTGAGAGGGAATCTCTTGTGTGGGGAAAAGCTCAATGCAACCCTCACAGGTCACTCGCTGAGGAAATCTTTGGCGGTCAATGCAAGCACCATTGAGAACGCTTGTTTATCCTTCTAAAAAGTGAGTTCGATTGAAGTAGTGCGTAGAAATCTGATATGTTACAAGAGAACAATCGGAGCCTGAGGCGTAGAAAGAAATAATCTGCTAATTATTTCAACTAAGTTCTTTCAAAGCCTCATTTAGGTGTTGGAACAGCTCACCGGTCAAACCCCAGTGTTCTCAAAGGCGCGGTACACTGTTAGGTCGTTCGGAATTCGACGAAATGAAAAGATTGCTGTGCACTGTACCGTTCGTGGTCCAAAAGCGGAGGAAATCCTTGAGAAGGGGCTCAAGGTGAAGGAATTCGAGTTGTACAAGGAGAATTTCTCGGATTCCGGCAACTTCGGCTTCGGAATACAGGTGAGCGAGGTTTTTGGCACGCATATGTCTTATAGCCATTCAGCTTCCTATTAGTATTGTTCGTATGGCGAGATATACAAAATTTGATAATTGTGTAGGGGGCTTTTCCATTATTGGTTTTCAAACGCTCGTTGCTATGTACCCACTGCGTGATCAGGATTAGTTTTAGAGAACTCCTTTCATAAAGTATCGCCAAATTTTACCCCTACGAACTCTACCTACTGCACTTGCCTTGGTGTAGTGGGCAACATTTGATGTGGACCAAGGAGTAGTCCAGATATTTCAGACATGGGTGACGATGGCCTGACGTTTTGGAAGCAAGTTAATCGCGGACTGGACGTTTTAAGAGAATTCGCGTTTAGGGGATGGCTGGGTATCGATAAGCGCCAGCCGGTAGTATTTGAGGAGAATCGGAGGCTAGGAGTCGATCGATACCTATCCACATTTTCTGACATTCTCCCTGAATGTGGATTTCACGAACCTACTACTCTTCCGAAATGCCGGAAAGGGACACTTTAGCTTGGCGGGCAATCGATGTTTTGAAAAGAAAACGCGCGAAAACGCGTCAAAGGAATGTATGGGATTGACCGGTGGTAATCATGTGTAGTTTGGCGTCTTGGGAGGACGCGCCTTGTCACCTCATTTCTTTTTGAACCTTTTTGTTTGCAACCACCGTTTTCGGGTACAATTCTTACTATCATTTTGATATCGAATTTCGGACATAGTTGATGCTCTACGTTGTTTTGAAAATGCAACTATTGCTGTTTCGTTTTACCAGTTCACATTCTGACTCTTGCGCAGGTAGTATTCACGGTATACTTCTTACTACAAAGTAGCTAAGTATTAGGTTGATGCATATGTTATTTTCCCCCGACTTTTTTGTAAATATCTCAATAGCGAACCAGCCTGAAGATTAGAGGTATGCACCATCACCATCCACTACTCGACGCCAACGCTCAGGCAGCTTGTCGATTCCATCCTCCCAGAAGGACGGGGGCTGGGACCTGAAGAAGGCCACAATGCCGCACAATCACCACTGTGACATGGTTTTCACAGTGGTAATTGTGCGGCATTGTGGCCTGCAAATGCAGGGTGGGTGAGTGATAGCTAGTGTGATGAAAGAGTATCATGTACACGTCACGCACACGTGATGACGAAATACCAACATCCATGCAAACGAAATACGGAAGGATCAAAACAGGGAAAAAAAATATGCATCAACCTATAAGAAAGTTCTGACCCTTTTCATCAGTGTAAGTATTTCTCAAGGTCTTTCATTTTTATATTTGGATCACGCTCTACCTAGATCGTGCTGTTTCAATTCTCTTATCAACTTTCTCTCCCATAAACTTCCTATAAAATTGCTTCGTTAGAAGCTTTTTCATTTGGAGTCGAATACTTGCTTTTTAGGAGCACATCGATCTTGGTATCAAATATGATCCTGGAATCGGTATTTACGGTATGGACTTTTATGTAGTCCTTGATCGTGCTGGGCGTCGTGTTGCTAGACGGAGACGAGCCCCTGGTCGTGTGGGCCCGTCTCACAGAGTCCATCGTGAAGAGTCAGTGAAAGTGGTTCCAACAGAAGGTAACGTAACATTTGCTGAACATTGTTAATCTTTGTACTTATTGCTGTATATGGTTTTGTTCAGTATGATGGTATTATCCTGCCACCGAAGCCCAAGGTGAAGCGAACCGTGCACCGCCGACGATAAATCTCTTCCGATTTTTGTTGAGTCCATAAAATGTTGTTATATGAATTCTTTTTTCTTGCTCCATTCTTTCGAACAGCTTGAATGGCCTGTTTCTCTCTTCGTATAATATCAGCATGGTTGTTCGGTTCAGTGTCTCGCTTTAGTGAAGAAATCGGGTGGAATTCTTCGTGCGACCTATTTCCTGTATGTTTTACGACCTTGGTGCGTTCCTAACCAGTCAAAAGTCCCGTAAGCTCATCTTGTTCTCAGCAACTAGTAAAGAAACCCTCTGGCAGCTCACGCAAAGGGAGAGTTCCACTTGAAAATGATAGTGAGTAGAGGCCTGATTGAATCGAATAGTTCCAAGCTGACTGAAGTTTCACGAATGAAAGGACCAAAGTCTCTTTAACCTCCCTTCGAGCAAGGTTCGTGGTCAGAGCTTGGTCATAGAACAGTGTGCCTACATCCAAACCTCGCTTACTGTTTTATGCGAATTTCACTGAGTAAGTGTATGAATATCTAGGGTTATCAAATAAACCAACAGAACAAAAGCACTGAAATTGAGGAGATTGGTTCCTTAGAAATAGTATAATGCACGAAGTGAAACTTCAGAAAATCCCTGACAATGACGCTAAGAACACGAAGCCGTGGCATTGAGCGTCTGCGGCGCGTACTGTGAGATTCGAGTACCATCGAGGATGCAACATCACTGTGAGAAGCTATCGTTCGCAGAGCACTAAGAACCTTTACATGGTGTCATGTTGCATGGACATGGTCTATAGGAAACACACTACAGCTTTCACCGAGCTTGGTGTCGGCTTCTGACCAGAAACTAACGCGGAAAATATTTCTTTCTTGCTGAGCCGATCAGGTTTGTTATTAGTGAAACCGCTTCATTGGTCGACGTTTCGAGCAATTCATCGTCTTCCAGGGCCTCAATGTGGCTCGTGAACCTTCTTTCCAACCTACACGGTAAAGCGCCCTATAATACGATGCTAATTGCTGCACATCCCAAGAGCACCAAGTAGGAAACCCTCGGCAAAGAAACCAACCAATAAAGCGGTTTCAGTAACAAACGTGGAACAAGAGAGAAGCATTGTCTACATATGCCCTGGTTTCAAGAAGATCGATAACGGGGCTTACACGTCGAAGATGTTTGGCGAACGCGAACTTTTTACGTGTCACTGGATACTCTAGTTCGCTGCGGACGGTTGGGCGTGTCAGGCAGTATGAGTGTGTCAAAGCCGTTCTCTGCCTTCTTGTTGAAGCGCGCATGCGACAAAAAGTGGTAGAAAACGAGTAATACGAACGATATGATACAGTCATATCATTTGCTTGCTTTAACAACTGGTGGAGAACCAGTTTGGCACACAATAACGATTATTCAGTACAGCGCAAGTGGCTCACAAAAGAATTTAGGCGTGAGGTTGAGTGCATTGCGATAGATGGCTACGGACTCACATCATATTCGACGCCTTTACCTGAAAAAAGGTTATAAGACATTTGTCAGCCGGGTGCTCTCTCGCTGTGAGGGTCCAGAGGAGTTTTCTCATCGCATCTCCTGTTCAAACATTTAGAGGAAGGAAAATAAGGAAGAAGGATGAGAGGGAAGGAAGAAAAAGAAAGGAGGAGTAAGGAAAAAGGAAGGAGGAAGTTCGCCTTTCTTTATGAGGGCAGAATTGGCTAAGAATTTGTTTCCAGGGGTATTACGCCTCCTTAACAAAAATATCGCATCCGCTTGGCTTTGAACTATGGCGCTCGCGCCAGAGGCGCTTAAATGCCTTAAATCACCAATTTTGCTAGGAACTTTTCCCGAGGCGTTTGACCTCAAGAACATAATTGTCACATCCGCTCAAGCTGGCCCCGCGCCACAGGCGCCAGCGCGAAATACTCTCGATCACCGAAATTGCTAAAACTTACTAAGGTGGTTATTTGACATCCTGATTACGAAGGGAAATTCATTCCTGGCGCCGGCGCTAATAGAGGATACTACGACCATCTACGCTGTGTTGAGGCTGAGCCCGGCCCGAAAGGAATCGCTTCTTCTCCCAGGCTCGGCCTTAGCAGAGCGCTAAACCAAAAAATAAATGCCATTTTCGTGATCAGGTGCATGACTCCATTCCAAATAGCACCATATCTGAAAATGAATGTCATACTTGTGGTCAGTTCACCGAACAACCGAACGCAGTTCACACACTTTTTGATAAGAAAAGTGTTGGTGCAAAGTTGGCGTCTAGTGGCTCCCAAGGGCACGAGTTTGAAAAACCAACCAATGTCACACTCTTGATCAGGGCATCGGATAACCGCTGTAGGCGAAGTTTTAGCAAAGTTTTTATTTGTGGTAGAAGGATAGTAATACATGAATAGCATCCAGTAGTAAGTTGTATAGTATGATGTATCCTCGTGTCACTGCATGTCTCTTGCTGCATGATTTACCTATTACACAATACTATCTACAAGTGCTTCCTCTTCCTGCTCATTCAAATCGCACTTGCGAGGTGTATGGAACTCAAAAGAGGCTTACTGCTCTTCAAATGAAGTCAAACGGCGCGAGGTTTGCGCCCCAATCGCCATTAGAAGCGCGGATAACCAAAGATGGCAAAATGCCAGAAGCGCCGCGCGCGACACGTGCCGCGCGGATGCTGTAGGAATAGATGCCACCCAGTACGTGACCACGTCCCCCACAATTTATTTTCCGCCCGGTGCGAAAGTTGTTGGAGTCCAAACGGCATCAGCCGTTGACGACCGCCCTAATCAACTGCCCGGATGACTAGGGTAACTGCAGGACCCGCAAAATGAACGTGCCAAATTGCTTGAATTGCTGCGACAATGATGAAGTGTACAGAGGCTGTTTCCAACTGCTTCCTGCAGATCTTGAAGAAGCCGTTTCGAGCGCAGATTGCTTTAAGTTAAGGAAGCAGGTAGACTTCGAAGGAAATGTCCCCACTTGCGAGGTGCCTAAACATGATGAGAAGGCGTTTGTTCCTCCTTACAGGACTTTACCTATAATTCAACGGAAATTTTGTGGGAAACGCCACATCATCAACATTATTATAGAAGATTCGATGCTTTTGTGAGTATAGTGTGGTGATATTCCCATGTTGAGTTCATAGTAGTCGATGTTACTCGCTGGTGACGATAGTGACCATGATGCCCTAGTGCCGAAACCGCGCCGCGACCGCCGCTCACAAAGGCCGGATGCTGAAGTGCGATTTCGCCGTTTACCGTCGCCCCGCACATCATTGGTTGCGGTTTTTAGTCAAGTACATACGACCCTCTCCCCCTATTTTTTGGGGGGAGGGGGTACACCCCCCGCCACCTCCGGTCCTCTGTTCCTCCTCGAATCGAGCCGTCGAGCTGGGGGGGGGGTAAGGTATACGGTATATGTATATATATAGTATGCATGAAACAGGAAATCCCAACAATGAGCAAGTACGACCCCCCCCCCCTTTTACAACGTCCGTGAAGCGAGAAAAATCAACTATCAAAATAAATTTTTCTCAGCCCAAATACGACCCCCCCTCCTGGCGGCCAAATACGACCCCCCCCCCTTGTTGGGGATTCCTCAACAACGATGTGCCCTGAGCTGGCATCCACTCCAACCAACAATTTGACTGGGAGAGGTGTCGTCATCATATCAATAGGGCACACCCTGTTACAACCTTCCAGTAATCGAACATGTGCTTTGAAGAAAAGAGAGTTGCGAAGAAAAAAATCATTGAGTTAGTTAAGTGTTTTGTAAAAGGAGAACATTGGGGAGACATGCAAAACAAATACGTGCATCGTGCGTACCTTCGAAAAAAGCCGTGCACGAACCAATATTTTTTGGTTTTTATAATAGAATGGAGGTTCATTGACTTTTATCGAAGTTCCATGAAAATGCTGCACGAAAAACACAATGTCCTAGTGATTCGTAATTTAGAACGGTATTAGAACCAGATAAATGAAGTGATTAGAAGGCTATTCAAGACGCTATATTACCCAAGCATTGAGTACTTGATGAACCTCAAAAATTACAATGCACAAGGCTGACGGTAACACGCTCAAATGCCACCGCGACGCGGACGCACGAATTCTGTCAACGTTTTATACCGTTCGGTTAATCCAATTACTTTATTGTTTTTCAATGGAATGCTGTGCTTATCGATGAACATATGGCCTATTCCGTCACATATGTAGGGATATTAATCATTTCGCTATGCGGTTCTAGTGCGATTGATGCTGGTTAGCAAGGCTTATTGAAACTTTCTTGACGGGCGTACTGTTTCATGCTGAGTTTTAATTTTCAGGTGATTTGCTGCAGCAGAGAACCGGTGGTTATGAAATGGTGCTCATACATGAGGTATCGGACCTGAGTGCAATTCGTCGTATTTCCTTTACAGCATTTGGTACTAGTTTGAGATTTTGCCTTCCCAATTATGTTGTTTAGGCTGATGTTGAGTGAAACTACCACCGTCCATCGATGCTGATCCTGTTTCGAACTTGAAGATTTCACGTTGCTGATAAATGTAGAACGGCTGACCTCAAAACATTGAAGGGTGTGGAAGTGCATATGGCGAACCAGGCAAGAGACGTGCTTTGCAGGCGATGGAGACTACGGTGGTGGAGGGGGGGGGGGGTGTAGTTTAGCCTGTAGGAGGCGCGTCCAAGGAACAACTCAACCAATCCCTTAGATCTCCTCCAGGACTTTCTTCGCACACTGTAGGATGACCTCAGGATGAACTTGGTCCGAGTTTCGTGTACTGGCCCGTGTGGGTCTGGGGGCCCACCCTCCAGTGTTCTTCTGCAGATCCTTTTCTCTATCCTTTTCTATATTGAGCATTTTCCATCACCGAATTCTCCGCTCGGCTGTTGACCTCGTTTCTTACGGAGGTCTATGGCGATGTCTGCCACGAGAGGCCTGTGCTGAGGGCCAAGCTCTTGCTTGGGCCATACCTTTATATCCTTGATGGTTTTGGGAACCAGTCTCCTCACCGGTTCTTCATGGTCAATTTCCTGTCTCCAATCCACTGCTGTAGGTTATCTTCCGAGCCTTTTTCGCGAAGAAGGTGCTGCATTGCTAAGTCGTGTGCTGTGGCTAGGTCAAGGATCCTCTCCCTCAGCGTTCTTTGCTCCTATTCCTCTACCTCCTTTGCACCCTTTCTAGACCCTTCTGTCACTTCCCACATGGCCATTCAGATACCAGCTATGGTTATATACACCTACGTAACCGAGCTAATGGCCTCATCTAGGGTTTGCAACAGGATCATGCACAGAAGTTCATGATGAAAAAAACCGTCTAAGTGTGGCTCTACAGCCATGCATGTGATTGCGGCAACCGCCTGTGTGTGCGGTTAAGCCAGCGACCGACGATACTTTTACGTAGTATCGTTGGAATGTTTTGTTTGTCATTACCGTACATCATTAGCGTATTCGTTTCAGGACGTTCATATGTTGCCGTATTAGCTCCGACAATTGATATTCTTGATCCATATGCTCAGATTAAAATAAGCGATAGAAGTCCGTTACCACTTGATCCAAGTGATCATTACCGCGGATACCTTGAAGGTTTGATAAACATACTTCTATACCTTTTCATAACTTTTAAGATGCTTCTACCCATCGCGAGTCATGATATCATACGACTTCTGAATGCCTTAGATTAACGATCACCGCTTGAGCGAACTCTACAAGTCATCTGTCTAGCGGATTTTCCCTCCATCCTGGCAAAAAAAGAACAGTTCCACGTAGCAATACAGCCTAGTTAGAGAAGGGCGTGAACGGTCGTCGTGTACACTCTCCCTCAAAAGTGTCTTGTCTTGGATATGTCCTCTTGACAGGAGAGGACATTGCTGGGTCACATCACTAGTTCTTTATGCGTGTTCATGTCGTGGCATCCTGTATGCGGGCATTTAGAGGATAGCGGCTTCCGAAGCATCAAAATATGCAAAATGCTGGGCTTTTTGTAAGGAACAAGACTTCGTGGGCGAGTCACTAATCACGCGTAATCACGTGAAATATGTGAGTTTACAAAGGTTATACAACGGCATGGTGACGAGAGAATGCAGAGAAGACCAAAAATTGGCCACGATTGAAAGGATTCAGGGCAAATAGCTCGTAGGTTTTCTGTTAGGAGTCGGCTATGATTCGAAGAAGACATCTCGAAAATCCCTCATTTTCTGTCTAAGCGGAGCAGTGACGGTAGATGACATAGTGAACGAATACAAATGGAAAAACGCCCTGAGTTGCACGATTTCGATAGCAAGTCACGTAATTCTATCAAGGTATCGTGAAAGAAAACACCCCATGTGCTCAACGTTAGTACAGACAGACTTTTCATTTTAGTACCCGGAAAGGTTAATGTGCTTACGATCAGCTCGTCGGTGACGCCTCCAGTAGGGAGCCAGTAGTGTGGGTTGCCATGCTACTCGTTCTGCTTCGACAGGCAAACTACAAAATGCTGAGTCATCGGACCATTTCATCTCCTTCAGATCATCGGACCATTTCATCTCCTTCAGACTTCAGAAGTCTTGATAAATTAAAATCAAAAAATTAAAACTTAAACAGCCCAATAATTAGATTTCGCTCTAATTTCGAGGACCACGATGGCATTCATGCAATTTTTCTTCTGATAGTTCGCGATTTCATTTCATCAGAACCATTATGGATACCGGCTGCTCGTTAAGTGATTATTTTTTTCTTCTTTTTTAATTAGGTTGATGACAAGTTAATTTGGCGTTCTCGCTATTGAACCGGTTTATTTTTTCTGCTCTTTCTAGCAGTCTTTTCTCTTGATAGGAGATCATTTTTTTTCAAGGGAATCCTCATCACACGGTTGTTTTGTCACGGCTTATGCCTGGTATCTATATTGGTACGATTTCTGCCGGCAACGATTCCGTTTACATAGAGCCTGTTTTTTTTCACCATGAATCCACCAATCAACGGTAAGAGTTGCTTATTTTCCAATCATTCCGTGTGTGGTGATTCTCTTAAAATTTCACTCCTTTTTAGTAACGTGCTAGTATTTCGTACGGGTAGCCTTGATGGAACGGGTATTTTTCGTAGTTTAAGTGAATACGGTCTATTAGCTCCAGTGCAGGTTGGACTTTCTCTCTCAGTTATTTTCTGCCTCTTTCATGTCCAACGTATATGAAGATACTGTTATTTGTTTTCACAGGTCTTTGCCACATCATTAGCTTCTTTGTGAAAGCGTTTTATGAATAGCTGTTTTTCTAAGATCAGTTACATCATAAGTGTAGGATAAATTGATGGGGTTTATGTCCAATTTAATGCTCGGTGAATTATTTGACGATCGAGTATTTTTTGAATGATATTAGGTGCTATGGTCTCAGAAAACCCCTTTCAATCATTTTGATGGATTACTTAATTATTGGTACGGAGCAGAAAACTACATCGTTCACAAACCTCTTACTAGCTTGCAAATTATCAAGTCATCAGGGTAGCAGGGTTGTTACTCGCCATTTGGTTCTGTTATGGTCAATGCGATAATGCGAGGACTTTTACTCGAAATTCCAATACTGAGTAGTCGTGGAGAACTGTATTAGCGACGAAAGTTACAAGGACAGTGAACGCTGCAAGGAATTAAAACGGTATCGGAGCAGATTTGCGTGAATTTGACAATCATTCCGTTTTAGGATTCTTCGACAATTGCAAATATTGAATCGGTAGTTCGGCGGCGACGGCAGGTGGTTCCTAGAGAAAACGAAGTTCGTAATAGATGTCCTCTGAAAATCGTTGCC